>OX596066.1:20000-620000 GCA_951394065.1 Venusia cambrica
CCTAACCTAACCTAACCTAACCTAACCTAACCTAACCTAACCTAACCTAACCTAACCTAACCTAACCTAACCTAACCTAACCTAACCTAACCTAACCTAACCTAACCTAACCTAACCTAACCTAACCTAACCTAACCTAACCTAACCTAACCTAACCTAACCTAACCTAACCTAACCTAACCTAACCTAACCTAACCTAACCTAACCTAACCTAACCTAACCTAACCTAACCTAACCTAACCTAACCTAACCTAACCTAACCTAACCTAACCTAACCTAACCTAACCTAACCTAACCTAACCTAACCTAACCTAACCTAACCTAACCTAACCTAACCTAACCTAACCTAACCTAACCTAACCTAACCTAACCTAACCTAACCTAACCTAACCTAACCTAACCTAACCTAACCTAACCTAACCTAACCTAACCTAACCTAACCTAACCTAACCTAACCTAACCTAACCTAACCTAACCTAACCTAACCTAACCTAACCTAACCTAACCTAACCTAACCTAACCTAACCTAACCTAACCTAACCTAACCTAACCTAACCTAACCTAACCTAACCTAACCTAACCTAACCTAACCTAACCTAACCTAACCTAACCTAACCTAACCTAACCTAACCTAACCTAACCTAACCTAACCTAACCTAACCTAACCTAACCTAACCTAACCTAACCTAACCTAACCTAACCTAACCTAACCTAACCTAACCTAACCTAACCTAACCTAACCTAACCTAACCTAACCTAACCTAACCTAACCTAACCTAACCTAACCTAACCTAACCTAACCTAACCTAACCTAACCTAACCTAACCTAACCTAACCTAACCTAACCTAACCTAACCTAACCTAACCTAACCTAACCTAACCTAACCTAACCTAACCTAACCTAACCTAACCTAACCTAACCTAACCTAACCTAACCTAACCTAACCTAACCTAACCTAACCTAACCTAACCTAACCTAACCTAACCTAACCTAACCTAACCTAACCTAACCTAACCTAACCTAACCTAACCTAACCTAACCTAACCTAACCTAACCTAACCTAACCTAACCTAACCTAACCTAACCTAACCTAACCTAACCTAACCTAACCTAACCTAACCTAACCTAACCTAACCTAACCTAACCTAACCTAACCTAACCTAACCTAACCTAACCTAACCTAACCTAACCTAACCTAACCTAACCTAACCTAACCTAACCTAACCTAACCTAACCTAACCTAACCTAACCTAACCTAACCTAACCTAACCTAACCTAACCTAACCTAACCTAACCTAACCTAACCTAACCTAACCTAACCTAACCTAACCTAACCTAACCTAACCTAACCTAACCTAACCTAACCTAACCTAACCTAACCTAACCTAACCTAACCTAACCTAACCTAACCTAACCTAACCTAACCTAACCTAACCTAACCTAACCTAACCTAACCTAACCTAACCTAACCTAACCTAACCTAACCTAACCTAACCTAACCTAACCTAACCTAACCTAACCTAACCTAACCTAACCTAACCTAACCTAACCTAACCTAACCTAACCTAACCTAACCTAACCTAACCTAACCTAACCTAACCTAACCTAACCTAACCTAACCTAACCTAACCTAACCTAACCTAACCTAACCTAACCTAACCTAACCTAACCTAACCTAACCTAACCTAACCTAACCTAACCTAACCTAACCTAACCTAACCTAACCTAACCTAACCTAACCTAACCTAACCTAACCTAACCTAACCTAACCTAACCTAACCTAACCTAACCTAACCTAACCTAACCTAACCTAACCTAACCTAACCTAACCTAACCTAACCTAACCTAACCTAACCTAACCTAACCTAACCTAACCTAACCTAACCTAACCTAACCTAACCTAACCTAACCTAACCTAACCTAACCTAACCTAACCTAACCTAACCTAACCTAACCTAACCTAACCTAACCTAACCTAACCTAACCTAACCTAACCTAACCTAACCTAACCTAACCTAACCTAACCTAACCTAACCTAACCTAACCTAACCTAACCTAACCTAACCTAACCTAACCTAACCTAACCTAACCTAACCTAACCTAACCTAACCTAACCTAACCTAACCTAACCTAACCTAACCTAACCTAACCTAACCTAACCTAACCTAACCTAACCTAACCTAACCTAACCTAACCTAACCTAACCTAACCTAACCTAACCTAACCTAACCTAACCTAACCTAACCTAACCTAACCTAACCTAACCTAACCTAACCTAACCTAACCTAACCTAACCTAACCTAACCTAACCTAACCTAACCTAACCTAACCTAACCTAACCTAACCTAACCTAACCTAACCTAACCTAACCTAACCTAACCTAACCTAACCTAACCTAACCTAACCTAACCTAACCTAACCTAACCTAACCTAACCTAACCTAACCTAACCTAACCTAACCTAACCTAACCTAACCTAACCTAACCTAACCTAACCTAACCTAACCTAACCTAACCTAACCTAACCTAACCTAACCTAACCTAACCTAACCTAACCTAACCTAACCTAACCTAACCTAACCTAACCTAACCTAACCTAACCTAACCTAACCTAACCTAACCTAACCTAACCTAACCTAACCTAACCTAACCTAACCTAACCTAACCTAACCTAACCTAACCTAACCTAACCTAACCTAACCTAACCTAACCTAACCTAACCTAACCTAACCTAACCTAACCTAACCTAACCTAACCTAACCTAACCTAACCTAACCTAACCTAACCTAACCTAACCTAACCTAACCTAACCTAACCTAACCTAACCTAACCTAACCTAACCTAACCTAACCTAACCTAACCTAACCTAACCTAACCTAACCTAACCTAACCTAACCTAACCTAACCTAACCTAACCTAACCTAACCTAACCTAACCTAACCTAACCTAACCTAACCTAACCTAACCTAACCTAACCTAACCTAACCTAACCTAACCTAACCTAACCTAACCTAACCTAACCTAACCTAACCTAACCTAACCTAACCTAACCTAACCTAACCTAACCTAACCTAACCTAACCTAACCTAACCTAACCTAACCTAACCTAACCTAACCTAACCTAACCTAACCTAACCTAACCTAACCTAACCTAACCTAACCTAACCTAACCTAACCTAACCTAACCTAACCTAACCTAACCTAACCTAACCTAACCTAACCTAACCTAACCTAACCTAACCTAACCTAACCTAACCTAACCTAACCTAACCTAACCTAACCTAACCTAACCTAACCTAACCTAACCTAACCTAACCTAACCTAACCTAACCTAACCTAACCTAACCTAACCTAACCTAACCTAACCTAACCTAACCTAACCTAACCTAACCTAACCTAACCTAACCTAACCTAACCTAACCTAACCTAACCTAACCTAACCTAACCTAACCTAACCTAACCTAACCTAACCTAACCTAACCTAACCTAACCTAACCTAACCTAACCTAACCTAACCTAACCTAACCTAACCTAACCTAACCTAACCTAACCTAACCTAACCTAACCTAACCTAACCTAACCTAACCTAACCTAACCTAACCTAACCTAACCTAACCTAACCTAACCTAACCTAACCTAACCTAACCTAACCTAACCTAACCTAACCTAACCTAACCTAACCTAACCTAACCTAACCTAACCTAACCTAACCTAACCTAACCTAACCTAACCTAACCTAACCTAACCTAACCTAACCTAACCTAACCTAACCTAACCTAACCTAACCTAACCTAACCTAACCTAACCTAACCTAACCTAACCTAACCTAACCTAACCTAACCTAACCTAACCTAACCTAACCTAACCTAACCTAACCTAACCTAACCTAACCTAACCTAACCTAACCTAACCTAACCTAACCTAACCTAACCTAACCTAACCTAACCTAACCTAACCTAACCTAACCTAACCTAACCTAACCTAACCTAACCTAACCTAACCTAACCTAACCTAACCTAACCTAACCTAACCTAACCTAACCTAACCTAACCTAACCTAACCTAACCTAACCTAACCTAACCTAACCTAACCTAACCTAACCTAACCTAACCTAACCTAACCTAACCTAACCTAACCTAACCTAACCTAACCTAACCTAACCTAACCTAACCTAACCTAACCTAACCTAACCTAACCTAACCTAACCTAACCTAACCTAACCTAACCTAACCTAACCTAACCTAACCTAACCTAACCTAACCTAACCTAACCTAACCTAACCTAACCTAACCTAACCTAACCTAACCTAACCTAACCTAACCTAACCTAACCTAACCTAACCTAACCTAACCTAACCTAACCTAACCTAACCTAACCTAACCTAACCTAACCTAACCTAACCTAACCTAACCTAACCTAACCTAACCTAACCTAACCTAACCTAACCTAACCTAACCTAACCTAACCTAACCTAACCTAACCTAACCTAACCTAACCTAACCTAACCTAACCTAACCTAACCTAACCTAACCTAACCTAACCTAACCTAACCTAACCTAACCTAACCTAACCTAACCTAACCTAACCTAACCTAACCTAACCTAACCTAACCTAACCTAACCTAACCTAACCTAACCTAACCTAACCTAACCTAACCTAACCTAACCTAACCTAACCTAACCTAACCTAACCTAACCTAACCTAACCTAACCTAACCTAACCTAACCTAACCTAACCTAACCTAACCTAACCTAACCTAACCTAACCTAACCTAACCTAACCTAACCTAACCTAACCTAACCTAACCTAACCTAACCTAACCTAACCTAACCTAACCTAACCTAACCTAACCTAACCTAACCTAACCTAACCTAACCTAACCTAACCTAACCTAACCTAACCTAACCTAACCTAACCTAACCTAACCTAACCTAACCTAACCTAACCTAACCTAACCTAACCTAACCTAACCTAACCTAACCTAACCTAACCTAACCTAACCTAACCTAACCTAACCTAACCTAACCTAACCTAACCTAACCTAACCTAACCTAACCTAACCTAACCTAACCTAACCTAACCTAACCTAACCTAACCTAACCTAACCTAACCTAACCTAACCTAACCTAACCTAACCTAACCTAACCTAACCTAACCTAACCTAACCTAACCTAACCTAACCTAACCTAACCTAACCTAACCTAACCTAACCTAACCTAACCTAACCTAACCTAACCTAACCTAACCTAACCTAACCTAACCTAACCTAACCTAACCTAACCTAACCTAACCTAACCTAACCTAACCTAACCTAACCTAACCTAACCTAACCTAACCTAACCTAACCTAACCTAACCTAACCTAACCTAACCTAACCTAACCTAACCTAACCTAACCTAACCTAACCTAACCTAACCTAACCTAACCTAACCTAACCTAACCTAACCTAACCTAACCTAACCTAACCTAACCTAACCTAACCTAACCTAACCTAACCTAACCTAACCTAACCTAACCTAACCTAACCTAACCTAACCTAACCTAACCTAACCTAACCTAACCTAACCTAACCTAACCTAACCTAACCTAACCTAACCTAACCTAACCTAACCTAACCTAACCTAACCTAACCTAACCTAACCTAACCTAACCTAACCTAACCTAACCTAACCTAACCTAACCTAACCTAACCTAACCTAACCTAACCTAACCTAACCTAACCTAACCTAACCTAACCTAACCTAACCTAACCTAACCTAACCTAACCTAACCTAACCTAACCTAACCTAACCTAACCTAACCTAACCTAACCTAACCTAACCTAACCTAACCTAACCTAACCTAACCTAACCTAACCTAACCTAACCTAACCTAACCTAACCTAACCTAACCTAACCTAACCTAACCTAACCTAACCTAACCTAACCTAACCTAACCTAACCTAACCTAACCTAACCTAACCTAACCTAACCTAACCTAACCTAACCTAACCTAACCTAACCTAACCTAACCTAACCTAACCTAACCTAACCTAACCTAACCTAACCTAACCTAACCTAACCTAACCTAACCTAACCTAACCTAACCTAACCTAACCTAACCTAACCTAACCTAACCTAACCTAACCTAACCTAACCTAACCTAACCTAACCTAACCTAACCTAACCTAACCTAACCTAACCTAACCTAACCTAACCTAACCTAACCTAACCTAACCTAACCTAACCTAACCTAACCTAACCTAACCTAACCTAACCTAACCTAACCTAACCTAACCTAACCTAACCTAACCTAACCTAACCTAACCTAACCCACGCCGTACCAGCCGTACCTGGAACACCTGGAAAAGTTGAAACACAGCATCAGAACCTCGAAAGTCATCGCTGGGGGAGACGGCAACGCACACAACACCTGGTGGGGCTCGGAGGACATTGACCAGAGGGGCGAAGACCTGGCCGGAACCCTGGAAGACCTGGATCTGCAAATTCTCAACACAGGCGACATCCCAACGTTCGACACCGTCAGAGGGGGGAAAAGATATTCCAGCTTCGTTGACATCACGGCCTGCTCATTGGACCTCCTCGGACACGTCGAGGACTGGAAGGTGGACGAGCAACTGGTGAACTCCGACCACAATGCAATCACGTTCCGACTGAACCTAAGGGAAGCGAAGGGCATGCACATCAATCGAACGACCAGACTGTACAACACGAGAAAGGCAAATTGGTGTCAGTTTCATGAGAAACTGACCCAATTACAGCAAGACTCTGAAATTGACAGTGACAGAATAGACATTATTACAGAAACTAGACGACTTGAAGAGACGACAGACAAGTACATAGACACGATTAGCAAAGCATGCAACCACGCTATCCCAAAAAATAAAACAAAAGTGCAATTTACCTTGCCATGGTGGTCGGAGGAGCTCGCCCGCCTGAAGAGAGAAGTCCGAACGAAGAAGAGGAGAATCCGTTGTGCAGCGCCAGTCCGAAGGGAGAAAGTAGTCCGAGAATACCTGAAAACAAAAGAAGAGTATGAGTTAAAGGTCAAAAAAGCACAGATAGATAGCTGGAAGGACTTCTGCGGTAAACAAGATAGAGAGGGGATGTGGGACGGGATATACAGGGTAATAGGAAGAACCACAACCAGACAAGAGGACCTGCCGCTGGAGAAAGACGGAAAACCGCTAACACCAAAGGAATCCGCGAAACTGCTCTCAGAAACTTTTTATCCTGAAGATGAGTACGAGAAGGATAACGCGGACCACAAGCAGACTAGGGAGTTAGCGGAAAAAGTAAACGGACCGGGTCATGATGAGAAACATGACCCACCGTTTACTATAGACGAAGTACTAACAGCGGCAGAGAGCTTCAACCCAAAGAAGGCCCCTGGAATAGATGGTCTCACACCAGACATATGCCTCCACGCGATCAAAAACAACCCAGAAGCCTTCCGGTCTTTAGCAAACAAATGCCTCGAACTCGGACACTTCCCACGACCATGGAAAGAGGCGACGGTAGTCGCACTAAGAAAGCCAGGAAAGGAGAACTACCAAAGTCCGAAATCCTACAGACCAATAGGCCTACTCCCCGTACTTGGGAAAGTACTGGAAAAGATGGCGATAGGAAGAGTCAAATGGCACGTACTACCCAGGCTCAGTACTCGCCAGTACGGATTCATGCCCCAGAAGAGCACCGAGGACGCCCTCTATGACCTGGTAGGACACATACGGGACCAACTTCAACAGAAGAAGGTCACGACTGTGGTCTCCCTGGACATAGAGGGAGCGTTCGACAACGCCTGGTGGCCCGCAGTAAGAGTTCGACTGGCTGAGGAAGGATGCCCTGTAAATATTAGAAGGCTGATGGACAGCTATCTTGAGGAGAGGACGGTCAAGGTCCGTTATGCGGGGGAGGAGGCCCAAAAAACTACAGAAAAGGGCTGCGTGCAGGGTTCAATCGGTGGACCCATTCTCTGGAACCTGCTCATTGACCCACTCCTCAAGGAACTGCAGCTAAACGGGCACTATGTGCAAGCGTTCGCAGACGACGTAGTTATGGTCTTCGATGGAGACACCGGCGTAGAAGTCCAGGGAAATGCCAATGCCGCGCTCGCCCGTGTCCGGGAGTGGGGTGTCAGAAATAAGTTAAAGTTCGCACCACAAAAGACGAACGCGATGGTGGTGACGAGGAAACTTAAATTTGACACCCCGCGCCTGACGATGGGCGGGATCGACATTGTCATGTCCAAGGAGATCACGATCCTGGGGCTAGTGATAGATGAAAAGCTAACATTTAACAAACACGCAGCTAAAGCTTGTAAAAAAGCTCAGAACATCTACAAACATCTATCAAAAGCCGCCAGGATCAGCTGGGGTCTCCATCCAGAGGTCGTACGAACCATATACACGGCAGTAGTGGAACCAGTTGTGATGTACGCGTCCAGTGCCTGGGCTCCAGCGACGAAAAAGCTATGCATCCAAAAGCTTCTCAACAACACACAACGCGGTTTCGCACAGAAGGTATGCCGGGCATATAGAACGGTCTCCCTAAACTCTGCGCTGGTGCTGAGCGGCATTCTACCTCTCGACCTCAGAATACAGGAGGCAGCCGCCCTGTATGAGGCACGGAGAGGTGTCACCCGACCGGCACTAGCGGACAGGGAAGTGGAGAGGATGACGGCATACACTGAGCAACCCCACCCTGCAGAACATATGGCCATGGGATTCGTATGCCTGGAAAACCAAGAGCAGGTGGACATCCACAGCGATTACGCAGTCCGGATGTTCACAGACGGTAGTAAGCTTGAGGGTCAAGTCGGAGCCGCATTGTCCATATGGACAGATGGGGCCGAGACAAAAACCCACAAGCTGAAGCTCTCGTCGTACTGCTCGGTCTACCAGGCGGAATTGCTGGCCATATGCAAAGCAACGGAGGAGATAATAAACAGCTCTGAAACCCGCATCGGTGTGTATAGCGACTCTAGATCCTCACTCCAAGCCATCGTAAACAAGAAATCCACTCACCCACTTGCCGTGAAAATCCGCTCAAATCTGAAAACCAGCAGGAAGCAGAACAAGGAAGTGGATCTCTTCTGGATCAGAGCCCATGCAGGACTAGAGGGGAATGAGAGAGCTGATGCGCTGGCAAAAGAAGCGGCACTAAAATTAAAAACGAAGCCAAAATACGACGCCTGCCCTGTTTCGCACGTCAAGCGACAGATCCGACAAGGAACTCTTGACGAGTGGAACAGGAGGTACACGACGGGTACAACAGCCGGAGTGACGAAGTTATTCTTCCCAGACGCCACCGGGGCGTTCAAAATTATTAAACACATGATCCCAAACGGTATGACCACTCAGGTAATGACCGGACACGGCGGATTCTCCGAGTACTTGTACCGCTTCAAGTGCAAGGAGAGTCCGGCGTGCATCTGCGAACCAACAAAACATGAGTCAATAGAACACGTAATTTTTGAATGTCCGGTCTTCGGCAGGGAGAGATACGAGGTCGAACAGGAATTAGACATGGAAATCAAACCAGAAAATGTTAATAAATGTATAATAAATAATCAGGCTAGAGATAAGTTTATTAAATTTTGTATTAAAATAGCAAATAAGGTAATTATAAGAAATAGAGATAAATAAAATTGTTGCTCATGCATATTATAGAATATACATGAAATCAGCCATATTAATGTAGACTCTAAATAAAATTGTTAGCCATAGAATAAACTATATAACCTAGATAATAAAGAACTATGATAAGTGTATATCTAAGTATATACACAACATGCATAGGAACTAAAAATGTAAAGTAGTTAAT
Organism: Venusia cambrica; assembly: GCA_951394065.1. Taxonomy (NCBI): domain Eukaryota; kingdom Metazoa; phylum Arthropoda; class Insecta; order Lepidoptera; family Geometridae; genus Venusia; species Venusia cambrica. Next base: position 29,825 of record OX596066.1, read on the forward strand.
AACAGACATTGTATAAAATTACATTGATTTAGTAGAACTAGTACTAGGTAAAGATTTCCTAGGATTGCTGTAGGTTGTAAGACTGTAAGACAGGGTAGAGTTGCAGCTTGAAAAAGCCGAAGAGTTTTCAGGCTGAAACTCTACCATGTCATTGTAGCTTATTGAATTGTAAAGGACAAAATATAAAAGCCTGTCCTCCATGTAGTAAAACAATGAGAACCCTAAGTTAATTAGAAGATATTGTGTTGCCTATCAACATGCCTCTAGTACATTAGATAAAGTAAATGGGTAAAAAAATAAAACCCAGAGAAATAAATACAAAAAAGAAAATAAAAGACTCTGACGTCTATGTCAGAGGGTCGCCTACGCCCGGTTTAGTGATGCCGGGAAAAAAAAAAAAAAAAAAAAAAAAAAAAAAAAAAAAAAAAAAAAAAAACCTAACCTAACCTAACCTAACCTAACCTAACCTAACCTAACCTAACCTAACCTAACCTAACCTAACCTAACCTAACCTAACCTAACCTAACCTAACCTAACCTAACCTAACCTAACCTAACCTAACCTAACCTAACCTAACCTAACCTAACCTAACCTAACCTAACCTAACCTAACCTAACCTAACCTAACCTAACCTAACCTAACCTAACCTAACCTAACCTAACCTAACCTAACCTAACCTAACCTAACCTAACCTAACCTAACCTAACCTAACCTAACCTAACCTAACCTAACCTAACCTAACCTAACCTAACCTAACCTAACCTAACCTAACCTAACCTAACCTAACCTAACCTAACCTAACCTAACCTAACCTAACCTAACCTAACCTAACCTAACCTAACCTAACCTAACCTAACCTAACCTAACCTAACCTAACCTAACCTTTTTTTTTTTTTTTTTTTTTTTTTTTTTAATGCGGAGAATGCGTTTAAGCACCATAGCCTCGTTAGGGGACGAGGCCGTGTGTGGGACTCGACCTGTCCTAGCGACAGGTAATACCCACTAAACTCCGCAGTGACCCGCTTTCGCCGTGTGGTGGTGTCATGGGAAACTGGCCTTAGCCTTAACTACCACAACACCACCGGCGATGGCCCCTTTGCAGGGGCCCTACTGGCCACCCAGTGTTACTGGGGGGCTGGCGGGAACAGCTGGGGTCACCAAGCTGTTCCCGCCATTCGACGGGGATGGGGGCCTGTGCAAAGGAGGCTGGTTGAACGCCCCTGCGTTCCCAGCCCCCAAGCCCCCATCTGAGGGAGGAATATTGCGGATGTAGGTCCGCCTATTCCTCCCTCTTCTCCGTCTTCGGAGCGTCGGAGCGAGGGGATCCGCTTCTCGCTCGCGCTCCGCGGCCTCCTTTTGTGAGACGACCTGCTCACAGAAGGAGGCGACCGCTTCCCAGGACCTTTCGCTTCCGATCATGGCTGCAACAACGCTCGGAAGCGAAAGGTCCTGGCCGACGACCGCAGTGAGGTCACGGCGTTGCTCCTCCCAGCCTGTACAGACTGAGAGAGTGTGCTGCGCCGTGTCCTCGGTCGCGCCACAGTGGTGGCACGACGCGGTCTCCTCACGCCCGATTCGGCACAGGTATGAACCGAAGCAACCGTGCCCGGTTAATACCTGCGCCAGACGGTATGTGAGGAACCCGTGCGGTCGTTCTGCCCACAGGTCCGCCACCGGTCCGATGGCGTCCAGCGTGTGGCGGCCGAACGGTGTGCGAGCCATATCCTCCTTCCAGTGGAGGATCATGGTCTCGCGCGCCTCGCGCCTGGCGGCACTACGCTCTTCAGGTAGGGCGGGACGCTCCTCGAGCGCCCTTCTGTCCGCCGTCCAGTGGTAGACGGCGAACAGCACCCCAGCCTCCAAATCCCAGGGGGGGGTCCCTGCGAGGGAGCACGCCGCAGCGTGCCCCACGGTACGATAGGCCCTTCCAATGCGCTGTGCAATGGCCCGTTGGGGCCTGCGCAAGAGGGCCGTGTTTTCCCCCCTGTGGAGGGAGTCCGCCCAGATGGGGGCACCGTAGAGCGCCATGCTTTTCAGCACCCCCGCGTAAAGTCGCCGGCACTTTGCCCGCGGCCCTCCCAGGTTCGGCAGAAGCCGACCAAAGGCATTTGCCGCCCTGAGGAGGCGGGGCGCCTGCCCTCTAAAATGCGGGCCGAAGTCCCACTTCCCGTCCAGTGTGAGGCCTAGATACTTCATCTGGGACCTCACTTGGACCCTCATACCATCCACGATAACGTGTGGGTCGGGAGGGGCGCGTTGTCGAGGCCCTGGAAAGAAAAGGGCCTCCGTTTTCTCCAGCGCCACGGTGAGTCCGAGGCGCTGGATTCTGCCGGCAACTAGCGTGCCGCCGACAGATGCCAGCCGCGCCGCTGCTTCGAACGTCCTCCCCCGAGCAGTGATCAGAGTGTCATCCGCATAGCAGATGACACTCATGCCCGAGAGGAGGACGCCCCGAAGGAGCCAGTCAAAACCGAGGTTCCATAGGAGTGGGCCAAGAACAGACCCCTGCGGAACCCCGGTTGCCACAATTTGCCGCCCTAGGCGCCGATTTATATCGGTCCACAGGATCTCCCGACCGCGCAAGTAGTCGGCCAGGAGATCCTGCAGGTATGGAGGCACTCGGTGGAACCTGAGTGCCTCCAGGACAACGGAGTGGGGGAGGGAATTAAACGCGTTGGCTATATCGAACGATATAGCCAACACTCCCTCGCCCTGCTCCTTGGCCTCCGCCGTGAGGCTCTTTAGCCTCTGAAGGGCGTCTATCGTCGACCGGCCTGCCCGGAACCCGAACTGGGCGTCGGACAGATTCGGGGCGGTCGACGACAGTAGGTGCGCCTGGAGTCGGGAGGAAATGACTCTTTCAAAGAGTTTTCCTACCTCATCCAGGAGCACGATAGGGCGGTACCCACGGGGTGAGTCCGCCGGACGCCCTTCCTTACGAAGGAGGCACAAGAGTCCCTCCTTCCACGGTTTCGGGAACCTCCCTGCGGCAAGGCACCGGGAGAAGAGGTCCCGAAGCCGGTCCCCCAGATGGCGAAGGCCGACGAGGAGAGCCCGCGCTGGCACACCGTCTGGTCCCGGGGCCGTCTTTTTGGCGCGGAGGCATAATGCCGCCGTGCCAAGCTCCACCTCCGATACGGGCTCAGCTCCCTCATCAGGGGAGCCCGTCTCCGCAGGGGGATTCATTCTGGGCGGGGTGAAGTGGGGGTTAGTGCCCGGGAACAGAACCCGGACCACCCCGCTCAGGAGATCCGGCTGAAGGGTCTCCGTGAGGGGGGGGCCGATGGCGCGCAGCTTGTTGCGCGCCATCTTGTACGGCCTCCCCCACGGGTCGTTGTCGAGACCCTTCAGCATTTCCTCTCGCGCGCTATCTTTGGCCGCTCCAATGGCGGCCTTGAGCGCGCTCTGCGCCCCTCTGTACGCCGCGTACAACGTGTCTTCGGACACGAGGTCGCGGTGCCGACGACGGCGGCTGCGCGTGTGTGCGCGTCTTGCCGCGACGCACCCCGCCCGTAAGCTGGCGATCTCCTCAGACCACCAGTACACTGCTCGACGGGGGGGGGGCCGGCGGGACCGAGGCATGCTTGAGTTGCACACCTCGGTAAGGGCATCTCGCATATGCGAGGCCGCGACATCTACATCAGGACTGGCAGGGGGACCTAGCCAGTCCTGGACCAGTGCGGCCTCGCTCGCCATCCCCCGATCAAATCGGGTCAAAGCCCATCGGGGGAATACCGCCAACCCCTGAGGGGCGCCTTGGGGGTGCCGGTTGGAGATCCCTATCCGAATGTACCGGTGGTCGGACAGGGTCTCTACCAGCTCGACCTGCCATGTGTCCACTGTGGCGGCTAGTGCAGGTGTGGCGAACGACAGGTCCACCACGGACCCTCCCTGCTGCCGCACACATGTGTGGACTGCCCCCCTGTTGAGGAGGGACAGGCCGGCCGACGTCGCCCACAAATCCACCGAGTGGCCGCGCATGTCGGTGGCCGGGTTGCCCCATGCCACCGACTTGGCGTTGAAGTCGCCGAGCAGCAGAACCTGTCTCGGCGACACCCGCTGTACCACCCCTGACAGAACGTCTAAAAAGGCGTCAAAATCTGCCAGGGGACGGTTGGGGGAGAAGTAGATCCCAATAAGGGCGATCTCTCCCCACGCTGCGGCCACATATCCATGTCCCCTCTCCAATACCGAGAGGGGGGTGGAATTTGTGCTCTGTCGCACAGGGACGATCGCGACCGCGTCGTCCCTATCCCCGATCCAATTTTCGGGGACATGGTACGGCTCGGCGACAACCGCCGCGCCAGCACCCCACTCGGCCAGGGTCTGCAGGAGCAGATCCTGGGCCGCCCGGCAATGATTTAGGTTGCCCTGGACCACTACCCTATGGGACATTATGTTTCCATGGAAGTGGTCCCCTCAGGCGCCGGGCTAGTCTCGGCGGTCGGTTTTGCAGGCCGGGTCTGGGCCTGCACTTTGCCCTTCTTAGGGGGGGGATGACAGCTCTTCCCCCCCATCTTGTGGTTGGCGGGCTTTGCGCTCGCCGCACATACGCTGCAGTGCGGCGTGGCAGAGCAGGAGGCCGATTTATGGCCTTCCTGACCGCAGCGAAAGCACGTCTCGCCCCGCTCCACCTCGGAGGGGCAGCGCGCACGGGTGTGGCCGGTGCCGAGACACTTAAAACAGCGCATCGGCCCGCTCTCTACCGCCCGTACCACCGCCGAGCTCAGCCCCACAAGGAGTCGCCCTTTCGCAAGGGCGGCTCTCGCCGCCAAGACAGGGCATTCCACATTAATGGAGCCCATGCCTCCCTGCCGGCGGACTATCTTGCCGGCTCTTATTGACCCTGGCTCGCAGCCTCCGGCTAGCGCCACCGCAGAAACGACGACGTCAGTGGTGGACACTGAGTCGTCCAGACCCGACACAATTAGAGACGCCGTCTTCGTTGGCCTGGAGACCACAGCGAAGCCGGCGACTGCCTCCCGCAGACGCCCCGCAAAGGCCTCCGCATTGGCCTCCTTACTTGCCCCTGGGAACTCGAATATGCGAGCCCCAGTCGCCGTTTGGCGGCAGGTGACCTTGGTGATGCCCATTTCCACGGGCTTCACCGATCTGGTGGCCTTCTCCAGCACCGACTCGTAGGTCTCCCCCTTTTTTGCGGCTTCGGGCGTGATCGTGACAACGACCGCCGCAGTTTTAGGGGGAGGGGGGAGTTTTGGGGAGGCCTTTTTGGGGGCTTTCCCGGTCTTCTTGGGCGCCGGTTTGGGCGCCTTGGGGGCTGAGGAGGGGGGGGCTTTCGTCCTCCTATCCCGGTTCCTCTTTGGCTTCTTCTTGGCCACCGTCGTCCAACCTTGGTTGGCGGCGGTGGTCGAGGGGAGCAAAGGATCCACATCCACATAAGTGGGCTCCGACGAAGGGCCGGGAACCGGCCTCGAGGCGGGGGTGGGGCGGTAGGAGGACGGCGACGCTCCTGGGGCCTTGGCTCCCTCGCTCGACTTGGCGGCAGCGGCTGGCGCAGGCATGGCCGACCCTGAGGCCTTTGCCGCTTTGGCAGCATACGTGGCTGTCGACTTGGGGGCAGATGGAGTTGCCCCCAAGGGCTTGGTGCCTTTGCCCTTGGGCTTGGGCACCTGTGGCACCGCAAATACTGCTGCCTCCTCCGCGGCAGCAGCCTCCCTCTTTTTGTCCGCCGCGAGGGGTGGACGGACCTGCTTCTGCTTCACCGGCAGGAGCCGGTCCTCTAGGCCGGATATGATAGCCCGGGTGAAAACCCGCTCCTCCTGGGCTATCTGTCGGAGAGCGTCCATGATGTCCGCCGGGAGGGCGGAGGTCTCCATCCTCACCTCGGGTGCGGGTGCCGGGGCGGGAGCGGGGCGGGCCGAATCCTCAGTCGCCTCTCTACGAAGACGCTCATTCTCTCGCTGCAGACGGTCGATAGTCGCCTGCAGCCGTCCTGTCTCGTCAGAGGTCGAGCGCCTCCCGAGTTCCTCCACTATCTCCTTAAGGGAGTGGGCACGACTTTTTAGGGCCTTTTGTAGGGTGCCCTTCAGGTTCGACGACTTGGCGGCGATTGTGGCGATCTCCGCCGTGTCCTCGATGGCCATGCGCTCCAGCTGAGCTACGGTTTTAACCGCATGGTCGGAGAGGGGCACGCCATATCCCACCCTGTTGCGGATGGCGCTGGCCTCGCGTTCGCGCGCCGCGAACCTCTCCTCTAGCTCTAGTTCGAGCGCCTCCTTCTTCTGGCGGTTCAACTCTTGCTGAGCCGCCGCCAGGCCGACGTGATGCCCCGTGGTGGGTTTGCATCCCCGTTTCGCCGCTCCTTTCCCTTTCGCGGAGGGGGTATCAGAGCCCGAACCAGAGCTCGTCTCTGTCCCCTTCCGTTTGAGGTATTTGGAGCGGCCATCCTCCACCTCGGGTGTTTCCGCGTCGGACTCGCCCATATCCTCTGGACGGAAAAATAAGCTTCCGCTATGTGGCAGCGCCGGAGCGCGCGCCCTCTCTTTGCCGGGGGATCGGCTCCGTGATCTGACCGACGGCGACTCTGAATGGTCGTCGACACGTTGCCGAGAACCAGCCGTGAGGCGAAGTGTGAGACGGGAAGTTCGCCTCTTGCCCTCCAAGTCTGAATCTTCTGATCCACGGGATGGACTCCGCCTGGAATCCGAGTCCGACATGGTGGCAGGTGATCGGAAGCAGATGAGAACAACGCTAGGGAGCAAAGGCTCGACCACGCTAATTGTTCTCAAACTGTAACTGACCACTTGGCAAACCTTAGCCCAAAAGGTAAGAGAAGTTCTTGCTTGTTCTTGCCTCAATTTTTGCTCTTTTTCCCTCAGAAACGCCTTTTTCTAACCTAACCTAACCTATCTAACCTAACCTAACCTACAACCTAACCTAACCTAACCTAACCTAACCTAACCTAACCTAACCTAACCTAACCTAACCTAACCTAACCTAACCTAACCTAACCTAACCTAACCTAACCTAACCTAACCTAACCTAACCTAACCTAACCTAACCTAACCTAACCTAACCTAACCTAACCTAACCTAACCTAACCTAACCTAACCTAACCTAACCTAACCTAACCTAACCTAACCTAACCTAACCTAACCTAACCTAACCTAACCTAACCTAACCTAACCTAACCTAACCTAACCTAACCTAACCTAACCTAACCTAACCTAACCTAACCTAACCTAACCTAACCTAACCTAACCTAACCTAACCTAACCTAACCTAACCTAACCTAACCTAACCTAACCTAACCTAACCTAACCTAACCTAACCTAACCTAACCTAACCTAACCTAACCTAACCTAACCTAACCTAACCTAACCTAACCTAACCTAACCTAACCTAACCTAACCTAACCTAACCTAACCTAACCTAACCTAACCTAACCTAACCTAACCTAACCTAACCTAACCTAACCTAACCTAACCTAACCTAACCTAACCTAACCTAACCTAACCTAACCTAACCTAACCTAACCTAACCTAACCTAACCTAACCTAACCTAACCTAACCTAACCTAACCTAACCTAACCTAACCTAACCTAACCTAACCTAACCTAACCTAACCTAACCTAACCTAACCTAACCTAACCTAACCTAACCTAACCTAACCTAACCTAACCTAACCTAACCTAACCTAACCTAACCTAACCTAACCTAACCTAACCTAACCTAACCTAACCTAACCTAACCTAACCTAACCTAACCTAACCTAACCTAACCTAACCTAACCTAACCTAACCTAACCTAACCTAACCTAACCTAACCTAACCTAACCTAACCTAACCTAACCTAACCTAACCTTTTTTTTTTTTTTTTTTTTTTTCTTTTTTTTTTTTTTTTTTTTTTTTTTTTTTTATGCGGAGAATGCGTTTAGGCACCATAGCCTCGTTGGGGACGAGGCCGTGTGTGGGACTCAACCCGTCCTAGCGACAGGCAATACCCACTAAACTCCGCAGTGACCCGCTATCGCCGAGTGGTGGTGTCGTGGGAATCCGGCTAAAGCCTTTACCGCCACAACACCACCAGCGATTGCCCCTTTACAGGGGCCCCACAGGCCCCCCCAGTGTGACTGGGGGGGGATGGCGGGAACAGCTGGGTCGCCAGGCTGTTCCCGCCGTTCGGCGGGGATGAGGGTCTGTGCAATGGAGGCCGGTTGAACGCCCCTACGTTCCCAGCCCCCAGACCCTCATCTGATCCCACTGCCCGACAGGGTGGCCGAGTTGACCCTCCCTGCCGCGCCGCCAGCCTTGAAGGCCGGCCATCCCACGACCCGGAGGTCCGCTGAGTCCCTCACTGGGACTCCGCCACGCGGACGACCGCCTGTCCATCCACTGTGCCCTATGCATATATCATAGGGACACGCGGAGGACACCCTCGTGTCGGATTATTCGCTGCCGTCGATCACTTCCCACAAGTGGGAAGTGATCGACGGCACCCAGGGTACACCACGAGGAGGTTATCCGACCCAGTACCCCAACCTAACCTAACCTAACCTAACCTAACCTAACCTAACCTAACCTAACCTAACCTAACCTAACCTAACCTAACCTAACCTAACCTAACCTAACCTAACCTAACCTAACCTAACCTAACCTAACCTAACCTAACCTAACCTAACCTAACCTAACCTAACCTAACCTAACCTAACCTAACCTAACCTAACCTAACCTAACCTAACCTAACCTAACCTAACCTAACCTAACCTAACCTAACCTAACCTAACCTAACCTAACCTAACCTAACCTAACCTAACCTAACCTAACCTAACCTAACCTAACCTAACCTAACCTAACCTAACCTAACCTAACCTAACCTAACCTAACCTAACCTAACCTAACCTAACCTAACCTAACCTAACCTAACCTAACCTAACCTAACCTAACCTAACCTAACCTAACCTAACCTAACCTAACCTAACCTAACCTAACCTAACCTAACCTAACCTAACCTAACCTAACCTAACCTAACCTAACCTAACCTAACCTAACCTAACCTAACCTAACCTAACCTAACCTAACCTAACCTAACCTAACCTAACCTAACCTAACCTAACCTAACCTAACCTAACCTAACCTAACCTAACCTAACCTAACCTAACCTAACCTAACCTAACCTAACCTAACCTAACCTAACCTAACCTAACCTAACCTAACCTAACCTAACCTAACCTAACCTAACCTAACCTAACCTAACCTAACCTAACCTAACCTAACCTAACCTAACCTAACCTAACCTAACCTAACCTAACCTAACCTAACCTAACCTAACCTAACCTAACCTAACCTAACCTAACCTAACCTAACCTAACCTAACCTAACCTAACCTAACCTAACCTAACCTAACCTAACCTAACCTAACCTAACCTAACCTAACCTAACCTAACCTAACCTAACCTAACCTAACCTAACCTAACCTAACCTAACCTAACCTAACCTAACCTAACCTAACCTAACCTAACCTAACCTAACCTAACCTAACCTAACCTAACCTAACCTAACCTAACCTAACCTAACCTAACCTAACCTAACCTAACCTAACCTAACCTAACCTAACCTAACCTAACCTAACCTAACCTAACCTAACCTAACCTAACCTAACCTAACCTAACCTAACCTAACCTAACCTAACCTAACCTAACCTAACCTAACCTAACCTAACCTAACCTAACCTAACCTAACCTAACCTAACCTAACCTAACCTAACCTAACCTAACCTAACCTAACCTAACCTAACCTAACCTAACCTAACCTAACCTAACCTAACCTAACCTAACCTAACCTAACCTAACCTAACCTAACCTAACCTAACCTAACCTAACCTAACCTAACCTAACCTAACCTAACCTAACCTAACCTAACCTAACCTAACCTAACCTAACCTAACCTAACCTAACCTAACCTAACCTAACCTAACCTAACCTAACCTAACCTAACCTAACCTAACCTAACCTAACCTAACCTAACCTAACCTAACCTAACCTAACCTAACCTAACCTAACCTAACCTAACCTAACCTAACCTAACCTAACCTAACCTAACCTAACCTAACCTAACCTAACCTAACCTAACCTAACCTAACCTAACCTAACCTAACCTAACCTAACCTAACCTAACCTAACCTAACCTAACCTAACCTAACCTAACCTAACCTAACCTAACCTAACCTAACCTAACCTAACCTAACCTAACCTAACCTAACCTAACCTAACCTAACCTAACCTAACCTAACCTAACCTAACCTAACCTAACCTAACCTAACCTAACCTAACCTAACCTAACCTAACCTAACCTAACCTAACCTAACCTAACCTAACCTAACCTAACCTAACCTAACCTAACCTAACCTAACCTAACCTAACCTAACCTAACCTAACCTAACCTAACCTAACCTAACCTAACCTAACCTAACCTAACCTAACCTAACCTAACCTAACCTAACCTAACCTAACCTAACCTAACCTAACCTAACCTAACCTAACCTAACCTAACCTAACCTAACCTAACCTAACCTAACCTAACCTAACCTAACCTAACCTAACCTAACCTAACCTAACCTAACCTAACCTAACCTAACCTAACCTAACCTAACCTAACCTAACCTAACCTAACCTAACCTAACCTAACCTAACCTAACCTAACCTAACCTAACCTAACCTAACCTAACCTAACCTAACCTAACCTAACCTAACCTAACCTAACCTAACCTAACCTAACCTAACCTAACCTAACCTAACCTAACCTAACCTAACCTAACCTAACCTAACCTAACCTAACCTAACCTAACCTAACCTAACCTAACCTAACCTAACCTAACCTAACCTAACCTAACCTAACCTAACCTAACCTAACCTAACCTAACCTAACCTAACCTAACCTAACCTAACCTAACCTAACCTAACCTAACCTAACCTAACCTAACCTAACCTAACCTAACCTAACCTAACCTAACCTAACCTAACCTAACCTAACCTAACCTAACCTAACCTAACCTAACCTAACCTAACCTAACCTAACCTAACCTAACCTAACCTAACCTAACCTAACCTAACCTAACCTAACCTAACCTAACCTAACCTAACCTAACCTAACCTAACCTAACCTAACCTAACCTAACCTAACCTAACCTAACCTAACCTAACCTAACCTAACCTAACCTAACCTAACCTAACCTAACCTAACCTAACCTAACCTAACCTAACCTAACCTAACCTAACCTAACCTAACCTAACCTAACCTAACCTAACCTAACCTAACCTAACCTAACCTAACCTAACCTAACCTAACCTAACCTAACCTAACCTAACCTAACCTAACCTAACCTAACCTAACCTAACCTAACCTAACCTAACCTAACCTAACCTAACCTAACCTAACCTAACCTAACCTAACCTAACCTAACCTAACCTAACCTAACCTAACCTAACCTAACCTAACCTAACCTAACCTAACCTAACCTAACCTAACCTAACCTAACCTAACCTAACCTAACCTAACCTAACCTAACCTAACCTAACCTAACCTAACCTAACCTAACCTAACCTAACCTAACCTAACCTAACCTAACCTAACCTAACCTAACCTAACCTAACCTAACCTAACCTAACCTAACCTAACCTAACCTAACCTAACCTAACCTAACCTAACCTAACCTAACCTAACCTAACCTAACCTAACCTAACCTAACCTAACCTAACCTAACCTAACCTAACCTAACCTAACCTAACCTAACCTAACCTAACCTAACCTAACCTAACCTAACCTAACCTAACCTAACCTAACCTAACCTAACCTAACCTAACCTAACCTAACCTAACCTAACCTAACCTAACCTAACCTAACCTAACCTAACCTAACCTAACCTAACCTAACCTAACCTAACCTAACCTAACCTAACCTAACCTAACCTAACCTAACCTAACCTAACCTAACCTAACCTAACCTAACCTAACCTAACCTAACCTAACCTAACCTAACCTAACCTAACCTAACCTAACCTAACCTAACCTAACCTAACCTAACCTAACCTAACCTAACCTAACCTAACCTAATAACCTAACCTAACCTAACCTAACCTAACCTAACCTAACCTAACCTAACCTAACCTAACCTAACCTAACCTAACCTAACCTAACCTAACCTAACCTAACCTAACCTAACCTAACCTAACCTAACCTAACCTAACCTAACCTAACCTAACCTAACCTAACCTAACCTAACCTAACCTAACCTAACCTAACCTAACCTAACCTAACCTAACCTAACCTAACCTAACCTAACCTAACCTAACCTAACCTAACCTAACCTAACCTAACCTAACCTAACCTAACCTAACCTAACCTAACCTAACCTAACCTAACCTAACCTAACCTAACCTAACCTAACCTAACCTAACCTAACCTAACCTAACCTAACCTAACCTAACCTAACCTAACCTAACCTAACCTAACCTAACCTAACCTAACCTAACCTAACCTAACCTAACCTAACCTAACCTAACCTAACCTAACCTAACCTAACCTAACCTAACCTAACCTAACCTAACCTAACCTAACCTAACCTAACCTAACCTAACCTAACCTAACCTAACCTAACCTAACCTAACCTAACCTAACCTAACCTAACCTAACCTAACCTAACCTAACCTAACCTAACCTAACCTAACCTAACCTAACCTAACCTAACCTAACCTAACCTAACCTAACCTAACCTAACCTAACCTAACCTAACCTAACCTAACCTAACCTAACCTAACCTAACCTAACCTAACCTAACCTAACCTAACCTAACCTAACCTAACCTAACCTAACCTAACCTAACCTAACCTAACCTAACCTAACCTAACCTAACCTAACCTAACCTAACCTAACCTAACCTAACCTAACCTAACCTAACCTAACCTAACCTAACCTAACCTAACCTAACCTAACCTAACCTAACCTAACCTAACCTAACCTAACCTAACCTAACCTAACCTAACCTAACCTAACCTAACCTAACCTAACCTAACCTAACCTAACCTAACCTAACCTAACCTAACCTAACCTAACCTAACCTAACCTAACCTAACCTAACCTAACCTAACCTAACCTAACCTAACCTTTTTTTTTTTTTTTTTTTTTTTTTTATTTTTTTTTAATGCGGAGAATGCGTTTAAGCACCATAGCCTCGTTAGGGGACGAGGCCGTGTGTGGGACTCGACCTGTCCTAGCGACAGGTAATACCCACTAAACTCCGCAGTGACCCGCTTTCGCCGTGTGGTGGTGTCATGGGAAACTGGCCTTAGCCTTAACTTCCACAACACCACCGGCGATGGCCCCTTTGCAGGGGCCCTACTGGCCACCCAGTGTTACTGGGGGGCTGGCGGGAACAGCTGGGGTCACCAAGCTGTTCCCGCCATTCGACGGGGATGGGGGCCTGTGTAAAGGAGGCTGGTTGAACGCCCCTGCGTTTCCAGCCCCCAAGCCCCCATCTGAGGGAGGAATATTGCGGATGTAGGTCCGCCTATTCCTCCCTCTTCTCCGTCTTCGGAGCGTCGGAGCGAGGGGATCCGCTTCTCGCTCGCGCTCCGCGGCCTCCTTTTGTGAGACGACCTGCTCACAGAAGGAGGCGACCGCTTCCCAGGACCTTTCGCTTCCGATCATGGCTGCAACAACGCTCGGAAGCGAAAGGTCCTGGCCCACGACCGCAGTGAGGTCACGGCGTTGCTCCTCCCAGCCTGTACAGACTGAGAGAGTGTGCTGCGCCGTGTCCTCGGTCGCGCCACAATGGTGGCACGACGCGGTCTCCTCACGCCCGATTCGGCACAGGTATGAACCGAAGCAGCCGTGCCCGGTTAATACCTGCGCCAGACGGTATGTGAGGAACCCGTGCGGTCGTTCTGCCCACAGGTCCGCCACCGGTCCGATGGCGTCCAGCGTGTGACGGCCGAACGGCGCGCGAGCCATATCCTCCTTCCAGTGGAGGATCATGGTCTCGCGCGCCTCGCGCCTGGCGGCACTACGCTCCTCAGGTAGGGCGGGGCGCTCCTCGAGCGCCCTTCTGTCCGCCGTCCAGTGGTAGACGGCGAACAGCACCCCAGCCTCTAGATCCCAGGGGGGAGTCCCTGCGAGAGAGCATGCCGCAGCGTGCCCCACGGTTCGATAGGCCCTCCCGATGCGCTGTGCAATGGCCCGTTGGGGCCTGCGCAGGAGGGCCGTGTTTTCCCCCCTGTGGAGGGAGTCCGCCCAGATGGGGGCACCGTATAGCGCCATGCTCTTCAGCACCCCCGCGTAGAGTCGCCGGCACTTTGCCCGCGGCCCCCCTAGGTTCGGCAGAAGCCGACCAAAGGCGTTTGCCGCCTTGATGAGGCGGGGCGCCTGCCCTCTGAAGTGCGGGCCAAAATCCCACTTCCCGTCCAGTGTGAGGCCCAGATACTTCATCTGGGACCTCACTTGGACCCTCATGCCGTCCACGATGATGTGTGGATCGGGGGGGGCGCGTTGTCGAGGCCCTGGGAAAAATAGGGCCTCCGTTTTCTCCAGCGCCACGGTGAGTCCGAGGCGCTGTATTCTGCCGGCAACTAGCGTGCCGCCGACAGATGCCAGCCGCGCCGCTATTTCGAATGTCCTCCCCCGAGCAGTGATCAGAGTGTCATCCGCATAGCAGATGACACTCATGCCCGGGAGGAGGACGCCCCGAAGGAGCCAATCAAAACCGAGGTTCCACAGGAGTGGGCCGAGAACAGACCCCTGCGGAACCCCGGTTGCCACCATTTGTCGCCCTAGGCGCCGATTTTTATCGGTCCACAGGATCTCCCGACCGCGCAAGTAGTCGGCCAAAAGATCCTGCAGGTATGGAGGCACTCGGTGGAACCTGAGTGCCTCCAGGACAACGGAGTGGGGGAGGGAATTAAACGCGTTGGCTATATCGAACGATATAGCCAACACTCCCTCGCCCTGCTCCTTGGCCTCCGCCGTGAGGCTCTTAAGCCTCTGAAGGGCGTCTATCGTCGACCGGCCTGCCCGGAACCCGAACTGGGCGTCGGACAGATTTGGGGCGGTCGACGACAGTAGGTGCGCCTGGAGTCGGGAGGAAATTACTCTTTCAAAGAGTTTTCCTACCTCATCCAGGAGCACGATAGGGCGGTACCCACGGGGTGAGTCCGCCGGACGCCCTTCCTTCCGAAGGAGGCACAAGAGTCCCTCCTTCCACGGTTTCGGGAACCTCCCTGCGATAAGGCACCGGGAGAAAAGGTCCCGAAGCCTGTCCCCCAGATGGCGAAGGCCGACGAGGAGAGCCCGCGCTGGCACACCGTCCGGTCCCGGGGCCGTCTTTTTGGCGCGGAGGCATAATGCCGCCGTGCCAAGCTCCACCTCCGATACGGGCTCAACTCCCTCATCAGGGGAACCCGTCTCCGCGGGGGGATTCATTCTGGGCGGGGTGAAGTGGGGGTTAGTGCCCGGGAACAGAACCCGGACCACCCCGCTCAGGAGATCCGGCTGAAGGGTCTCCGTGAGGGGGGGGCCGATGGCGCGCAGTTTGTTGCGCGCCATCTTGTACGGCCTCCCCCACGGGTCGTTGTCGAGACCCTTCAGCATTTCCTCTCGCGCGCTGTCTTTGGCCGCTCCAATGGCGGCCTTGAGCGCGCTCTGCGCCCCTCTGTACACCGCGTACAACGCGTCCTCGGACACGAGGTCGCGGTGCCGGCGACGGCGGCTGCGCGTGTGTGCGCGTCTTGCCGCGACGCACCCCGCCCGTAAGCTGGCGATCTCCTCAGACCACCAGTACACTGCGCGACGGGGGGGGGGCCGGCGGGACCGAGGCATGCTTGAGTTGCACACCTCGGTAAGGGCGTCTCGCATATGCGAGGCTGCGACATCCACATCAGGACTGGCAGGGGGACCTAGCCAGTCCTGGACCAGTGCGGCCTCGCTCGCCATCCCCCGATCAAATCGGGTCAGAGCCCATCGGGGGAATACCGCCAACCCCTGAGGGGCGCTTTGGGGGTGCCGGTTGGAGATCCCTATCCGAATGTACCGGTGGTCGGACAGGGTCTCTACCAGCTCGACCTGCCATGTGTCCACTGTGGCGGCTAGTGCAGGTGTGGCGAACGACAGGTCCACCACGGACCCTCCCTGCTGCCGCACACATGTGTGGACTGCCCCCCTGTTGAGGAGGGACAGGCCGGCCGACGTCGCCCACAAATCCACCGAGTGGCCGCGCATGTCGGTGGCCGGGTTGCCCCATGCCACCGACTTGGCGTTGAAGTCACCGAGCAGCAGAACCTGTCTCGGCGACACCCGCTGTACCACCCCTGACAGGACGTCTAAGAAGGCGTCAAAATCTGCCAGGGGACGGTTGGGGGAGAAGTAGATCCCAACAAGGGCGATCTCCCCCCACGCTGCGGCCACATATCCGTGTCCCCTCTCCAATACCGAGAGGGGGGTGGAATTTGTGCTCTGCCGTACAGGGACGATCGCGACCGCGTCATCCCTATCCCCGATCCAATTTTCGGGGATATAGTACGGCTCGGCGACAACCGCCGCGCCGGCACCCCACTCGGCCAGGGTCTGCAGGAGCAGATCCTGGGCCGCCCGGCAATGATTAAGGTTGCCCTGGACCACTACCCTATGGGACATTATGTTTCCATGGAAGTGGTCCCCTCAGGCGCCAGGCTAGCCTCGGCGGTCGGTTTTGCAGGCCGGGTCTGGGCCTGCACTTTGCCCTTCTTAGGGGGGGGATGACAGCTCTTCCCCCCCATCTTGTGGTTGGCGGGCTTTGCGCTCGCCGCACATACGCTGCAGTGCGGCGTGGCAGAGCAGGAGGCCGATTTATGGCCTTCCTGACCGCAGCGAAAGCACGTCTCGCCCCGTTCCACCTCGGAGGGGCAGCGTGCACGGGTGTGGCCGGTGCCGAGGCATTTAAAACAGCGCATCGGCCCGCTCTCTACCGCCCGGACCACCGCCGAGCTCAGCCCCACAAGGAGTCGCCCTTTCGCAAGGGCGGCTCTCGCCGCCAAGACAGGGCATTCAATATTAATTGAGCCCATGCCTCCCTGCCGGCGGACTATCTTGCCGGCTCTTATCGACTCCGGCGCGCAGCCTCCGGCCAGCGCCACCGCAGAAACGACGACGTCAGTGGTGGACACTGAGTCGTCCAGGCCCGACACAATTAGAGACGCCGTCTTCGTTGGCCTGGAGACCACAGCGAAGCCGGCGACTGCCTCCCGCAGACGCCCTGCAAAGGCCTCCGCATTGGCCTCCTTACTTGCCCCTGGGAACTCGAATATGCGAGCCCCAGTCGCCGTTTGGCGGCAGGTGACCTTGGTGATGCCCATTTCTACGGGCTTCACCGATCTGGTGGCCTTCTCCAGCACCGACTCGTAGGTCTCCCCCTTTTTTGCGGCTTCGGGCGTGATCGTGACAACGACCGCCGCAGTTTTAGGGGGAGGGGGGAGTTTTGGGGAGGCCTTTTTGGGGGCTTTCCCGGCCTTCTTGGGCGCCGGTTTGGGCGCCTTGGGGGCTAAGGAGGGGGGGGCTTTCGCCCTCCTATCCCGGTTCCTCTTTGGCTTCTTCTTGGCCACCGTCGTCCAACCTTGGTTGGCGGCGGTGGTCGAGGGGAGCAAAGGATCCACATAAGTGGGCTCCGACGAAGGGCCGGGAACCGGCCTCGAGGCGGGGGTGGGGCGGTAGGAGGACGGCGACGCTCCTGGGGCCTTGGCTCCCTCGCTCGACTTGGCGGCAGCGGCTGGCGCAGGCATGGCCGACCCTGAGGCCTTTGCCGCTTTGGCAGCATATGTGGCCGTCGACTTGGGGGCAGATGGAGTTGCCCCCAAGGGCTTGGTGCCTTTGCCCTTGGGCTTGGGCACCTGTGGCACCGCAAATACTGCTGTCTCCTCCGCGGCAGCAGCCTCCCTCTTTTTGTCCGCCGCGAGGGGTGGACGGACCTGCTTCTGCTTCACCGGCAGGAGCCGGTCCTCTAGGCCGGATATGATAGCCCGGGTGAAAACCCGCTCCTCCTGGGCTATCTGTCGGAGAGCGTCCATGATGTCCGCCGGGAGGGCGGAGGTCTCCATCCTCACCTCGGGTGCGGGTGCCGGGGCGGGAGCGGGGCGGGCCGAATCCTCAGCCGCCTCTCTACGAAGACGCTCATTCTCTCGCTGCAGGCGGTCGATAGTCGCCTGCAGCCGTCCTGTCTCGTCAGAGGTCGAGCGCCTCCCGAGTTCCTCCACTATCTCCTTAAGGGAGTGGGCACGACTTTTAAGGGCCTTTTGTAGGGTGCCCTTCAGGTTCGACGACTTGGCGGCGATTGTGGCGATCTCCGCCGTGTCCTCGATGGCCATGAGCTCCAGCTGAGCTACGGTTTTAACCGCATGGTCAGAGAGGGGCACGCCATATCCCACCCTGTTGCGGATGGCGCTGGCTTCACGTTCGCGCGCCGCGAATCTCTCCTCTAGCTCTAGTTCGAGCGCCTCCTTCTTCTGGCGGTTCAACTCTTGCTGAGCTGCTGCCAGGCCGACGTGATGTCCCGTGGTGGGTTTACATCCCCGTTTCGCCGCCCCTTTCCCTTTCGCGGAGGGGGTATCAGAGCCCGAACCAGAGCTCACCTCCGTCCCTTTCCGTTTGAGATATTTGGAGCGGCCATCCTCCACCTCGGGTGTTTCCGCGTCGGACTCGCCCAAATCCTCTGGACGGAAGAACAAACTTCCGCTATGCGGCGGCGCCTGAGCGCGCGCCCTCTCTTTGCCGGGGGTCACCGGCTCGGATTCAGAGTCGGATTGGCTCCGCGATCTGACCGACAGCGACACTGAAGTGTCGTCAACACGCGACCGAGTACGAGCCGCGAGGCGTAATGTGTGACGGGAAGTTCGCCTCCTGTCTTCCAAGTCTGGATTCTCTGATCCACGGGATGGAGTCCGCCTGGATTCCGTGTCCGGCATGGTAGCAGGTGATCGGAAGCAGATGAGAACAACGCTAGGGAGCAAAGGCTCGACCACGCTAATTGTTCCCAAACTGAAACAGACCACTTGGCAAACCTTAGCCCAAAAGGCAAGAGAAGTTCTTTCTTGTTCTTGCCACAATTTTTTGCTCTTTTTCCCTCAGAAACGCCTTTTTTTTTAACCTAACCTAACCTAACCTAACCTAACCTAACCTAACCTAACCTAACCTAACCTAACCTAACCTAACCTAACCTAACCTAACCTAACCTAACCTAACCTAACCTAACCTAACCTAACCTAACCTAACCTAACCTAACCTAACCTAACCTAACCTAACCTAACCTAACCTAACCTAACCTAACCTAACCTAACCTAACCTAACCTAACCTAACCTAACCTAACCTAACCTAACCTAACCTAACCTAACCTAACCTAACCTAACCTAACCTAACCTAACCTAACCTAACCTAACCTAACCTAACCTAACCTAACCTAACCTAACCTAACCTAACCTAACCTAACCTAACCTAACCTAACCTAACCTAACCTAACCTAACCTAACCTAACCTAACCTAACCTAACCTAACCTAACCTAACCTAACCTAACCTAACCTAACCTAACCTAACCTAACCTAACCTAACCTAACCTAACCTAACCTAACCTAACCTAACCTAACCTAACCTAACCTAACCTAACCTAACCTAACCTAACCTAACCTAACCTAACCTAACCTAACCTAACCTAACCTAACCTAACCTAACCTAACCTAACCTAACCTAACCTAACCTAACCTAACCTAACCTAACCTAACCTAACCTAACCTAACCTAACCTAACCTAACCTAACCTAACCTAACCTAACCTAACCTAACCTAACCTAACCTAACCTAACCTAACCTAACCTAACCTAACCTAACCTAACCTAACCTAACCTAACCTAACCTAACCTAACCTAACCTAACCTAACCTAACCTAACCTAACCTAACCTAACCTAACCTAACCTAACCTAACCTAACCTAACCTAACCTAACCTAACCTAACCTAACCTAACCTAACCTAACCTAACCTAACCTAACCTAACCTAACCTAACCTAACCTAACCTAACCTAACCTAACCTAACCTAACCTAACCTAACCTAACCTAACCTAACCTAACCTAACCTAACCTAACCTAACCTAACCTAACCTAACCTAACCTAACCTAACCTAACCTAACCTAACCTAACCTAACCTAACCTAACCTAACCTAACCTAACCTAACCTAACCTAACCTAACCTAACCTAACCTAACCTAACCTAACCTAACCTAACCTAACCTAACCTAACCTAACCTAACCTAACCTAACCTAACCTAACCTAACCTAACCTAACCTAACCTAACCTAACCTAACCTAACCTAACCTAACCTAACCTAACCTAACCTAACCTAACCTAACCTAACCTAACCTAACCTAACCTAACCTAACCTAACCTAACCTAACCTAACCTAACCTAACCTAACCTAACCTAACCTAACCTAACCTAACCTAACCTAACCTAACCTAACCTAACCTAACCTAACCTAACCTAACCTAACCTAACCTAACCTAACCTAACCTAACCTAACCTAACCTAACCTAACCTAACCTAACCTAACCTAACCTAACCTAACCTAACCTAACCTAACCTAACCTAACCTAACCTAACCTAACCTAACCTAACCTAACCTAACCTAACCTAACCTAACCTAACCTAACCTAACCTAACCTAACCTAACCTAACCTAACCTAACCTAACCTAACCTAACCTAACCTAACCTAACCTAACCTAACCTAACCTAACCTAACCTAACCTAACCTAACCTAACCTAACCTAACCTAACCTAACCTAACCTAACCTAACCTAACCTAACCTAACCTAACCTAACCTAACCTAACCTAACCTAACCTAACCTAACCTAACCTAACCTAACCTAACCTAACCTAACCTAACCTAACCTAACCTAACCTAACCTAACCTAACCTAACCTAACCTAACCTAACCTAACCTAACCTAACCTAACCTAACCTAACCTAACCTAACCTAACCTAACCTAACCTAACCTAACCTAACCTAACCTAACCTAACCTAACCTAACCTAACCTAACCTAACCTAACCTAACCTAACCTAACCTAACCTAACCTAACCTAACCTAACCTAACCTAACCTAACCTAACCTAACCTAACCTAACCTAACCTAACCTAACCTAACCTAACCTAACCTAACCTAACCTAACCTAACCTAACCTAACCTAACCTAACCTAACCTAACCTAACCTAACCTAACCTAACCTAACCTAACCTAACCTAACCTAACCTAACCTAACCTAACCTAACCTAACCTAACCTAACCTAACCTAACCTAACCTAACCTAACCTAACCTAACCTAACCTAACCTAACCTAACCTAACCTAACCTAACCTAACCTAACCTAACCTAACCTAACCTAACCTAACCTAACCTAACCTAACCTAACCTAACCTAACCTAACCTAACCTAACCTAACCTAACCTAACCTAACCTAACCTAACCTAACCTAACCTAACCTAACCTAACCTAACCTAACCTAACCTAACCTAACCTAACCTAACCTAACCTAACCTAACCTAACCTAACCTAACCTAACCTAACCTAACCTAACCTAACCTAACCTAACCTAACCTAACCTAACCTAACCTAACCTAACCTAACCTAACCTAACCTAACCTAACCTAACCTAACCTAACCTAACCTAACCTAACCTAACCTAACCTAACCTAACCTAACCTAACCTAACCTAACCTAACCTAACCTAACCTAACCTAACCTAACCTAACCTAACCTAACCTAACCTAACCTAACCTAACCTAACCTAACCTAACCTAACCTAACCTAACCTAACCTAACCTAACCTAACCTAACCTAACCTAACCTAACCTAACCTAACCTAACCTAACCTAACCTAACCTAACCTAACCTAACCTAACCTAACCTAACCTAACCTAACCTAACCTAACCTAACCTAACCTAACCTAACCTAACCTAACCTAACCTAACCTAACCTAACCTAACCTAACCTAACCTAACCTAACCTAACCTAACCTAACCTAACCTAACCTAACCTAACCTAACCTAACCTAACCTAACCTAACCTAACCTAACCTAACCTAACCTAACCTAACCTAACCTAACCTAACCTAACCTAACCTAACCTAACCTAACCTAACCTAACCTAACCTAACCTAACCTAACCTAACCTAACCTAACCTAACCTAACCTAACCTAACCTAACCTAACCTAACCTAACCTAACCTAACCTAACCTAACCTAACCTAACCTAACCTAACCTAACCTAACCTAACCTAACCTAACCTAACCTAACCTAACCTAACCTAACCTAACCTAACCTAACCTAACCTAACCTAACCTAACCTAACCTAACCTAACCTAACCTAACCTAACCTAACCTAACCTAACCTAACCTAACCTAACCTAACCTAACCTAACCTAACCTTTTTTTTTTTTTTTTTTTTTTTTTTTTATGCGGAGAATGCGTTTAGGCACCATAGCCTCGTTGGGGACGAGGCCGTGTGTGGGACTCAACCCGTCCTAGCGACAGGCAATACCCACTAAACTCCGCAGTGACCCGCTATCGCCGAGTGGTGGTGTCGTGGGAATCTGGCTAAAGCCTTTACCGCCACAACACCACCAGCGATTGCCCCTTTACAGGGGCCCCACAGGCCCCCCCAGTGTGACTGGGGGGGGATGGCGGGAACAGCTGGGTCGCCAGGCTGTTCCCGCCGTTCGGCGGGGATGAGGGTCTGTGCAATGGAGGCCGGTTGAACGCCCCTACGTTCCCAGCCCCCAGACCCTCATCTGATCCCACTGCCCGACAGGGTGGCCGAGTTGACCCTCCCTGCCGCGCCGCCAGCCTTGAAGGCCGGCCATCCCACGACCCGGAGGTCCGCTGAGTCCCTCACTGGGACTCCACCACGCGGACGACCGCCTGTCCATCCACTGTGCCCTATGCATATATCATAGGGACACGCGGAGGACACCCTCGTGTCGGATTATTCGCTGCCGTCGATCACTTCCCACAAGTGGGAAGTGATCGACGGCACCCAGGGTACACCACGAGGAGGTTATCCGACCCAGTACCCCAACCTAACCTAACCTAACCTAACCTAACCTAACCTAACCTAACCTAACCTAACCTAACCTAACCTAACCTAACCTAACCTAACCTAACCTAACCTAACCTAACCTAACCTAACCTAACCTAACCTAACCTAACCTAACCTAACCTAACCTAACCTAACCTAACCTAACCTAACCTAACCTAACCTAACCTAACCTAACCTAACCTAACCTAACCTAACCTAACCTAACCTAACCTAACCTAACCTAACCTAACCTAACCTAACCTAACCTAACCTAACCTAACCTAACCTAACCTAACCTAACCTAACCTAACCTAACCTAACCTAACCTAACCTAACCTAACCTAACCTAACCTAACCTAACCTAACCTAACCTAACCTAACCTAACCTAACCTAACCTAACCTAACCTAACCTAACCTAACCTAACCTAACCTAACCTAACCTAACCTAACCTAACCTAACCTAACCTAACCTAACCTAACCTAACCTAACCTAACCTAACCTAACCTAACCTAACCTAACCTAACCTAACCTAACCTAACCTAACCTAACCTAACCTAACCTAACCTAACCTAACCTAACCTAACCTAACCTAACCTAACCTAACCTAACCTAACCTAACCTAACCTAACCTAACCTAACCTAACCTAACCTAACCTAACCTAACCTAACCTAACCTAACCTAACCTAACCTAACCTAACCTAACCTAACCTAACCTAACCTAACCTAACCTAACCTAACCTAACCTAACCTAACCTAACCTAACCTAACCTAACCTAACCTAACCTAACCTAACCTAACCTAACCTAACCTAACCTAACCTAACCTAACCTAACCTAACCTAACCTAACCTAACCTAACCTAACCTAACCTAACCTAACCTAACCTAACCTAACCTAACCTAACCTAACCTAACCTAACCTAACCTAACCTAACCTAACCTAACCTAACCTAACCTAACCTAACCTAACCTAACCTAACCTAACCTAACCTAACCTAACCTAACCTAACCTAACCTAACCTAACCTAACCTAACCTAACCTAACCTAACCTAACCTAACCTAACCTAACCTAACCTAACCTAACCTAACCTAACCTAACCTAACCTAACCTAACCTAACCTAACCTAACCTAACCTAACCTAACCTAACCTAACCTAACCTAACCTAACCTAACCTAACCTAACCTAACCTAACCTAACCTAACCTAACCTAACCTAACCTAACCTAACCTAACCTAACCTAACCTAACCTAACCTAACCTAACCTAACCTAACCTAACCTAACCTAACCTAACCTAACCTAACCTAACCTAACCTAACCTAACCTAACCTAACCTAACCTAACCTAACCTAACCTAACCTAACCTAACCTAACCTAACCTAACCTAACCTAACCTAACCTAACCTAACCTAACCTAACCTAACCTAACCTAACCTAACCTAACCTAACCTAACCTAACCTAACCTAACCTAACCTAACCTAACCTAACCTAACCTAACCTAACCTAACCTAACCTAACCTAACCTAACCTAACCTAACCTAACCTAACCTAACCTAACCTAACCTAACCTAACCTAACCTAACCTAACCTAACCTAACCTAACCTAACCTAACCTAACCTAACCTAACCTAACCTAACCTAACCTAACCTAACCTAACCTAACCTAACCTAACCTAACCTAACCTAACCTAACCTAACCTAACCTAACCTAACCTAACCTAACCTAACCTAACCTAACCTAACCTAACCTAACCTAACCTAACCTAACCTAACCTAACCTAACCTAACCTAACCTAACCTAACCTAACCTAACCTAACCTAACCTAACCTAACCTAACCTAACCTAACCTAACCTAACCTAACCTAACCTAACCTTTTTTTTTTTTTTTTTTTTTTTTTTTTTTTTTTTTTTTTTTTTTTTTTTTTGACCCGGGGAATCTTTTATAGATACCATCCGACCCAGGGGGGGGCCGGAATGGTTATGTAGGACTCCTGCCTTGAAAAAGGCAGTATACCCACTAAACCACCGGGGTGTTCCGTCTTCACCGCTACAGTGAGAAAGTCACGGTACCGATACGCTCCGCAACTTCCTCAACGGGTGCCCAGTAGGGCCCTTCTCCGTGGGGAGGGCTTACCCGCCCACCTCACTCCTTCTCTTAAGGCACCTCGGAACACAGGACGAGGTGCCTTACAGCACGAGACCATTTAAGTCAAGTAACGGATCCCCTATCCGTTACCCAACAGGTCCCCATTTATGGTGGAAGACGACTGACATAAGCCAGCCGCCTTCGACCAGGCCTCCGTTGGCGGATAGAGGCCGAGAGAGGATCAGCCTCTCGGTCTCTCTCCGCCGTCTCTTTCTGCCGCATCACCACTTCGGCGAATTCGGCCACAGCTTTCCAGTTCCTCTCACTTTCGGTCATAGCGCCGACTATGGCCGAAAGTGACAGGTCTCCTCCGATCACCGCCACCATTTCTGCACGTGGCTCCGCCCACTCGGGGCACACGACGCGGGTGTGCTGCGCCGTGTCTTCTGGCGCCCCACAGTGGTGACACTCCATTGTGGGTTCCCGACGTGCCACCCGGCACAGATATCTCCCAAAGCAGCCGTGCCCTGAAAGAATCTGCGCGAGGCGAAACGTCGGCGCACCGTGTCGCCTATCGACCCACTGTTGTAGAACGGGTCGAAAGGCGGCTACCACTTCCCGGCTGGCAGCCGGGGACTCCAATCTCTGTGCCCAGTACAAAAGGAGATCTGCGCGGGCTTCGTCCCTCCACTGTCTGATCTCCTCCTGGAGTGGCCACCCACCTGTCTGCTTCACCTCCGAGCTGCGCTTGTACACCGCCGCCAGTACTTCCGCCTCCAAATTCCACGGCGGTGTACCGGCCAGCAAGCACGCCGCCTCAAACGAGACGGTGTGGTACGCTCTAGCCGCCCTAACTGCCATGACCCGCTGCGGTCGTCGCATAAGGGTCAAGTTTTGCGCGTCGAGGGCGTCCGCCCATATTGGCGCTCCGTACAGCGCCTTGGAGCGCACCACACCGGCATACAAACGGCGACATCCTACACTTGGTCCCCCTAAATTAGGGAGGAGTCTACTGAGCACTCCGGCAAAGGCAATAAGCTTTGGAGCCAGTTGTCGGAAGTGCTCCGTGAACTTCCATCTGCCATCGAGGACTAGGCCCAGATATTTCATTTTCGGCGCGACGGCGATGGAAGTTCCACCCACCACAATCTCCATCCCTCGCGGTGGGGATCTCCGAGGCCCGTGGAAGAAGAGAGCCTCGGATTTCTCCAGCGCCACCTCAAGCCCGAGGGTCCTGATTCTTCGAACCACTTGGGCTGTACCGGCCGTAGCCAATATGACCGCCTCCCTATGCGTGCTTCCGCGGGCAGTTACCAAGGTATCGTCGGCGTAGCAAACAATGCCGATACCCCTCAGATTCTGCCCGCGAAGCACATAGTCGTACCCGATGTTCCACAGAAGCGGACCGAGGACTGACCCCTGTGGAACACCGCACGACATCCTTCTCTCTTTCCATTCGCCGTCCTGGGCCGGATAGATAACAACCCGGTTTGCGAAGTAGCTCGCCACGGAGGCCCTCAGGTACCGGGGAACTCGATGGTATCTGAGAGCCTCCATCACGGTCTCGAAAGGAAGGGTGTTGAAAGCGTTAGCAATGTCTAGCGACACCGCCAACAACACCTCGCCCTCCGAGACCGCCTCCTCCGCGAGGTCACGCACCCTAGTGATGGCGTCCACCGTCGATCGCCCATGCCGAAAGCCGAACTGACCGTCGTGGATGTTCGGACCTACCTCCCTCATGTGCCGAATGAGACGAGCAGCGAGCACTCGTTCGAAGAGCTTGCTCGTCTCACTAAGCAATACAATCGGGCGATAGGCCGACGGGGAGTCGGCCTGGCGCCCGTGCTTTCTTAACAAGACCAACTTTCCGCGTTTCCAGCATTGCGGAAAGTGGCCCTGCGCCAGGCACAAAGAGAACACAGATCTCATGTGATCCCCAAGCTGCCCAGCCGCCAATGCCAGGGCTCGTCCCGGAACGCCATCAGGTCCCGGGGCCGCATTCTTCAGCTGAAGCCTCAACACGGCCATCCTAAACTCAGTCTCCGAAAGATCCGGAACTGCAGCGTCGTCGTCGTCAGGTCCGTCCACCTCATCCGGAGCCACCATGGGCGGCGGATTCCACGCTTCTCTGTGAGGAAAAAGCGCAGTCACCACCCGCTCCATGAACTCTGGCTCTAGTGTCGTGGTGAGTGGGGGGGCCCAAGGACGAAGTTTCCCAGTGACCGACTTATATGGGCGACCCCATGGGTCACGGTTGAGGGATTCCAGCCACTCCCGCCAAGCGGATTCTTTAGCCTCCTTGATGGCCACCTGCAGTTCACTACAGGCAGCCCTATAATTCGCGTAGCGGTTCCTCTCAACTTCCTCGTCGCGCACCCTTCTTCGGCGGTAACGAGCGTAACAGCGCCGTGCCACGACACAGGCCCTTCTGAGCTCTCCGAGCTCCCGTCGCCACCAGTAAGTACGACGCGGCGGTGACGAAGTCTTGACCCGGGGCATGGCGGCGTCGCAGATTCGCGCAAGCGATTCACCCAGCGCTTCCACCGCAACGTCCACACTCCCCAGGTCCGAGGCAGTCAACCATGCCTCGACGATGGACGCTTCCTTTGCCACCTCTCTATCCAGCCCCCTCAATGACCATCGCGGGCCGTCGCTAGCTGTATGGTGCAACGGTATTTGTTCTACAGACGTAGAGACGCTAAACCGGATGTATCGGTGATCCGATAGCGTCTCCACGTCCGTCTCCACTCTCCAGTTTGAAACACGGCCCGCAAGGGCGGATGTCGCGAATGTGAGGTCTATGATTGATCCACCCTGTTGTCGTACACACGTGTGCTCGCTGCCCCTGTTGAGGATTTGGAGATCCATTGATGCCGCCCAGTCTTCCAACACTTCCCCTCTCACGTCAGTTGCTGGAGATCCCCAAACCGTAGACTTGGCGTTGAAGTCTCCAGCAACCAGAACGGGACTGGGGTGCACTGCTCCAATCAGAACCCCGACTTCTGCGAGTGTCCGCTCGAAGTCAGCTAGGCTCCGGTTTGGGGAGCAGTACACCCCTATTACCGCTACACTACTTTGTCCACCTACAACGGCCAAAACACATCCCCGACCTCTGGACACCCTCTCAAAGGACCGAAAACCATCAGTCGCCGCCGGTACAACTATGGCCACCGAGTCCTCTCGATCCCCAACCCAGTTATCGCGGGCAGGAACCAAATAGGGCTCGGTAACCACTGCTATATGTGTCAACCACTCTGCCAGACTCTGTAGCAGAAGATCCTGAGCTCTGGCAGAGTGGTTGATGTTCGCCTGGAGACATCGAAGGGCCATCTAATTGACGTCCATCTGACCCTCCTCACGAGCTGAGCCCGATGGCTGCGATGGGGGTATTCCCACGCCAGCAGTCCTCTTCCTCCCCCCTTTCCCCGGGGCCGAGCTCTTGCAGCTCCGGACCTGGTGATCGGCCTTTTGGCCCGCCGTCTCGCATATCGGGCAGTGCGGCGCGGCCTCGCATCCGACTGCCCTGTGCCCGGGTTTGCCGCATCGATAGCACAGCATGCTGCGATCGACGCTGCTCGGACAATTCGCTCCCACGTGTCCAGCCGCTAAACAACGGTAACAGTGTAGGGGTCTAGGTTCCAGTATTCTTGCGGACACCGAAACCCAACCCACCTGAATCCGACCGGCTGTGACTTTTTTGGCCGCAGCAACTGGGCATCGCACCCAAACCGATCCCTGGCGGCCAGAAGATCGGGTAATGTCCCCGACTCTAATGGCCTCTTTAGAGCAGCCCCCCGCCTCGGCAACAGCCGACGCTACATCCTCCTTCGTTGCCGAGTCATCGAGACCCGAGAGGCGCATTTCTGCGCATTTCTCAGGGCGTGACACTCGAACGAGGTCAGTGCCAAGGACCTCCACCAGTTTCTTTGCGAGGCAGTCGGCTTTCTCGGCGCCGGAGGCACCGGGTATTTCCAGCATTCGGGCTCCAGTGGCGGCCGTGCGGAACCGTAACCCCTCTATGCCCAGATCTTTCACATTGATTTGATCCCTTGCTTGCGTAAGCATCTGGGCATAGGTCGCTCCTTTTTCCACTGCTTCTGGCTGCAGCGTCAGGACGATCGCCGCAGTCTGTGGAGTTTTCAGCCTCAACCGTTGCCTCCTTTTGGGAGTCTCCTTCACTTTCTGATTCGAGCGAGCGGCAGGAACCTTATCGGTCCCTGGCTTCCTTGTATCCTTCTTCGACGCTTTTGCGGCCCTGCTGCCCTTGCGGGTCACCAAGTTCCAGCCTTCGTCCATTGTTTCCGGAGCAGGAGGCAAAGGACGAGCCTCTTTTGTCGCCCTGGCCTTATCTTTCCCTTTCCCCTTCCCGGTCTTTGCCGGAGGAGGCGGGGGAGGCGGGGGAGAAGGTACGCGAGAAATCTCCCTTGTCTTTGGCGGTGCTGCTGCTTCGACAGGACTCCTCCTCAGATCTGCGGCCAGCGGTGGCCGCAAACGCTTAGCCGGAAGCAACCGGTCCTCCAATCCCTCGATCCGCGCATTCAGCATGCTACCACATTGGGTCATTATTGCACGAGCGATCTCGTCCACATCCACGTTGGGCGGCTGAGAGAGAGCGCGAAGCTCTACCATTTCCTTACGCATGGATACAAGCTCCGCCGAGAGTTTTGCGTTAGCCGCCTCGAGGCGCAACATCTCTTCCGTGACTGTACGGCTCCTCATCTCCGTAAATGCTTTCCGAATATTTTCGGAAGCCTCCTTTAGAGCCTTCTGAAAGGTCCCTTTTAAATGCTTGGACTTGCAAGACACGTCGTTGATCGTCGTGAGCGCATCTCCCACAAGTCCAGCAAGATCTACCATCGCCTCATCAGGGGCATCTAGCCTCGCCGTTTCCACTTTGCGGAAGGTAGCGGCAGTCGCCTCCCTCTTGCTAGCCAATTCCTTCTCAAAGGCCTGCAGACGCTGCTCGCGCTCCTCTTCCTCCTCGAGACGCCTTTGTTCGGCCTTCGCCTTAGATAGACCGACATATTTGCCGGTCGTAGGTGGACGTCCGCGCCCTCGCTTCGGGGCCCCAGTCGCGGAGGTCACTGCTCCGTCGGTTTTCTCGCCGCGCGATGGGCTGACAGCACCCCTCTTACGCCAAAAGCGATTCTCCTCCACGGTGGGCGAGCGGCTGCTATCCCTTGCCGACTCCGTCACCATAGGCGTCGTTCTCCCTCCCGTCACAGATACGTCCGATTCTGAGTCGGAGCAAATCGCACGTCGTCGTAGTTTGCCGCCTGACACGGTGCCAGATCCCACCGTCACCATGCTCATGTCAGACTCCGAATCTGACAGACGCGTCACCACTACTCTTAAGTCCTTATGCAGGCCATGGTCAATGGTGTCAGCACACGCCTTCGGGGCGCACGCTTCTACCTCCTTTTCAACAACATCCAAATCGTAAGCAATCTCAGTGTCCAGTTTTCCGCTAAAGCCAGGGTCGTGTTCACGAAAGCCGGCGGATGGCCGACCTACGAGGCAATTGTTGCCCTCCCCAGAATACGATTGAGGGCAGCGTGCCGTAGCACGGAGAGATTCTTCAACGGCAGAGCCGCTGATACTCCCCTGGGTAGTTTCTTCACAATTAACCTTATCCATTTTTTGTTTTTTTTTTTCCTTTTTAGTGAGGTGAGGTCCTCATTGTGGCGCCCTAACGGCCGGGTTCCCCCCGACCATACCAAGTGTGTGAACCCGGACGCGCACCGCGACCCAACACGCAGCCGCTCCATGCATCCGCACTATGCAAGTGCGACTGCATAGAACGGCTAAATATTGGATACAGCAGTACGAGTCCGGATTCACACACATGGTACTCCCTTCAGCAGGCGCCAGAACCTTGAGATCTGGTGTCCGAAGATCCTATTGGATCAACTCCACAGCGGAGTAAGAACTCCCAGCTCCATTCATAGCTTCCTCTGCAAGGCAGCGGAACGCGTGAAGAGCTTTCCCGACAACCGGCGGCTATCCCAAGCCCACCACACCTCCTCAACGGAGTTGGAACTCCTTTCCTCCGACAGTCTCCGTCCACTGCGCCCTTTGCTAGTCAGAGGGACGCCTGGAGGAGCCTCCTCACCCATTTCCCCCCCAGTGTTTGGTCCGCGCCGAAAACGGTAACTCCCATTTCTGGGAGCCATTCCCCTATCCGCCACCCGGGGACGCGCCACGTCGGAGTACACCTCTCCGCCCACTGAGACAACTCAGCAGGTCCGTGGAACCTAACCTAACCTAACCTAACCTAACCTAACCTAACCTAACCTAACCTAACCTAACCTAACCTAACCTAACCTAACCTAACCTAACCTAACCTAACCTAACCTAACCTAACCTAACCTAACCTAACCTTTTTTTTTTTTTTTTTTTTTAATGCGGAGAATGCGTTTAGGCACCATAGCCTCGTTGGGGACGAGGCCGTGTGTGGGACTCAACCCGTCCTAGCGACAGGCAATACCCACTAAACTCCGCAGTGACCCGCTATCGCCGAGTGGTGGTGTCGTGGGAATCCGGCTAAAGCCTTTACCGCCACAACACCACCAGCGATTGCCCCTTTACAGGGGCCCCGCAGGCCCCCCCCATTTTAACTGGAGGGGGATGGCGGGAACAGCTGGGTCGCCAGGCTGTTCCCGCCGTTCGGCGGGGATGAGGGTCTGTGCAATGGAGGCCGGCTGAACGCCCCTACGTTCTCGGCCCCCAGACCCCCATCTGATCCCACTGCCCGACAGGGTGGCCGAGTTGACCCTCCCTGCCGCGCCGCCAGCCTTGAAGGCCGGCCATCCCACGACCCGGAGGTCCGCTGAGTCCCTCACTGGAGACTCCCCGCCACGCGGACGACCGCCTGTCCATCCACTGTGCCCTATGCTAACTACATAGGGCACGCGGAGGACACCCTCGTGTCGGATTATTCGCTGCCGTCGATCACTTCCCACAAGTGGGAAGTGATCGACGGCACCCAGGGTACACCACGAGGAGGTTATCCGACCCAGTACCCCAACCTAACCTTTTTTTTTTTTTTTTTTTTTTTTTTTTTCCGTGGGGAAATCCTCATGGATACCCATGCCTCGGGGGAGGCAATGGGTTATGCCGGACTCTTACCGGCTAAAACCACCACGGGGAGCAGACCGCCGCCGAGATAGGGCGAGATGGGGTCGCGTTAGCATTCACCATCTCGCCCTGGCGGTAGGCCCGAGTAGATATCTCGGGCCACTCAGCGCCTTTGGAGGGGCAACCTTATCCCAAAGGCCACCCCCCAGACGTGTGGGGCCGTGCAGGCCGGCAAGGAGTCCCCCGACCCCCTACCAGCGGCCCCACTACGGGGGATCGAGAAGGCGGCCATACCGCCTCCTTCGTCCCCTTGCACGTCTACGCCGGAGCGGGTCAGAGTGGGCGTCGTCCTCCCTGATCCGCTCCGCAGCCTCCTTTTGCGTCATCACCGCTTCGCAAAAGGAGACCATCGCCTGCCACTCACTCTCACCGCAGAGCATGGCGCTTACCACGCTCGGCAGCGAGAGGTCTCGGCCTAGTATCGCTGAAAGTGTGTGTCGCATGGGACCCCACGCGGCACACACCTCCAGCGTGTGGAGCGCCGTATCCTCTGGCGCCCCACATTCGTGGCAGGCCGGGGTCGCCTCCCGTCTCGCAATCTGGTGCAGATACTTTCCGAAGCAGCCATGCCCGGAAAGTACCTGCACCAGGCGGAAGGTCAGCGACCCGAACCGCCGCCGCAACCACTCCCGGAGGACCGGGCGGATGGCCTCCACCGTCCACTGACCAGGGACCGGCGGAGCCAGGTCCTCCGTCCACCGCGCCAACAGGGCGACCCGCGCCTGCCGCCGTATGCGTCCGACCTCCTCCCACACTAGGGGCTCCCCGCGGGATCTCCTCGCCGCCACGAAGTGGTACACTTCGGCGAGGATCTCCGCTTGTAGCCCCCAAGGGGGATCACCGGCCAGGACGCATGCGGCCGTCCAGGACACCGTCCGGTATCCGCGTATCGCCCTCGTCGCTATGACCCGCTGCGGACGTCGCAGCAGGGTCATGTTCGCGCGACCGAGGGCGTCCACCCAGACTGGTGCCCCGTACAGGGCCATACTCCGGATCACTCCAGAGTATAGCCGGCGGCAGTTGGCGCTCGGGCCACCCACGTTGGGCAGCAGCCTCCCTAATGCGGCGGCGGCTCCTAGGACTTTTGGGGCCAGTTGGGTGAAGTGCGCCCCAAAAGTCCACCTTCCGTCCAGGATGAGACCCAGATATTTCATCTGGGTCCCAACCCGGATCGAGACCCCGTCCAGAACTACACGCGTTCCTGGAGGGGGTCCCCCCCGAGGCCCATGAAACAACAGGGCCTCGGTCTTGGAGAGGGCGACCTCCAGTCCCAGGGAGCGGATGCGGTCGACCACGAGGGTTGTCCCCAACGCAGCCAGCCGCACCGCCTCCCCAAGGTCCCTCCCCTTGGCCACGACCAGGGTATCATCCGCATAGCACGCCACCCGCATATTGGCGGGAAGCGTGCCACGCAGCACCCAGTCGTAGCCAATGTTCCACAAGAGCGGTCCCAGTACCGACCCCTGTGGAACACCGCGGACGACGCGACGGTGCCTCAGCCCGTCGCGCCCTTCCACCAGGACCTCGCGGTCCTGGAGGTAGTCCGCCAACAGCCTCCGCAGATACAGAGGCACCCCGTGATAGCGGAGCGCCTCCTGTATCGTCGAGTGCGGCAGGCTGTTGAAGGCGTTGGCTATGTCAAGAGAGACAGCCAACGCCTTTCCTCCCTCCCGGACCGCATCCTGGGTCCACTCTTTTAACCAGAGCAGGGCGTCTATCGTAGACCGCCCCGCTCTGAACCCATACTGGGCCTGCGAGAGGTCAGGCCCAGTTCCCTCCAGGTGCTGTATGACACGGGAAGCTAGCACCCTTTCCAGCATCTTTCCCGTGTCATCCAGCAGCACGATTGGCCTGTATGCAGAGGGCGAGTCAACGTCTCGACCCTCCTTCCGCAACAGGCACAACCGCCCGTCCTTCCACAGCTTCGGGAACCGTCCAGACGCAAGGCACGCGTCGAATAGCTCCCGAAGCTGTTCCCCCAACTCCTTCAGGGCAATCCTGAGGATGCGCGCCGGGATCCCGTCTGGACCCGGCGCCGTCCTCTTGCCCTTTAGCCGGTCGACGGCCACCTCCATCTCCGCCTCCGACACGGCTGGGATCGAGGCGGGGTCGACCACTTCCCCGTAGAGGTACGGCGGTGCCATCGTCGGCGGGGCGTGGAGGGGGTCGTTGAGGGGAAAGAGCCCCCCCATCACCCGGCCGAGGAGCTCCGGCTGCAGGGTCTCCGCTACCGGGGCCGTCTGACCCCGGAACTTTTTCCGGGCAGCCCTGTACGGACGGCCCCATGGGTCCCTGTCGAGGCCCTCCAGGACCTCGGCTTAGGCCTGGGCCTTCGCCCTTCCGACGGCCAGCTGTAGCGCGCGTCTCGCCTCCCGATACGCGCTATACAGCCGGCGCTCAGCTGTCAGTTCCTCATCTGACAGCTGATCGTCGGTCCGGCCGTTGCGCCGCCTCCTACTGCGGGTGTACGGGCGCCTCGCCTCTGTGCAGGCCGCTCCGCTATCTCCGAGCTCCACCAGTACACCTCGCGACGGCCTGGGCGGCGACGCGACCGCGGCATGGCGGCGTCGCACACCGCCGTCACCGCCTCCCGGAAGCGACCCGCTGCGGTGTCGACTTCCGGGTGCGTGGGAGCGGCAAGCCACGACTGGACGATAGCCGCCTCGGCAGCTAGTTCGGTGTCGAGGCGGCTGATCGTCCAGCGCGGGAAATTCGCTCGCACCACGCTTTCCCCTCCCTGGTTGTCGGAGGTGGAGATCTCGAACCGCACATACTTGTGATCCGAGAGAGTCTCAACCTCCGACAACACCCTCCAGGCCCGGGCACGTGCCGCGGTGGATGGGGTGGCGAACGTAAGATCCACCACGGACCCCCCGTTCCACCGCACGCACGTGTGGGCTGACCCTCTGTTTAGTAGGGTTAGCCCCGTGGCAACTGCCCACTCCCTGACAATCTCCCCTCGAGAGTCAGTGGAGGGGTTGCCCCATTCCCGAGCCTTGGCGTTCAAGTCCCCCATAAGGAGGACCTGTCGTGGGGCCTGCCTTCTCACCGCTGCGGCTAGGAGGTCGACAAAGACCTCCAGCTCCGCAGCGGTTCTGTTAGGGGAGAAGTATGCGCCGACTAGCGAATACTCCTCCCACTTTGCCACCACGAAACCTGCACCCCTCTCTTCGATTGAGAGGGGGAGGCCGCCACTCACAATGGCCACGGAGCCGTCCACGTCCCCAACCCAGGAAGGATGTTGGGGTGGGACGTAGTACGGCTCCGTGGCGACCGCCGCGTCAATCTTCCACTGCGCCAGGGACTGAACGAACAGGTCCTGGGCCCCAGCGCAGTGGTTGAGGTTCGTCTGGAGGAAGTGATGTCTGGCTTGATGCATTATTCAGACATCACCTCCTCCACCTCCGGGGCTGCGACTTCCTCTGGGGCGGCCTGAGAGGTAGCCGGGGTGGCCCTGGTCCCGGGGGCCTTTCCCTTAGTCTTTGGGGGTTCGCAACTGCGTCCCCCCATTACGTGCCCGGAAGGGCGCCCCGAGTCTGCGCAGATTGCGCAGCGGGGTTCGCTCCTTCCGCACGTGGCCGCCCGGTGACCTGTGCCTCCGCACCGGAAGCACAAGTTCGTCCTGTCGGCTGACGAGGGGCACTGAGGACGAGTGTGCCCCAGCCCCATGCACTTGAAGCAGCGCATGGGGCGTTCCCCAAGGGCCACCACTCGCGCCGAGCTCCACCCGACCAACAGCCTACCCTTTGTCAGCAGCGCTTTGGCCGCTGAAATCGGGCAGGACACCAGGGTGGAGCCCGCACCGCCGAGGCCGGGTTGCAATTCCCCGACCTTAACGAGCCGCGCTTCACAGCCCCCCACCCTAGCCACCGCTGCGGCCACTATCTCCTTGGTGGCCGAGTCATCCAGGCCCGTAATCCGGACGTCGGTGGATTTGACGGGCCTGGTGATTGTCGCCACCTCGGACAGGACGTCGCGGAGCTTCTCCGCGAGCCTGTCCGCCTTCTCGCCGTTTTGGGAACCAGGTATCTCCAACATCCTGGCTCCCGTGGCCGTCTGGCGGAAGCGGAGCTCATCGATCCCCAACTCTTTGAGATCGATGTGCTCCTGCGCCTTCTGAAGGATGGCGCTATAAGTCGCCCCCTTATCCGCGGCCTCAGGCTGCAACAGCAGCACCACAGCGGCGGACTTCGGGGTCCTCAGCGCCACCTTGGGCTTCGGGGGGGCCACCGGCTTCGGCCTCGCACCAGTCAATGGTGCAGAGGCAGGAGGAGCAGTGGACTTCTTCCCCCTGGCCCCTCTCCTTCCTTTTCTTGCTACCGTTGCCCAGGTCTCTTCCTGGGCAGGAGCGGCGGCGGGGGCAGTCACCCTGGAGGGGCCAGCCACCGGTGCCACTTTGGTAGGGGCAGCAGTCTTCGGGGGAGTGGTGGAGGAGGTTCCACCCCTGCCCCTTCCCCCACCCACCGCCGCTGCCCAGGTCTTCCCCTGGGAAGCGGCGGCTGAGGGTCCAGCCACCGGCGCCGCATTTCTCCCCGCTTTGGGGGCAGGGTTGCGAGCCGGCTGTGGCGTCGCCTTTGGTGGCGCGGAAGCCACTGCCGCCCTAACGGCATCCGCCCTCAGTGGTGGCCGAGCCACCGAGGCCGGCAGGAGACGCTCCTCAATCCCCGCGAGTCGGGCGTTCAGCATCTGCCCGAACGTTAGGGTCAAGGAGCGCTTTAGCTCCTCAACCAACTCCCCTGCCCCCTGCATGACTGTGGGGGCAGCCACCTGCGGCCCAGCTGCGGCAGCAGTGGCAGCAGCAGTGGCAGCAGCAGCGGCCTCCGACTTCGCTTCCGAGAAGCCGCGGCGCAGCGCCTTCACTTCCGCCCGGAGGGATTCAACCTCCAGGCGTAGGCGGCCATTGTCCGCCCTCAGGCGGCGCGTCTCCTCCACCTCAGTCCTGCCCGCGAGGGCTGTCACTACCTCACGCAAGTCGGAGGCGGACTGTTTGAGTCGGGCGACGAACTCGCCCTTGAGGTTGCCCGACTTCCGAGCAACCTCCATGATGCAGGCGATCCTCTCGCCAGCAAACGCCCTCATCTCCTGGGCGTTGAACTCACTGGGGTCCCCGGACCTTGCGGTGACATCGGTATCACTGCCGGTGTCAGTCACAAGGCCGGAGACGACAGCGGGACGCCCCTTCCCATATCTCCTGCCCTGCAGGACCTCCTCGATTTCCTCATCCACTAGCCGTGGCTTGAGGAAAACCCCCCTTGCTGCCGCACTCGCGGTGCACCCTCTGCCTCTCCTGGCAGTGTTCACCTTGGCGGCCAACGTCCCCTCGGTCTCAGTGTCCGAGTCAAATCCCCCGGGCACGAAGAGCGAGGAGGACGGCCGCTTCCGGCTTCTCTCCATTTCGGAGTCATATTCCTCCGATGACGTCTGGCCCTGAGAAGAGCCTTTTGGGGGGCCCTGAGAAGGGCCGGTTGGTTGGCCCTTAGAAGGGCCTTTTACAAAGCGCCCGTTCGCCTTGCGTAGTGGCTTCGCAGCCTGCGACGCATAATGCGGAGTCTGCGATGCCTCCACGCAAGACGGACCGGCTTCAGCAGCCTCCCGACGACAGGGGGGGAGTGACCCTCCCCCGCTTACGACAGAACGCTCGTCCATCCTGAGATGGGAAGGCGGAACAACGCACAGGAGCCTAGCTCGACCGTGCTAATTATTCACGCCCACCCAAAACAGTTGGTAACACCTAACTACCCACAACAGTTGGCAACAACGCGAGGGAGCCTAGCTCGACCCTGCTAATTGCTACCAAAAGTTTTTCAACGTCGACAATTCACTTGGCAAACCTTAACCCAAAAGACAAGCAAAATTCTACTACCAAAATAACATCCCCAAAACCTAACCCAGTCCTGCCTGACCCCAACCTAACCTAACCTAACCTAACCTAACCTAACCTAACCTAACCTAACCTAACCTAACCTAACCTAACCTAACCTAACCTAACTGCCCACCTACTATGACGTACAGTCGTGCTTTGGTGCTTTGCTTTCATTCTGGCTTTGCAAAGAATGAGAATTAGCAACAAGAGAGGTCTCGTATAAAGAGAAAATTGATAAAAATAGTGCTTAAGTAAGGTAAGTGAGGTGTGAAAGCTCACTTTTATCGTTTCTTTTTAACCGACTTAAAAAAAAAAAAAAGGAGGAGGTTCTCAATTCAGGTGTATGTCTTTTTCTTTTGTTTGTTTGATACTTGATTTCTCCACCAATTCTAAATAGATTTTGATGATTTTTGTTACGTTTGGTAGGCCATACTCGCAAGATGGTTCCATAGAGATTTTATCAAAATCGGTTCAGTAGTTTGGTTTTTATATCAAAATAACTGGAAAAAATATGTCATCCAAGTAAACGATATTGCGTATTTTGCTTTCCTGTCGTGATAAATTGTATAATATGCGAAATTAAACATAAATTGGTATTTCGTTCTTTTATTATCTCTTGACTAAACCTCTTAAATCAACTTACGTAGTATTATTTGCTAACATGACGCACATTGCATCATTTCGAAACGTTGCTATCTATTTACCAAACAACATAAGCTTTCAATGCCACTTACTGTGCCTATTCTGAACAACAAAAATAAATATTAAATGAAATAGCAACACAATTATTATTTTTACTAAGTATTTTTGTTTGAAAACCGTAAGTGTCACACATTATAATTAGTCACCGGTTTAACTTGCGGAATGACTTACTTAACAACTCTACTAGGATTCGATATAAAATAAGTCATCATTAAACATCTTCAAGGAGTACCTACTAACAATACTTAACAAACTATAGAGTCATATAAAATCCTTCGTAATCAATTGTTTGTTTATCAATTCCTCTAAGACTTTTTTATTCAGTTTTCATGGATGCTACATTTGAGTATTTATATTTGGGTGCGACTGAAAAAATACAAGATCGGATGTAAGCACGCTGTAGGTAAATATCATTTAATTTATCCTGTCTGCGTTGTATATCATCCGGACATTTGATCCTGCAATCACACGCTGCTTTAATGATGAGAGCAGGTACCTTTTTTAGTAATTGTAATAAGGACTCATAAGATTTCCTGCTGCTGCTCAGTATTTTCATCCTGGTTTGTATCCAATTGTCAAAGTTCCTTTTACATTTTCTGGACTATTCGAGAGTCTGACGATCAATGACGAGGCTGTGTTGGGAATGACTAGGAGCTTGATGGGGAATATTTAGAACACCACTTTGTGTATTACTTGGATATGTTATATTCGAGTCACTAAAGTCTATGTAAGTCACTTTCTTCAAAGTGGATTGGTGATAGTTGATAGTTTGGACGGACTGCTGAACGTGTAGCTGAATTAGTGTGTCTTGACTAGTCTGATCTAGACGAACTCATAGAACACAATGAGGAAGAACTGAGGAGGAAGTGGATGAAGACGGAACTAGTGGAGCTTCATCGGATGGATGCTTCCACTCTTGAGTCAGATGTTTTTGGTTCATGTTCCTTTCTGTATTTTCTCTCTAAAATCTAAAAGTAAGATAACGTAATTCATAAAACTCTTCGATCTTTATATTACTTACTTTTACATTATTATTTCTCTAAAATAAGAATGCAAAAGTTATTAAGTATCTCAGGCGTCTGTGTCAATTGGATTCTCACCTTATTATGCATGGCTCTCTCTGCCGTATTTTCAATAATAGACAGAGCCGCTACCTCTCTACCGACCGGTACGTCGCCTAATCATCCTATGAATCTAATCTAATAATAATCTAATATATTGCCGTGCGTTGAGCGAGAGGTCTTTTGAAATTGAATAAACGCTTGATCGGACGTTTCCAAGCTCAAGCGTTTAAAGCAGAGTCCTTTAATAATCTTCACAACTAAAATGTATGATTATAATAATAATCGTAGGTAAGAATAAACAATAAGTTTTTGAGTCTAAAGCCCAATTCGCTGCTATGAAGCTGGGTATTCTTACTAAGGTTCGGCGGTACTTCACACCGGGACTGTTTTTAAGTTTGTACAAAGCTCAGGTCCGATCTTGTATGGAGTACTGCTGTCATCTCTGGGATGGCTCAGTCAAGTATTAGCTCGAAGCCCTGGACTCCATTGAGCGTCGTGCTGCTAGGCTCAAAGGTGATGATTTACTTATTAAAGCCAATTTGCAGAGCAGAGCACATAGACGGCGGGTTGTCAAGTTGTCTGTGTACTCTAAACTCCACTTCGGCGAGTGTGCGCACGATATCTTTGACCTAATCCCTCCATCCCATTTCCTCCACCGGACTAGCAGACATACGGCAGGCTACAATCCGTACCTTGTAATTGTTATATTGTGCCGGACACATCATTTCGCCCCTACCTTTAGCATTAACACTGGTAAGGAATGGAATTCCTTGCCTTCGTCTGTTTTTTCGCACGAGTACAATCTTGGAGTCTTTATGTCCAGACTAAATAAGTTCCTTTTAGGCAAGCATGCTCCATCTTAGGTCATATCTTTACTTGTTTTACATGTAAGCTGGAGGTCAAACGCTTGACTACCACTACCACCAATAAAAAAATAGTAAAAAAATAGTGGTTTTAAACACACCTCATCCTGATATCCTCATACTGGTACAGTGACACCACAAGGTGCCTCGGTATTTTGTTTTAAAAACATAAATATTAAATTGTTACATAGTAGGTACCCCTTTCTCACATGGTCACCATTGAATATGATCGGCTTTTCTCTCATGGTATTATTTTTCATTGTGTGATAAATCTAAAACAAACGATATCATTATTTTGTCGCTAAAAAAATTAAATAAACTGACACATAACGAAGTGCAACATCAGATTGTTTTTTACATACTTATTAAGTCGGAAATGGACCTAAGCTCCATAAGTCCAAAAAGAATTAAAATTAATTAGTCAAATACAGACTTAAACTATAAAAAATGTACATTATACTCTTTTACTCTGAACTCTTTGATTTGGTTGGTCGGTCGAACGAATGCCGTAAGATAAATCCGAAACAAAAAAATATATACAAAAGTAGGTATAGCAAATCTTGGGAGGGAGATCCCGTACGGAAAAGGTTCGTAAACTTGTTCGATAGTTATTTCAATCAAACATTTGTGATTTATATTTAATAATACAGGATTTCACAGACTACTAAGAAGTTAACGCCTCGGGATTTCCTTGCAAATACCTACTAAACCTACTACTTAGTGTATTAAGACTACTAGTCTTAATACCCTAAGTAGTAGGTTTAGGTAGGTACCTGGTACCCATCAGCGAACGATAGGTACGGATGACATGACGGATGTTTCGTCGCCACAAAGTACACTAGTTAGTGTAAGAAAGCATTATCATGATACTTCGATGATTAAAGATAAAATAATAAAACAACGGTGTTATACTGAGCGTCCTAGACTTTGCCACATGAACGGAAAGTAGGTAACAAAACTTCATTTTTATTTTAGAACCATTACGAACTATATTTAAAGAATTTAGAATTATCGCCTGTCTGAACCAGGACGGGAATCGAACCCGCTACATGTAAAAAAAACCTGTAATTTTATTGTGCCAATCAGAGTGCTCGTTCATCGTAAGCGTGGGGTTACGCACAACTTTGGCACAAAATAGCCAATACTCGGGGGTATTTAGGGGCTTTTTAAAAAAATCTTGGGGTAAAATTTTGGTAAGGGTTGGCAACACTGTCCCCAACCTTTTTTTTTTTTTTTTTTAACGGGGGGAAATCTGTTTGCAGACACCCTAACGCACCGAGGGATGCGAAAGGGTAGTGTGAGGATGACGGACTCGTCGACTCACTAAAACCACCCCGGTGGCCGGCCTCGATGCGTGTCGAGGGGCTCCGACAACTCTCTATAGAACATTTCGGTGCCCCCCTCGCATATCGCCTTTAAAGCACGTCCCGGGAACGACACCCACAGTCGCCCCCAGCACTCGTGGTGCTACGGCTGCACATGCCACAATGTGTCAGCCGCCCTCCCGGGGTCCGCTACTGACCAGCCGGAGCCCTCGCTCCAACCGCCCACGCAGTCCCGAAAGGCCCCCTGTTCGGCAGGGGGTACCGCCCAAGCCCCTCATGGGGCAGGCAGTGCGGGGCGGCCGTTGCCAGCGCCCCGCCGCCGCCTCCTCCGAGCGGGATCGGCCCTCTCCCGATCTCGCTCGGCGGCCTCTTTCCGAACCAATACGGTCTCACAGAAAGAGGCCACGGCCTTCCAAGCCGTCTCATCTGCCAGCATAGCTTCCACTACGCTTGGCAGAGAGAGGTTCTGCCCGATCCTGTTGACCAGGATTCCGCGTTCCACGCTCCACGCTGAGCACTGCTCAAGCGTGTGCTGCGCGGAGTCCCGGTCACACCCACAATGGTGGCATTGTGGTGTTGGTTCGCGTCCAATCCTACTCAGGTACTCCCCGAAGCAGCCATGTCCGGTAAGCACCTGAGTAAGGCGATAGGTGACGTGCCCATGCTTCCTTCCCAGCCAGGCTTCGAAGTTAGGCGCAATGGCGCCGACGACGCGTTGGCGCGAGCTTCGCGGTTCATCAAACCGCTCGTGCCACTCCACGAGCGCACGTCGGCGCTCCTGCACACGCACTTCAGCGGGCGCGGTTCCACTCCCATCATCACTGCGGAGACGAAAATACACACGTGCATCCATCTCCGCTAAGATGTCAAGGGGCGGAAACCGCGCCAAGATCGTTGCCGCCTCAAAAGATATTGTACGATACCCTCGTGCGATGCGAATGGCCATAGTACGCTGTAGACTATTAAACAGTAGTCTATAGCGCCTAACACCCGTCAGTCTCCCAGACCAAACGGGCGCTCCGTAGAGTGCCATCGATCGCACGACTCCCCCGTAGAGACGGCGAACTCCCTCCCTAGGTCCCCCGAGATTTGGTAGCAGTCTATGCAGAGCACCCACTACCTTCTGAATCCGGGGGACGGTGCAGCTGAAGTGCTCCCCGAAGTCCCAGCGACTGTCCAAGGTAAGGCCCAGGTACTTGAGGTACCGCCCCACCTGGACGTCGACGTCACCGACACGAACCGACAAGCTAGGTGGTTCCCTTCCCCTCGGGAATTTATGGAACCACAGCGCCTCAGTCTTGAGAGGCGCTGTCCGCAGACCCAGCTCGTGGAT
Organism: Venusia cambrica; assembly: GCA_951394065.1. Lineage (NCBI taxonomy): Eukaryota > Metazoa > Arthropoda > Insecta > Lepidoptera > Geometridae > Venusia > Venusia cambrica. Next base: position 73,304 of record OX596066.1, read on the forward strand.
CTTATCCACGACACAAGCCACCCCAAGCTCGGCGAGCCCCTTGGTCCCCTCGAAGTTGTCTCCGCCGGCTAACACTAAAGTGTCATCCGCATAGCAGACGACGTGTAGGCCGACGGGGAAATCGACACGCAGGACCGCGTCGTACGCAAGGTTCCACAAGAGCGGGCCCAAAACGGACCCCTGCGGAACCCCACAGCACACCTCCCTCTGGTGCAATGTACCATCCCTGCCCACATACTGGACACATCTGTCGCGCAGGTAGGCTCCAACAATGCGCTGCAGGTAGGGGGGGACCCCGTGAAAAACGAGAGCCTCCCTAATCGTCCTCCAAGGCAAGGAGTTGAACGCGTTGACGATGTCCAAAGACACCGCCAACATCCTCCCGCCTCGGGACACTACCTGGTCCGACAGTAGACGGACTCTAAGAATCGCGTCCACCGTCGAACGGGCCCGCCGGAAACCAAACTGGTCATCCGACAGGTCGGGGCCTACCTGCCCGAGATGCGCGCACAGACGACCGGCAATTATTCTTTCGAACAATTTGCCGGCCTCGTCCAGCAAGCAAATGGGACGATACGCAGAGGGAGATTCCGCGGACCTTCCATCCTTCTTCAAGAGGACCAATTTCGCCTCCTTCCACTCCATGGGGAACACGCCATTACGGAGACAGCCGTCAAACAGCCGCCTCAGACGGTCCCCCAACCCGGCGGATAAAGCCAGCACCCAAGCCCGACCCGGAATCCCATCCGGGCCTGGCGCCGTGTTACGAGCCCTAAGGCGCTTCACGGCTCGGTCCAACTCCTGTACGGTCACCCCCAGTTCATCGTCCCAGGTAATCGGGCTCGATGGTAACACGGGGGGTGAAGAGGAACTGTCCTGGACCCTAGGGAAGAGCGTGTCGACCACGCTTCCCACAAGCGTAGGATCCAGGGTTTCCGTCAACGGAGGGGCCCACGGTTTGAGCTTGCCCAGTACCATCTTGTACGGGCGCCCCCATGGATCCCTGTTCATTCCCTCCAGGAGTTCACTCCAGGACCGAGCCTTAGCGTCGGCAATGGCGTGTTGAAGCGCCATTGTAGCGCCTCGGTATACCTCGTAGGCTCTATCCACCTCAGCGGCAGGGGCTCGCCGTCTTCTCCGGGTATTAGTGTACAGGCGTCGGGACCGCAGGCACGTCTCACGTAACCGCGCTATTTCCTCCGACCACCAGTACACCGACCTGCGCTTGGTTGGCCTGGCTCTGGGCATCGATAAGTCGCAAATCGACGTCATCGTTGTGCGGAACCAGGCCGCTTCTCTAACAGGATCGGGCAGATCCTCTCCGGCTAGGCCTTCCGACCAGGCCGCGACGATGGCGGCGGCCTCGAGCAGATCTCTGTCGAGCCGCTTGAGGGCCCATCGTCGCGGCGGGCTGCCATTGCGGCGGGACGCACGTCCGGAGGTGCGAAGGGCTACATCGAAAACGATGTAGCGATGGTCAGATAGTGTGACCATTTCCTCCGCAACTCTCCATCCCGACACCAAGTGTGTGGCAGAAGGAGTCGCCCATGAAAGATCCACGATCGACTCCCCCTGCCACCGAACACATGTGCTTACAGACCCCTGATTAAGTAATCGGAGGTCCATACCCGCCGCCCAATCTACGATCGTCTCTCCCCTGCGGTCGTCTTGGGGACTCCCCCACTCACGTGAGTGTGCGTTGAAGTCACCCAAGACGAGCACGGGACGCGGGAGGCACCTGCGAATGCAGTTTCCCACCGCGTCCAGGTACGCCTCGTATTCAACGAGGGTACAGTTAGGAGAGATGTAGCAGCCCACAACGGCTAGATGACCCCACTCTGTGGCCACGAAACCCTGGCCCTTTTCAATAAGGGCACAGTGGGGATCACCATGACCGCGACCCCAGTAGATAGCGACGGAGTCCAGGTCGTCCCCGAACCAAGCCATATGGCCCGGGACACGGTAGGGCTCCGCGACTACGGCAAGTGCAATCGACCACTGCGCGAGGTTTTGCAGGAACAGATCCTGCGCACCTCGACAGTGGTTCAGATTGCACTGAAGGATTCGAATGGTGTGATCCATTACGAATCCTCCATGCCTTCCTGAGGCGGCGGGTTTTGACCCGACTGAGCGGCCCCCTTTGTTGGGGCAGCTTTGCCTTCCGGTGCTGGGGCTGATCGAGGAGACTTCCTCGTTCCCTTAAGAGGGGTGCAATTTTTGCTCCCCATCCTGTGGTCAGCCTTACAGCCCTTGTCCGAGCACAGTGGACACTTGCGCGGATTCGTGCATTGGCTCGCCCGATGGTCGGGCTCGCCGCACGCGTAGCACAAGTGGCTGCGATCCACTGTACTCGGACACTTACTGCGTACGTGCCCGTACTCCAAGCACCGGAAGCACTGGAGAGGCCTCGAGGTCAAATAATCGACCCGAGACGAGACCCACCCTACAACGACGTGCTTTGCCACTGCTAACTTCCGCACGGAAGCTAGTGGACAACGGACCCATACCGTGCCCTGGGCAGTGGATGAGCGACGTATGTCGCCCACCCGCACGTCGAGGACCGAGCAGCCTCCGGCCTCGGCAACGGCAGTCTGCACCTCTTGAGGTGTGATGCTGTCGTCGAGGTCTTTCAGCCGCAACTCCCCCGTTTTCATTGGGCGCGCAACACGCACACCTAAATCCGCGAGGGCCACGCGCATGCGTTCGGCCAGGGTGTCTGCTTTGGAGGTGCAGTCGGGTCCTGACACCTCCAAAATAAGTCCTCCAGTGATGGCCTTCCTGGAACGAACGTTGTCGATCCCAAGTTCAGCCAGCTTTATGCGAGCCTTAGCGGTCGCCATGACTGCAGCGAGGGTGACTTCGGAACCCTCCGGTACTGTCACCGTAATCGCCGCAGAAGTTGGTAGCCGCGTTGGCTTCGCCTTTCCAGCCTTCTTCCTAGCCTTCTCGCCGGCCTTTAGGCCAGCCTTTGAGCTGGTCTTTTGGTCAGCCTTGGGGCTGGCCTTTGGGCCAGTTTTAGGACCAGGTTTGGAGCCTACTCTTGGGCCAGACTGCGCTGGAACTGGCGCTGGGACCTTCTTTTTGGCCGCCCTTTTCCTCCCTGTTACTATCGCCCACGAAGATTCAGCCCCCCGTGGCGCTGGCGTCTCCGTAGTCTGCGACTGTACAGGTGGCAGGGGAGTTGGTGGCGCGGGTCGGGCGTTCACCTTCCCTTTGCCAGTCGGCCCTTTTTGCGCTGCCGGAGCAGCGGCACCCCGCTGGACCGAAGATGGTATGGCACCCATAGCCACCGCCAACTTCTTGTCCATTAGAGCGCCGATACGCTCCATGAAGCGGCCTTCCCAGTCTCCCCCGGTGGCTGGTGGTGACACCACTGCCGGTTTAGCCGCGCTGTCACCAACGACGGCTTGGGAGCTGACCAACTCCTCCACCTTGGCGGATAAGGCAGCCATCTGCGTGCGCAACTCGGCGTTCTCGTCCTCGAGCCGCTTCACATTAGCGTCCACCGCAACGCGAAGCAGGAGCTCTGACGAGATCGCTGCCGCCCTCCTTACGGAAGTCCGCAGACCCTTGATAAAATTGCCCTTCAAGTTCTTAGACTTGTCGGCAATCTTCTCAATGGTCTGCAGCTCAACCGTCATGCGGGCCTCCAGCTCCTGAGAGCGAAGCACCTGCATCTCCTTTGCCAGGTCCTCGGGCTGAGGCAGATTTGCCTTCGCCCTCTTGTCCTCCGGTGCGACTTTGGGGTCGAAGACCTCGTCCTCGTCACCCTCCCCCCTGTATTTGAGTAGCATGGCGCGCTTTGACCCATTCGGATCCAGGGCCCCATCACCACCATCCTTCTCGGCCTTTCGAGACCGCTTCCGCAATACGCGGGATGCGTCCGACGCCGTCGACGCTCGGGAAGAGAAGGACGCGATAGAGCAGTCCGACTCTTCTCCCACATCACTCGCCATGCAACACCCAGGCGTCGCCGGTCTCGCGAAATTCTTCTTCTTCGTCGAGACCACTACCTCCATCTGACGAGAGCTCCCGGAGCTCTCGGAGCGATAGTTGCCCCCCCCAGAATACGAGGGGCTGGATGCCGTAGCACCGCGGGATTCTCCGGCGTCAGAGACGCCGGTACCCGCCTGGGGTCGTTTTTGACTTATCGCTTTATCCATTTTTTTTTTTTCCTCTTTGTGGGGTGAGGTCCCCGAAAATCCGCAGTAGCGGTTGGTTTTCCGACCAACCCGCCTGGCTGACAAGCCCTCCCTGAGCCCTTGTGTTCAAAGGTTAACGGACGAATTGCCAACCAAGCGATCTTTCACGCTGCGTCGCCGCTCTAGATATCGGGTTTTTTTGGAGGTTGACTCCTCTCAACACGTCCCGCCTCATCCGCTACTTCCTCTGCCCTGGCAGAGGAACGCGCGGAGAAGCTCCACTTCCATCAATTTTGGGCGAGCTAAAGTATGAACTATCATCCCTTATCTCCCCCTTCCTACCCTAAAACACACACACACACACACACACACACACACACACACACTCATTCACACTCTCATACACACCAGTGTTTTGTCCGCGCCGGTCTGTCGATAACTTCCGAATTGAAGTTATCGAATTGAAGTTGTCCCCAACCTAACCTAACCATCAGTCACCCTCCACCCGCGCTCGGAAGCAGTCGAGCTCCCGCTCGCTGTCCACTTTTCGTTCACTTTCTGTCTACCGTTCACAAACTGTTCACTTTCTGTCCACATTCCGTTCACATCGTGTGCACCTTAAACATTTCGGCTACAACTCGGTTACATACCATCTACTTTCTGTCTACCGTTCACAGTGGTTACTTTCTGTTCACATTCCGTTCACATCGTGTGCACCTTAAAAATTTCGGCTACAACTCGGTTACAAACCATCTACTTTCTGTCTACCGTTCACAGTGGTTACTTTCTGTTCACATTCCGTCAACATTGTGTTCACCGTCAACATTCCGTCTACATCTCGGCTAACCACAAGCCGCACTACCCCAGGCGTATTAACAAAACAAAAACCAACAAAAATGCAACAAAACCCAATCAGCCAATGCACGGAATGCATATTCTTAAAGGAAAAAATCGCTGCCCTTGAAGCAGCCCTCGCAAGGGAAAAACTACAGCACGCGGAGTGTCGGAGAGCCCTACAAGAGGAAACTACCGAAAGGAGAGGACTCAGCAGGGCAATCATCGGACTCACTAATTATTTTACCCGAACCACATCCCCCATATCAAAGCTCAACCTCTTTCCTAACCGAACTGTCACTACCTCCTCTTCCCACTCCCTGGACCACCCCCCCTCAGCCCCCTACAACATACACAACGCCCCCACCCCCCAATACGAGCACTCAACCCCCGGCCCTAGCACTACCCCAAATCACACACTAACTTACCCTCTTGTTAATCTAGCCAACCTCACCAACTCCACCCTACAGACAGCAACAAACCTAAACCCAACAATCACAAACACAAATAGTAAACAACAAACAAATAACAACAGCATCAGCAGATCAGGAGCAGGCGTAGGCTTGGGAGCAACAAGCAAGGGAGGCCGACAGTGCGTCCTCTGTGGTGTCTTTTACACAAGCAGAGCCATTCTTAGGCACATAAGAAAACGACACCCAAATTACCAAGAAGGCTTCACTCGCAACCACCCGGAATACCCAAGATACTTTCATTTCAAAACTATCTCAAAAAGGTACAAATGCCCAAAGGAAAACCGCCCCCCAATCGACAGGCTAAAATGGGTATCTAACCTCAACTACAAATTCCTTAATATCAAGGTAACAGGAGGGAACGCCATCATGTACAGACCATCGCCAAACTCCTCCCCTACCCACTACCCGCTCACAACACACCCCTAACCCTTCAGAAGCTGCCTTATCATCACCATCATCATCGGAATAGGATTAATGACTAAGCATAATATACATTTATACTACAACAACTCTAAATCCATGTTGTGTATAACCATACTATATTGTACTATTAAGTAACCTTACACTGTCGTAACTACCGTAAACTTTTATAATGTAAAATTAAACCATGGTAACTGCACATATCGCCCTTATACTGTAACATTTGCAAGTTGGACTATCTTCAACTTTATTATTATTTCCTTTAATACCACGATAAGTCTAAGTTCATGCTGAGTATAACCATACTGTACCCATTAAGTAATCTTACACTGTCGTACCACTGTATACTGTAACCTTTATTGTAAACTTTTATGATGTAACCTTATCTATTGTCCTATAACCTTTATGCACCCTAATAACTTCTATATTCATGCTTTATGTATCTAATAATTTAATAAAAATAATAATAATAATAGTAATAAAATAATAAAAAAAAGAGAACAATTTTCAAGTTTATTATTGTTACCTTGTACCTTGTACACCACAAACTAACTTAAGATACAATATATAATAGTAGGGGGCAGGGTGTTCCTCCGTCATTGACTAGAGAGACGGGGGCCCCCGTCGACAACACCCCGCAATGTATCAGGCCCACCTCATGGGAGGGTTATTACTTATTCATTTATTGTTTTCTGCCCACCTACTATGACGTACAGTCGTGCTTTGGTGCTTTGCTTTCATTCTGGCTTTGCAAAGAATGAGAATTAGCAACAAGAGAGGTCTCGTATAAAGAGAAAATTGATAAAAATAGTGCTTAAGTAAGGTAAGTGAGGTGTGAAAGCTCACTTTTATCGTTTTTTTTTAACCGACTTAAAAAAAGGAGGAGGTTCTCAATTCAGGTGTATGTCTTTTTCTTTTGTTTGTTTGATACTTGATTTCTCCACCAATTCGAAATAGATTTTGATGATTTTTGTTACGTTTGGTAGGCCATACTCGCAAGATGGTTCCATAGAGATTTTATCAAAATCGGTTCTGTAGTTTGGTTTTTATATCAAAATAACTGGAAAATATATGTCATCCAAGTAAACGATATTGCGTATTTTGCTTTCCTGTCGTGATAAATCGTATAATATGCGAAATTAAACATAAATTGGTATTTCGTTCTTTTATTATCTCTTGACTAAACCTCTTAAATCAACTTACGTAGTATTATTTGCTAACATGACGCATATTGCATCATTTCGAAACGTTGCTATCTATTTACCAAACAACATAAGCTTTCAATGCCATTTACAGTGCCTATTCTGAACAACAAAAATAAATATTAAATGAAATAGCAACACAATTATTATTTTTACTGAGTATTTTTGTTTGAAAACCGTAAGTGTCACACATTATTATTAGTCACCGGTTTAACTTGCGGAATGACTTACTTAACAACTCTACTAGGATTCGATATAAAATAAGTCATCATCAATCATCTTCAAGGAGTACCTACTAACAATACTTAACAAACTATAGATTCATATAAAATCCTTCGTAATCAATTGTTTGTTTATCAATTCCTCTTAGACTTTTTTATTCGGTTTTCATGGATGCTACATTTGAGTATTTATATTTGGGTGCGACTGAAAAAATACAAGATCGGATGTAAGCACGCTGTAGGTGAATATCATTTCATTTATCCTGTCTGCGTTTTGTATATTATCCGGACATTAGATCCTGCAATCACACGCTGCTTTAATGATGAGAGCAGGTACCTTTTTTAGTCATTGTAATAAGGACTCGTAAGATTTCCCGCTGCTGCTCAGTATTTTCATCCTGGTTTGTATCCAAATGTCAAAGTTCCTTTTACATTTTCTGGACTATTCGAGAGTCTGACGATCAATGACGAGGCTGTGTTGGGAATGACTAGGAGCTTGATGGGGAATATTTAGAACACCACTTTGTGTATTACTTGGATTATGTTATATTCGAGTCACTAAAGTCTATCTAAGTCACTTTCTTCAAAGTGGATTGGTAATACCTGATAGTTTGGACGGACTGCTGAACGTGTAGCTGAATTAGTGTGCCTTGACTAGTCTGATCTAGACGAACTCATAGAACACAATGAGGAAGAACTGAGGAGGAAGTGGATGAAGACGGAACTAGTGGAGCTTGATCGGATGGATGCTTCCACTCTTGAGTCAGATGTTTTTGGTTCATGTTCCTTTCTGTATTTTCTCTCTAAAATTTAAAAGTAAGATAACATAATTCATAAAACTCTTCGATCTTTATATTACTTACTTTTACATTATTATTTCTCTAAAATAAGAATGCAAAAGTTATTAAGTATCTCAGGCGTCTGTGTCAATTGGATTCTCACCTTATTATGCATGGCTCTCTCTGCCGTATTTTCAATAATAGACAGAGCCGCTACCTCTCTACCGACCGGTACGTCGCCTAATCATCCTATGAATCTAATCTAATAATAATCTAATATATTGCCGTGCGTTGAGCGAGAGGTGTTTTGAAATTGAATAAACGCTTGATCGGACGTTTCCAAGCTCAAGCGTTTAAAGCAAAGAGTCCTTCTATAATCTTCACAACTAAAATGTATGATTATAATAATAATCGTAGGTAAGAATAAACAATAAGTTTTTGAGTCTAAAGCCCAATTCGCTGCTATGAAGCTGGGTATTCTTACTAAGGTTCGGCGGTACTTCACACCGGGACTGTTTTTAAGTTTGTACAAAGCTCAGGTCCGATCTTGTATGGAGTACTGTTGCCATCTCTGGGATGGCTCAGCCATATCAGCTCGAAACCCTGGATTCCATTGAGCGTCGTGCTGCTAGGCTCAAAGGTGATGATTTACTTATTAAAGCCAATTTGCAGAGCCTAAAACATAGACGGCGGCTTGTCAAGCTGTCTGTGTACTCTAAACTCCACTTCGGCGAGTGTGCGCACGATATCTTTGACCTAATCCCTCCATCCCCTGTCCACCACCGGACTAGCAGACATACGGCAGGCTACAATCCGTACCTTGTAATTGTTATATTGTGCCGGACACATCATTTTGCCTCTACCTTTAGCATTAACACTGGTAAGGAATGGAATTCCTTGCCTTCGTCTGTTTTTTCGCACGAGTACAGTCTTGGAGTCTTTATGTCCAGACTAAATAAGTTCCTTTTAGGCAAGCGTGCTCCATCTTAGGTCATATCTTTACTTGTTTTACATGTAAGCTTCGAGGTCGTCGTTCGAACATCGAACAGAGTAGACGTGTGTCAAATCTTACTAAAATATTAAAGAATAGTGTCATCCCAAAATAAACTTTGTGCCGTTTAGTGACAACCCAAACTTGTTAAATTGTGATTGTGGAGAAATACCGTTTTGCTCCTGCATTTCATCTACGAAGAAACAAGACAGGTAGCGAATAGTTATTTTTTGCACCACTCGCACAGTGCTACGACTACTTTTCATCAATCTGTGGCTCCAGCGCAACTCGCACATCGCTGCGCTAAAGATCTCGATCATCAACCGTTCCTAACCCGAGCGATCAGTGTGCATCGTGCTACTGCGCATTGTTACAAAACAATAGTGCTGGCCGACTTCTAGTCAATAAAAGCACAGCTGGTACACAATGAGTGTTTTACGCTCGCCTACAACTCCAACGGGTGGTGGATCGCATCCGGACTTATCGAAAATTAGCCATGCTGATGCAGATTCTTTAATAACGTTTCGCAAACGCAAACACCCATTGCCGGAACAACCATGTCAATGTGAATGCTCTCATGAAACCAAAGAAATTCGGGAGGAACTTACTCGCATGACATCTATGCTAGAAAAGTATGTCGAATCAAACCATCATATTGTAAATCAATTACGCGAAAGTATCACCGAAGTGAAAACTGAAATAGGTGAATTGAAGACATCCAACGAAAAAACTATTACGAAAATAAACGAAGTTAAAACGCAGATCGCTGAGATTCAATCGTCATCTTCAAACATAATTACTGAGCAGACCAACATTAAAAGTCATGTAGCCCTGTTGGAAAATAAAATCACTATGGGTGAAAATAAATTAGCCAAGCTAGAAACAGAGCTCACTAGAAAAAGTATGTCGGTGTCATCTATGCATGGCAGCCACGGCCAACTAAGCTTTAACGAAGAAATGATTCGGGAAGTGAAGGAACGTAATGAACGTGAGAAAAATATTGTTATTGTTGGGTTATCAGAACATACTTCTTCCAATACTGATGAAAGAATAACCAAAGACGAGTTTGCTGTGATGAATATCACCAGGTCTATTGATAAGGGTATACCGAAGCCTATAAAAGTTTTGCGTATTGGCAAGTACATTCCGGGAAAAAATAGGAGAGTCAAAGTATGCTTCGATGAAACAGGGCCAGCCAAACAACTATTGCGGAGCAAAGAGAAGTTGCCTGAGAATATAAAGATCTTTAGTGATCAAACTCCATCACAGCAAAAGTATCTGCAAGCCTTAAAAGCTGAACTAAACCATCGCCAAGAAGCTGGTGAAGGTAACATTACTATTAAATATATAAATGGGACACCTACCATCATCAAAATTACTCCAAAAAACTCCACACAATAACAATCCCCGCTGGTTCTTCTCACAGCATGACTCATCAAACTTGTGTCAACTATCAAAATCTGATAATAAGCAAATCACGCCTTACATTCTTTTACCTAAACGCACGCAGTATCCGCGCCAAAGGAAAATTCGATGAATTAAAAAGCATTCTACAATCTATACCAACTACTGTACATATAATCTTGCTAACTGAAACCTGGATTGCATCTGAAACTCAAGCTCAAAACCTTCGGCTGTCAAACTATACACACTATTACAACTACCGCACCGATGCAAGAGGAGGAGGTGTATCAGTGTTCGTACACAACAACCTACAACACAGACTATCAGAGTCCATTTACTTAGATGGAAACAACTATCTCTGGATACGGCTTGAAAAATACGCCTTAGAGGTGGGAGTAGTCTATAACCCAGGCGATACCGACTACAAGAAATTCCTCGAAGCATACGACTTACAGCTGCAACAAAGAAAACGTGCTATTGTATTTGGAGACTTCAACATCAACCTCTTATTAAAAGGTAAAAAAATCAAGCTATATAAAGAAATAGTAAATGAAGCTGGTTACAGACTATTAAACAAGATTAACAAAAAATATAGCACTCGAGATTCTGATACAACCAAATCAATTATAGATCATGTCAGCACCAACTTGAAAAACAATGAATTCCATATGGCCATCATCAATTCATCAATGACCGATCACAAACAAATATATTTTGAGATGAAGAAATTTAAGCCTGCCAAAAAGATCCGAATGCAATACGAGGCTATAAATTTCACAAAGTTACACACGTCAATTGAAAGTGCTGAACCCGACATATCAAAATATACTAATTACACATTACTGGAAAATACAATCAAACAACATGTGAACAACAGCAAGGTAACGAAAACCAAAATAATAAACCCACCACAAAAGGAATGGATCAATAATGATATACTCTCTGAAATAAACAAAAGGAACGAAATGTGGGCTGAACTCCAGGAACACCCAGAAAATGAAACCCTAGAATCTGACTTCAAAAGAAAAAGGGACTACACTTCAAAATTAATTCAGAATACTAAAAATACCTACCATTACAAAGAATTTTCAAAATGTACTAAAAACCCAAAGAAAATGTGGAGACTTATAAATAACTTGGCAAACAATAAAATAAAACAAAGCTATGCGCCATCAAAGCTTATTGTAGATGGTAAACATATAACTGACGCAAATAGTATACGTGAGGCATTTAATAACTACTTTTCTACAATTGGTCCCCTATTGGCACATCAGATACCTAGATATTTCCATGACAATTTTGTACAAGCCTTACCTAAAATTATCCCAGACAGTGAACTAACTAGGTTCGATACGTGTACAGTTGACGAAGTTAACAAAATAATTGAAAATCTTGATCCTAACTCAAGTGCTGGACTCGATGGAATCAATACTAAAATAATAAAATGCATAAAAAAATTAATAACCACTAGCCTTACAATCTGCTTTAATAAGCTACTTAATGACGGTCATTTTCCTAACACACTAAAAATCGCAAAAGTCTCACCTATTTACAAATCAGGATCAAAAACAGACCCCGGTAACTACAGACCCATTTCAGTTCTACCAATACTATCAAAAATTCTAGAAAAAATCATACATAAACGATTAGAAAATTACTTAAACTTGAACAACATAATTTTTAAACAACAATATGGATTTCGTCCGAAAAGTAACACCCTTGCTGCAACCGTAGACCTAATTACGAAAATAAAAACTAACATCGATAAGAAAAACATTGTTCTTGGAATATTTATTGACCTAAAAAAAGCATTCGATACTGTCAGCCATAAATTGCTTTTAAAAAAACTTGAATGTATTGGTATAAAAGAAACTGCTCTTGAGATGTTTAAGTCATACTTATCCCATAGATCCCAGGTTGTTCAAATCGATAACATCCAAAGTACAACTGCATCTGTAGCATATGGAGTACCCCAAGGATCTATATTAGGTCCGTTGCTCTTCTTAATTTATATAAATAACATGCATCAACTAGAACTTAATGGAGAAATAACGCTGTACGCAGATGATACGTGTCTATTTTATTATGGCACCTCTATCCACGACATTTTACCGCGTGCACAAGAAGACTTAAACATCCTTTTTACCTGGTTTCAACACAATCTTCTGACAATTAATATTTCTAAAACCTGTTATACAATTTTCAAAACTAAAAATAAAATTATCCCCCCGTTTGTCCCTCCTAAAATCAATAATGTAAACTTACAAGAGAAAAATAGCGAAAAATATTTAGGCTTACACATGGATAGTGTTTTGTCCTGGAACACACACATCGAATTCATTAAAAGTAAACTCTCCTCACTCACCGGGTCACTACGCAACGCTGTCCATTGCGTTCCACGGCAAATCCGCTACACCATATACAATTCTCTAGTCAAACCGCATTTACTTTACCTGATAGAAATCTGGGGCAGCGCCGTTAAAACTAAATTATCTGATCTTCAAATTTTACAAAATAAAATCATTAAATTACTTTTCAAATACCCATACTTAACATCAACTTCTAAAATATATAAAGAGACTAAACTAATGAACTTAAAACAGTTGTACAAATACAATACATGCATCTTAGTCAGAAAAATATTAAACAAAACTATTCATACTAACATATCATTCGTAAAAAAATCCGAAATAACAAAGCGAAGTATGCGACGAGCCAGCTATCTTGTTTTACCTAGACCTCGGACGAACTATGGCAAACAAATTATTACCTTTGAAGGCGCAAAGCTTTACAACAATCTACCCTCTGAAATAAAAAATGTACACGCATTTAACGCATTTAAATCTAAACTCTCTACACATATTATGCAAGACCACTCTTTGCTTATGAAATAATTGCGTTAGATACGTTTAGTCGACGACATACCTACCCACTGTATATTGTTACCTAAGATCATACTGTTCATAAGTAAGTGACATTTGTCTTTTTATGAATAAATGTATTAAACCTTAAGCTGGAGGTCAAACGCTTGACTACCACTACCACCAATAAAAAAATAGTAAAAAAATAGTGGTTTTAAACACACCTCATCCTGATATCCTCATACTGGTACAGTGACACCACAAGGTGCCTCGGTATTTTGTTTTAAAAACATAAATATTAAATTGTTACATAGTAGGTACCCCTTTCTCACATGGTCACCATTGAATATGATCGGCTTTTCTCTCATGGTATTATTTTTCATTGTGTGATAAATCTAAAACAAACGATATCATTATTTTGTCGCTAATAAAATTAAATAAACTGACACATAACGAAGTGCAACATCAGATTGTTTTTTACATATTAAGTCGGAAATGGACCTAAGCTCCATAAGTCCAAAAAGAATTAAAATTAATTAGTCAAATACAGACTTAAACTATAAAAAATGTACATTATACTCTTTTACTCTGAACTCTTTGATTTGGTTGGTCGGTCGAACGAATGCCGTAAGATAAATCCGAAACAAAAAAATATATACAAAAATAGGTATAGCAAATCTTGGGAGGGAGATCCCGTACGGAAAAGGTTCGTAAACTTGTTCGATAGTTATTTCAATCAAACATTTGTGATTTATATTTAATAATACAGGATTTCACAGACTACCAAGAAGTTAACGCCTCGGGATTTCCTTGCAAATACCTACTAAACCTACTACTTAGTGTATTAAGACTACTAGTCTTAATACCCTAAGTAGTAGGTTTAGGTAGGTACCTGGTACCCATCAGCGAACGATAGGTACGGATGACATGACGGATGTTTCGTCGCCACAAAGTACACTAGTTAGTGTAAGAAAGCATTATCATGATACTTCGATGATTAAAGATAAAATAATAAAACAACGGTGTTATACTGAGCGTCCTAGACTTTGCCACATGAACGGAAAGTAGGTAACAAAACTTCATTTTTATTTTAGAACCATTACGAACTATATTTAAAGAATTTAGAATTATCGCCTGTCTGAACCAGGACGGGAATCGAACCCACTACATGTAAAAAAAACCTGTAATTTTATTGTGCCAATCAGAGTGCTCGTTCATCGTAAGCGTGGGGTTACGCACAACTTTGGCACAAAATAGCCAATACTCGGGGGTATTTAGGGGCTTTTTAAAAAAATCTTGGGGTAAAATTTTGGTAAGGGTTGGCAACACTGTCCCCAACCTAACCTAACCATCAGTCACCCTCCACCCGCGCTCGGAAGCAGTCGAGTTCCCGCTCGCTGTCCACTTTTCGTTCACTTTCTGTCTACCGTTCACAAAGTGGTTACTTTCTGTTCACATTCCGTTCACATCGTGTGCACCTTAAACATTTCGGCTACAACTCGGTTACATACCATCTACTTTCTGTCTACCGTTCACAGTGGTTACTTTCTGTTCACATTCCGTTCACATCGTGTGCACCTTAAACATTTCGGCTACAACTCGGTTACATACCATCTACTTTCTGTCTACCGTTCACAGTGGTTACTTTCCGTTCACATTCCGTCAACATTGTGTTCACCGTCAACATTCCGGCTACATCTCGGCTAACCACAAGCCGCACTACCCCAAGCGTATTAACAAAACAAAAACCAACAAAAAATGCAACAAAACCCAATCAGCCAATGCACGGAATGCATATTCTTAAAGGAAAAAATCGCTGCCCTTGAAGCAGCCCTCGCAAGGGAAAAACTACAGCACGCGGAGTGTCGGAGAGCCCTACATGAGGAAACTACCGAAAGGAGAGGACTCAGCAGGGCAATCATCGGACTCACTAAATATTTTACCCGAACCACATCCCCCATATCAAAGCTCAACCTCTTTCCTCCACCACCACCACCATCCGAGGCACCACAACCTACTAACAATCCAAACTTCAATCCACCCCTACAACATCGCATAAAAAAACGGCAACACAAGAGCCCAATCAACAATTAACAAAAACAACGATAACTAACATTGGCCCGATGAATAACTACGCCCAAACGGCAACCACCAACACCAACTCACGAACTGTCACTGCCTCCTCTTCCCACTCCCTGGACCACCCCCCCTCATCCCCCTACAACATACACAACGCCCCCACCCCCCAATACGAGCACTCAACCCCCGGCACAAGCACTACCCCAAACCACACACTAACTTACCCTCTTGTCAATCTAGCCAACCTCACCAACTCCACCCTACAGACAGCAACAAACCTAAACCCAACAATCACAAACACAAATAGTAAACAACAAACAAATAACAACAGCATCAGCAGATCAGGAGCAGGCGTAGGCTTGGGAGCAACAAGCAAGGGAGGCCGACAGTGCGTCCTCTGTGGTGTCTTTTACACAAGCAGAGCCATTCTTAGGCACATAAGAAAACGACACCCAAATTACCAAGAAGGCTTCACTCGCAACCACCCGGAATACCCAAGATACTTTCATTTCAAAACTATCTCACAAAGGTACAAATGCCCAAAGGAAAACCGCCCCCCAATCGACAGGCTAAAATGGGTATCTAACCTCAACTACAAATTCCTTCATATCAAGGTAACAGGAGGGAACGCCATCATGTATAGACCATCGCCAAACTCCTCCCCTACCCACTCACAACACACCCCTAACTAACCCTTCAGAAGCTGCCTTATCATCACCATCATCATCGGAATAGGATTAATGACTAAGCATAATATACACTTATACTACAACAACTTTAAATCCATGTTGTGTATAACCATACTATTAAGTATCCTCACACTGTCGTACCATTAACTACCGTAAACTTTTATAATGTAACCTTAAACCATGGTAACTGCACATATCGCCCTTATACTGTAACATTTGCAAGTTGGACTATCTTCAACTTTATTATTATTTCCTTTAATACCACGATAAGTCTATGTTCATGCTGAGTATAACCATTCTGTATCCTACCATTAAGTAATCTTACACTGTCGTACCACTGTCTACTGTAACCTTTATTGTAAACTTTTATTATGTAACCTTAACCATTGTCACAATAACCTTTATGCACCCTAATAACTTCTATATTCATGCTTTATGTATCTAATAATTTAATAACAATAATAATAAAAAAAAGAGAACTATTTTCAAGTTTATTATTGTTACCTTGTACCTTGTACACCACAAACTAACTTAAGATACAATATATAATATTAGGGGGCAGGGTGTTCCTCCGTCATTGACTAGAGAGAGGGGGGGAGACGGGGGGGCGCGGGACCGCGTGCGCATTCTCCCGCATTGTATCAGGCCCACCTCATGGGAGGGTTATTACTTATTCATTTATTATTTTCTGCCCACCTAATATGACGTACAGTCGTGCTTTGGTGCTTTGCTTTCATTCTGGCTTTGCAAAGAATGAGAATTAGCAACAAGAGAGGTCTCGTATAAAGAGAAAATAGGTAAGTAAGGTGTAGTAAAAGCACACTTTTATCGTTTCTTTTTAACCGACATAAAAAAGGTGGAGATTCTCAATTCAGGTGTATGTCTTTTTCTTTTTTTTTTGTTTGTTTGTTACTTGATTTCTCCACCAATTCGAAATAGATTTTGATGATTTTTGTTACGTTTGGTAGGCCATACTCGCAAGATGGTTCCATAGAGATTTTATCAAAATCGGTTCAGTAGTTTGGTTTTTATATCAAAACTAGTTTCTGTGCGGCGCGAGCCTTCGGCTCGCGTTGGTCGGGCTTCTGTGTTAAATTTGGACTTAAAAAAAAAATTTTGGCCTTTTAAAAATTTTTGGCCTTTTTTTGGCCTTTTGGCCTTTTTTTGGCCTTTTGGCCTTTTGGCCTTTTGGCCTTTTGGACTTTTGGTCCTACACGCAGCTCGATCGTCCCTCGCTTCGCTCGGGACGATCTCGCGCCACTCCGACGCGCTTCGCGCGTCGAAGTGGTGGGTGGCCTTTTTTTGGCCTTTCGGACTTGAGTCCTACACGCAGCTCGATCGTCCCTCGCTTCGCTCGGGACGATCTCGCGCCACTCCGACGCGCTCCGCGCGTCGAAGTGGTGGGTGGCCTTTTTTTGGCCTTTTGGCCTTTAGGACTTTCACCTGAACGCAGCTCGATCGTCCCTCGCTTCGCTCGGGACGATCTCGCGGCGCTCCGACGCGCTCCGCGCGTCGAAGCGGTGGGCGGAGCCGACCGCCGACCCACGTGACCTCCGAGACCACGTGATATCACGTGACAGGCCAAAATCGACGGTTTTTTGGACTTTACTCTGACTTGCACCGCGAAAAGTCCAAATTTTCGATTTTTTCTCTACTCGCCGGCCCCCCGTCTATCTATTTCGAAAAAGTTCCCCATCCGCACGTCCCCTCCTTCAACACAAACAACCGTGTCAATCAGTCAGTCAGTGAGTCAATCGTAGTCGAGCTTTATATAATGTTAACTAGTTTCTGTGCGGCGCGAGCCTTCGGCTCGCGTTGGTCGGGCTTCTGTGTTAAATTTGGACTTTAAAAAAAATTTTGGCCTTTTAAAAAAATTTTGGCCTTTTGGCCTTTTTTTTGGCCTTTTGGCCTTTTTTTTTTTGGACTTTTGGCCTTTTGGCCTTTTGGACTTTTGGCCTTTTGGACTTTAGTCCTACACGCAGCTCGATCGTCCCTCGCTTCGCTCGGGACGATCTCGCGCCACTCCGACGCGCTTCGCGCGTCGAAGTGGTGGGTGGCCTTTTTTTGGCCTTTTGGACTTGAGTCCTACACGCAGCTCGATCGTCCCTCGCTTCGCTCGGGACGATCTCGCGCCACTCCGACGCGCTCCGCGCGTCGAAGTGGTGGGTGGCCTTTTTTTGGCCTTTCGGACTTGAGTCCTACACGCAGCTCGATCGTCCCTCGCTTCGCTCGGGACGATCTCGCGCCACTCCGACGCGCTCCGCGCGTCGAAGTGGTGGGTGGCCTTTTTTTGGCCTTTTGGCCTTTAGGACTTTCACCTGAACGCAGCTCGATCGTCCCTCGCTTCGCTCGGGACGATCTCGCGGCGCTGCGACGCGCTCCGCGCGTCGAAGCGGTGGGCGGAGCCGACCGCCGACCCACGTGACCTCCGAGACCACGTGATATCACGTGACAGGCCAAAATCGACGGTTTTTTGGACTTTACTCCGACTTGCACCGCGAAAAGTCCAAATTTTCGATTTTTTCTCTACTCGCCGGCCCCCCGTCTATCTATTTCGAAAAAGTTCCCCATCCGCACGTCCCCTCCTTCAACACAAACAACCGTGTCAATCAGTCAGTCAGTGAGTCAATCGTAGTCGAGCTTTATATAATGTTAACTAGTTTCTGTGCGGCGCGAGCCTTCGGCTCGCGTTGGTCGGGCTTCTGTGTTAAATTTGGACTTTAAAAAAAATTTTGGCCTTTTAAAAAAATTTTGGCCTTTTGGCCTTTTTTTTGGCCTTTTGGCCTTTTTTTTTGGCCTTTTGGACTTTTGGCCTTTTGGCCTTTTGGCCTTTTGGACTTGAGTCCTACACGCAGCTCGATCGTCCCTCGCTTCGCTCGGGACGATCTCGCGCCACTCCGACGCGCTTCGCGCGTCGAAGTGGTGGGTGGCCTTATTTTGGCCTTTTGGACTTGAGTCCTACACGCAGCTCGATCGTCCCTCGCTTCGCTCGGGACGATCTCGCGCCGCTCCGACGCGCTCCGCGCGTCGAAGTGGTGGGTGGCCTTTTTTTGGCCTTTTGGCCTTTAGGACTTTCACCTGAACGCAGCTCGATCGTCCCTCGCTTCGCTCGGGACGATCTCGCGCCACTCCGACGCGCTCCGCGCGTCGAAGTGGTGGGTGGCCTTTTTTTGGCCTTTTGGCCTTTAGGACTTTCACCTGAACGCAGCTCGATCGTCCCTCGCTTCGCTCGGGACGATCTCGCGGCGCTCCGACGCGCTCCGCGCGTCGAAGCGGTGGGCGGAGCTGACCGCCGACCCACGTGACCTCCGAGACCACGTGATATCACGTGACAGGCCAAAATCGACGGTTTTTTGGACTTTACTCTGACTTGCACCGCGAAAAGTCCAAATTTTCGATTTTTTCTCTACTCGCCGGCCCCCCGTCTATCTATTTCGAAAAAGTTCCCCATCCGCACGTCCCCTCCTTCAACACAAACAACCGTGTCAATCAGTCAGTGAGTGAGTCAATGGTAGTCGAGCTTTATATAATGTTAAACTAGTTTCTGTGCGGCGCGAGCCTTCGGCTCGCGTTGGTCGGGCTTCTGTGTTAAATTTGGACTTTAAAAAAAATTTTGGCCTTTTAAAAAAATTTTGGCCTTTTGGCCTTTTTTTTTGGCCTTTTGGACTTTTGGCCTTTTGGCCTTTTGGACTTGAGTCCTACACGCAGCTCGATCGTCCCTCGCTTCGCTCGGGACGATCTCGCGCCACTCCGACGCGCTTCGCGCGTCGAAGTGGTGGGTGGCCATATTTTGGCCTTTTGGACTTGAGTCCTACACGCAGCTCGATCGTCCCTCGCTTCGCTCGGGACGATCTCGCGCCGCTCCGACGCGCTCCGCGCGTCGAAGTGGTGGGTGGCCTTTTTTTGGCCTTTTGGCCTTTAGGACTTTCACCTGAACGCAGCTCGATCGTCCCTCGCTTCGCTCGGGACGATCTCGCGCCACTCCGACGCGCTCCGCGCGTCGAAGTGGTGGGTGGCCTTTTTTTGGCCTTTTGGCCTTTCACCTGAACGCAGCTCGATCGTCCCTCGCTTCGCTCGGGACGATCTCGCGGCGCTGCGACGCGCTCCGCGCGTCGAAGCGGTGGGCGGAGCCGACCGCCGACCCACGTGACCTCCGAGACCACGTGATATCACGTGACAGGCCAAAATCGACGGTTTTTTGGACTTTACTCCGACTTGCACCGCGAAAAGTCCAAATTTTCGATTTTTTCTCTACTCGCCGGCCCCCCGTCTATCTATTTCGAAAAAGTTCCCCATCCGCACGTCCCCTCCTTCAACACAAACAACCGTGTCAATGAGTGAGTGAGTGAGTCAATCGTAATCGAGCTTTATATAATGTTAACTAGTTTCTGTGCGGCGCGAGCCTTCGGCTCGCGTTGGTCGGGCTTCTGTGTTAAATTTGGACTTGAAAAAAAATTTTGGCCTTTTAAAAATTTTTGGCCTTTTTTTGGCCTTTTGGCCTTTTTTTGGCCTTTTGGACTTTTGGCCTTTTGGCCTTTTGGACTTTTGGCCTTTTGGCCTTTTGGACTTGAGTCCTACACGCAGCTCGATCGTCCCTCGCTTCGCTCGGGACGATCTCGCGCCACTCCGACGCGCTTCGCGCGTCGAAGTGGTGGGTGGCCTTTTTTTGGCCTTTCGGACTTGAGTCCTACACGCAGCTCGATCGTCCCTCGCTTCGCTCGGGACGATCTCGCGCCACTCCGACGCGCTTCGCGCGTCGAAGTGGTGGGTGGCCTTTTTTTGGCCTTTCGGACTTGAGTCCTACACGCAGCTCGATCGTCCCTCGCTTCGCTCGGGACGATCTCGCGCCACTCCGACGCGCTCCGCGCGTCGAAGTGGTGGGTGGCCTTTTTTTGGCCTTTTGGCCTTTAGGACTTTCACCTGAACGCAGCTCGATCGTCCCTCGCTTCGCTCGGGACGATCTCGCGGCGCTCCGACGCGCTCCGCGCGTCGAAGCGGTGGGCGGAGCCGACCGCCGACCCACGTGACCTCCGAGACCACGTGATATCACGTGACAGGCCAAAATCGACGGTTTTTTGGACTTTACTCTGACTTGCACCGCGAAAAGTCCAAATTTTCGATTTTTTCTCTACTCGCCGGCCCCCCGTCTATCTATTTCGAAAAAGTTCCCCATCCGCACGTCCCCTCCTTCAACACAAACAACCGTGTCAGTGAGTGAGTCAGTGAGTCAATGGTAGTCGAGCTTTATATAATGTTAACTAGTTTCTGTGCGGCGCGAGCCTTCGGCTCGCGTTGGTCGGGCTTCTGTGTTAAATTTGGACTTTAAAAAAAAATTTTGGCCTTTTAAAAAAATTTTGGCCTTTTTTTGGCCTTTTGGACTTTTTTTTTTGCCTTTTGGACTTTTGGCCTTTTGGACTTTTGGCCTTTTGGACTTGAGTCCTACACGCAGCTCGATCGTCCCTCGCTTCGCTCGGGACGATCTCGCGCCACTCCGACGCGCTTCGCGCGTCGAAGTGGTGGGTGGCCTTTTTTTGGCCTTTTAGACTTTAGTCCTACACGCAGCTCGATCGTCCCTCGCTTCGCTCGGGACGATCTCGCGCCACTCCGACGCGCTCCGCGCGTCGAAGTGGTGGGTGGCCTTTTTTTGGCCTTTTGGCCTTTCACCTGAACGCAGCTCGATCGTCCCTCGCTTCGCTCGGGACGATCTCGCGGCGCTGCGACGCGCTCCGCGCGTCGAAGCGGTGGGCGGAGCCGACCGCCGACCCACGTGACCTCCGAGACCACGTGATATCACGTGACAGGCCAAAATCGACGGTTTTTTGGACTTTACTCCGACTTGCACCGCGAAAAGTCCAAATTTTCGATTTTTTCTCTACTCGCCGGCCCCCCGTCTATCTATTTCGAAAAAGTTCCCCATCCGCACGTCCCCTCCTTCAACACAAACAACCGTGTCAATCAGTCAGTCAGTGAGTCAATGGTAGTCGAGCTTTATATAATGTTAACTAGTTTCTGTGCGGCGCGAGCCTTCGGCTCGCGTTGGTCGGGCTTCTGTGTTAAATTTGGACTTTAAAAAAAATTTTGGCCTTTTAAAAAAATTTTGGCCTTTTGGCCTTTTTTTTGGCCTTTTGGCCTTTTTTTTTTTTACTTTTGGCCTTTTGGCCTTTTGGACTTTTGGCCTTTTGGACTTTAGTCCTACACGCAGCTCGATCGTCCCTCGCTTCGCTCGGGACGATCTCGCGCCACTCCGACGCGCTTCGCGCGTCGAAGTGGTGGGTGGCCTTTTTTTGGCCTTTTGGACTTGAGTCCTACACGCAGCTCGATCGTCCCTCGCTTCGCTCGGGACGATCTCGCGCCACTCCGACGCGCTCCGCGCGTCGAAGTGGTGGGTGGCCTTTTTTTGGCCTTTCGGACTTGAGTCCTACACGCAGCTCGATCGTCCCTCGCTTCGCTCGGGACGATCTCGCGCCACTCCGACGCGCTCCGCGCGTCGAAGTGCAAGTCTGACTTGCACCGCGAAAAGTCCAAATTTTCGATTTTTTCTCTACTCGCCGGCCCCCCGTCTATCTATTTCGAAAAAGTTCCCCATCCGCACGTCCCCTCCTTCAACACAAACAACCGTGTCAATCAGTCAGTCAGTGAGTCAATGGTAGTCGAGCTTTATATAATGTTAACTAGTTTCTGTGCGGCGCGAGCCTTCGGCTCGCGTTGGTCGGGCTTCTGTGTTAAATTTGGACTTAAAAAAAAAATTTTGGCCTTTTAAAAAAATTTTGGCCTTTTTTTGGCCTTTTGGACTTTTTTTTTTGGCCTTTTGGACTTTTGGCCTTTTGGACTTTTGGCCTTTTGGACTTGAGTCCTACACGCAGCTCGATCGTCCCTCGCTTCGCTCGGGACGATCTCGCGCCACTCCGACGCGCTTCGCGCGTCGAAGTGGTGGGTGGCCTTTTTTTGGCCTTTTAGACTTTAGTCCTACACGCAGCTCGATCGTCCCTCGCTTCGCTCGGGACGATCTCGCGCCACTCCGACGCGCTCCGCGCGTCGAAGTGGTGGGTGGCCTTTTTTTGGCCTTTTGGCCTTTCACCTGAACGCAGCTCGATCGTCCCTCGCTTCGCTCGGGACGATCTCGCGGCGCTCCGACGCGCTCCGCGCGTCGAAGCGGTGGGCGGAGCCGACCGCCGACCCACGTGACCTCCGAGACCACGTGATATCACGTGACAGGCCAAAATCGACGGTTTTTTGGACTTTACTCTGACTTGCACCGCGAAAAGTCCAAATTTTCGATTTTTTCTCTACTCGCCGGCCCCCCGTCTATCTATTTCGAAAAAGTTCCCCATCCGCACGTCCCCTCCTTCAACACAAACAACCGTGTCAATCAGTCAGTGAGTGAGTCAATGGTAGTCGAGCTTTATATAATGTTAACTAGTTTCTGTGCGGCGCGAGCCTTCGGCTCGCGTTGGTCGGGCTTCTGTGTTAAATTTGGACTTGAAAAAAATTTTTGGCCTTTTAAAAATTTTTGGCCTTTTTTTGGCCTTTTGGCCTTTTTTTGGCCTTTTGGACTTTTGGCCTTTTGGCCTTTTGGACTTGAGTCCTACACGCAGCTCGATCGTCCCTCGCTTCGCTCGGGACGATCTCGCGCCACTCCGACGCGCTTCGCGCGTCGAAGTGGTGGGTGGCCTTTTTTTGGCCTTTTAGACTTTAGTCCTACACGCAGCTCGATCGTCCCTCGCTTCGCTCGGGACGATCTCGCGCCACTCCGACGCGCTCCGCGCGTCGAAGTGGTGGGTGGCCTTTTTTGGCCTTTTGGCCTTTCACCTGAACGCAGCTCGATCGTCCCTCGCTTCGCTCGGGACGATCTCGCGGCGCTCCGACGCGCTCCGCGCGTCGAAGCGGTGGGCGGAGCCGACCGCCGACCCACGTGACCTCCGAGACCACGTGATATCACGTGACAGGCCAAAATCGACGGTTTTTTGGACTTTACTCCGACTTGCACCGCGAAAAGTCCAAATTTTCGATTTTTTCTCTACTCGCCGGCCCCCCGTCTATCTATTTCGAAAAAGTTCCCCATCCGCACGTCCCCTCCTTCAACACAAACAACCGTGTCAATCAGTGAGTCAGTGAGTCAATCGTAGTCGAGCTTTATATAATGTTAACTAGTTTCTGTGCGGCGCGAGCCTTCGGCTCGCGTTGGTCGGGCTTCTGTGTTAAATTTGGACTTGAAAAAAATTTTTGGCCTTTTAAAAATTTTTGGCCTTTTTTTGGCCTTTTGGCCTTTTTTTGGCCTTTTGGACTTTTGGCCTTTTGGCCTTTTGGACTTGAGTCCTACACGCAGCTCGATCGTCCCTCGCTTCGCTCGGGACGATCTCGCGCCACTCCGACGCGCTTCGCGCGTCGAAGTGGTGGGTGGCCTTTTTTTGGCCTTTTAGACTTTAGTCCTACACGCAGCTCGATCGTCCCTCGCTTCGCTCGGGACGATCTCGCGCCACTCCGACGCGCTCCGCGCGTCGAAGTGGTGGGTGGCCTTTTTTGGCCTTTTGGCCTTTCACCTGAACGCAGCTCGATCGTCCCTCGCTTCGCTCGGGACGATCTCGCGGCGCTGCGACGCGCTCCGCGCGTCGAAGCGGTGGGCGGAGCCGACCGCCGACCCACGTGACCTCCGAGACCACGTGATATCACGTGACAGGCCAAAATCGACGGTTTTTTGGACTTTACTCCGACTTGCACCGCGAAAAGTCCAAATTTTCGATTTTTTCTCTACTCGCCGGCCCCCCGTCTATCTATTTCGAAAAAGTTCCCCATCCGCACGTCCCCTCCTTCAACACAAACAACCGTGTCAATCAGTCAGTGAGTGAGTCAATGGTAGTCGAGCTTTATATAATGTTAAACTAGTTTCTGTGCGGCGCGAGCCTTCGGCTCGCGTTGGTCGGGCTTCTGTGTTAAATTTGGACTTTAAAAAAAATTTTGGCCTTTTAAAAAAATTTTGGCCTTTTGGCCTTTTTTTTTGGCCTTTTGGCCTTTTTTTTTGGCCTTTTGGACTTTTGGCCTTTTGGCCTTTTGGCCTTTTGGACTTGAGTCCTACACGCAGCTCGATCGTCCCTCGCTTCGCTCGGGACGATCTCGCGCCACTCCGACGCGCTTCGCGCGTCGAAGTGGTGGGTGGCCTTATTTTGGCCTTTTGGACTTGAGTCCTACACGCAGCTCGATCGTCCCTCGCTTCGCTCGGGACGATCTCGCGCCGCTCCGACGCGCTCCGCGCGTCGAAGTGGTGGGTGGCCTTTTTTTGGCCTTTTGGCCTTTAGGACTTTCACCTGAACGCAGCTCGATCGTCCCTCGCTTCGCTCGGGACGATCTCGCGCCACTCCGACGCGCTCCGCGCGTCGAAGTGGTGGGTGGCCTTTTTTTGGCCTTTTGGCCTTTCACCTGAACGCAGCTCGATCGTCCCTCGCTTCGCTCGGGACGATCTCGCGGCGCTGCGACGCGCTCCGCGCGTCGAAGCGGTGGGCGGAGCCGACCGCCGACCCACGTGACCTCCGAGACCACGTGATATCACGTGACAGGCCAAAATCGACGGTTTTTTGGACTTTACTCCGACTTGCACCGCGAAAAGTCCAAATTTTCGATTTTTTCTCTACTCGCCGGCCCCCCGTCTATCTATTTCGAAAAAGTTCCCCATCCGCACGTCCCCTCCTTCAACACAAACAACCGTGTCAATCAGTCAGTCAGTGAGTCAATGGTAGTCGAGCTTTATATAATGTTAACTAGTTTCTGTGCGGCGCGAGCCTTCGGCTCGCGTTGGTCGGGCTTCTGTGTTAAATTTGGACTTTAAAAAAATTTTTGGCCTTTTAAAAATTTTTTGGCCTTTTGGCCTTTTTTTTGGCCTTTTGGACTTTTGGCCTTTTGGCCTTTTGGCCTTTTGGACTTGAGTCCTACACGCAGCTCGATCGTCCCTCGCTTCGCTCGGGACGATCTCGCGCCACTCCGACGCGCTTCGCGCGTCGAAGTGGTGGGTGGCCTTTTTTTGGCCTTTTAGACTTTAGTCCTACACGCAGCTCGATCGTCCCTCGCTTCGCTCGGGACGATCTCGCGCCACTCCGACGCGCTCCGCGCGTCGAAGTGGTGGGTGGCCTTTTTTTGGCCTTTTGGCCTTTCACCTGAACGCAGCTCGATCGTCCCTCGCTTCGCTCGGGACGATCTCGCGGCGCTCCGACGCGCTCCGCGCGTCGAAGCGGTGGGCGGAGCCGACCGCCGACCCACGTGACCTCCGAGACCACGTGATATCACGTGACAGGCCAAAATCGACGGTTTTTTGGACTTTACTCCGACTTGCACCGCGAAAAGTCCAAATTTTCGATTTTTTCTCTACTCGCCGGCCCCCCGTCTATCTATTTCGAAAAAGTTCCCCATCCGCACGTCCCCTCCTTCAACACAAACAACCGTGTCAATGAGTGAGTGAGTGAGTCAATCGTAATCGAGCTTTATATAATGTTAACTAGTTTCTGTGCGGCGCGAGCTTTCGGCTCGCGTTGGTCGGGCTTCTGTGTTAAATTTGGACTTGAAAAAAATTTTTGGCCTTTTAAAAATTTTTGGCCTTTTTTTGGCCTTTTGGCCTTTTTTTGGCCTTTTGGACTTTTGGCCTTTTGGCCTTTTGGACTTGAGTCCTACACGCAGCTCGATCGTCCCTCGCTTCGCTCGGGACGATCTCGCGCCACTCCGACGCGCTTCGCGCGTCGAAGTGGTGGGTGGCCTTTTTTTGGCCTTTTAGACTTTAGTCCTACACGCAGCTCGATCGTCCCTCGCTTCGCTCGGGACGATCTCGCGCCACTCCGACGCGCTCCGCGCGTCGAAGTGGTGGGTGGCCTTTTTTGGCCTTTTGGCCTTTCACCTGAACGCAGCTCGATCGTCCCTCGCTTCGCTCGGGACGATCTCGCGGCGCTCCGACGCGCTCCGCGCGTCGAAGCGGTGGGCGGAGCCGACCGCCGACCCACGTGACCTCCGAGACCACGTGATATCACGTGACAGGCCAAAATCGACGGTTTTTTGGACTTTACTCCGACTTGCACCGCGAAAAGTCCAAATTTTCGATTTTTTCTCTACTCGCCGGCCCCCCGTCTATCTATTTCGAAAAAGTTCCCCATCCGCACGTCCCCTCCTTCAACACAAACAACCGTGTCAATCAGTGAGTCAGTGAGTCAATCGTAGTCGAGCTTTATATAATGTTAACTAGTTTCTGTGCGGCGCGAGCCTTCGGCTCGCGTTGGTCGGGCTTCTGTGTAAAATTTGGACTTGAAAAAAATTTTTGGCCTTTTAAAAAAATTTTGGCCTTTTGGCCTTTTTTTTGGCCTTTTGGCCTTTTTTTTTTGCCTTTTGGACTTTTGGACTTTTGGCCTTTTGGCCTTTTGGACTTGAGTCCTACACGCAGCTCGATCGTCCCTCGCTTCGCTCGGGACGATCTCGCGCCACTCCGACGCGCTTCGCGCGTCGAAGTGGTGGGTGGCCTTTTTTTGGCCTTTTGGACTTGAGTCCTACACGCAGCTCGATCGTCCCTCGCTTCGCTCGGGACGATCTCGCGCCACTCCGACGCGCTTCGCGCGTCGAAGTGGTGGGTGGCCTTTTTTTGGCCTTTCGGACTTGAGTCCTACACGCAGCTCGATCGTCCCTCGCTTCGCTCGGGACGATCTCGCGCCACTCCGACGCGCTCCGCGCGTCGAAGTGGTGGGTGGCCTTTTTTTGGCCTATTGGCCTTTAGGACTTTCACCTGAACGCAGCTCGATCGTCCCTCGCTTCGCTCGGGACGATCTCGCGGCGCTGCGACGCGCTCCGCGCGTCGAAGCGGTGGGCGGAGCCGACCGCCGACCCACGTGACCTCCGAGACCACGTGATATCACGTGACAGGCCAAAATCGACGGTTTTTTGGACTTTACTCCGACTTGCACCGCGAAAAGTCCAAATTTTCGATTTTTTCTCTACTCGCCGGCCCCCCGTCTATCTATTTCGAAAAAGTTCCCCATCCGCACGTCCCCTCCTTCAACACAAACAACCGTGTCAATCAGTGAGTCAGTGAGTCAATCGTAGTCGAGCTTTATATAATGTTAACTAGTTTCTGTGCGGCGCGAGCCTTCGGCTCGCGTTGGTCGGGCTTCTGTGTTAAATTTGGACTTAAAAAAATTTTTGGCCTTTTAAAAAAATTTTGGCCTTTTGGCCTTTTTTTTTGGCCTTTTGGCCTTTTTTTTTTGGCCTTTTGGCCTTTTTTTTGGCCTTTTGGACTTTTGGCCTTTTGGCCTTTTGGCCTTTTGGACTTGAGTCCTACACGCAGCTCGATCGTCCCTCGCTTCGCTCGGGACGATCTCGCGCCACTCCGACGCGCTCCGCGCGTCGAAGTGGTGGGTGGCCTTTTTTGGCCTTTTGGCCTTTCACCTGAACGCAGCTCGATCGTCCCTCGCTTCGCTCGGGACGATCTCGCGGCGCTCCGACGCGCTCCGCGCGTCGAAGCGGTGGGCGGAGCCGACCGCCGACCCACGTGACCTCCGAGACCACGTGATATCACGTGACAGGCCAAAATCGACGGTTTTTTGGACTTTACTCTGACTTGCACCGCGAAAAGTCCAAATTTTCGATTTTTTCTCTACTCGCCGGCCCCCCGTCTATCTATTTCGAAAAAGTTCCCCATCCGCACGTCCCCTCCTTCAACACAAACAACCGTGTCAATCAGTGAGTCAGTGAGTCAATGGTAGTCGAGCTTTATATAATGTTAACTAGTTTCTGTGCGGCGCGAGCCTTCGGCTCGCGTTGGTCGGGCTTCTGTGTAAAATTTGGACTTGAAAAAAATTTTTGGCCTTTTAAAAAAATTTTGGCCTTTTGGCCTTTTTTTTGGCCTTTTGGCCTTTTTTTGGCCTTTTGGACTTTTGGCCTTTTGGCCTTTTGGCCTTTTGGACTTGAGTCCTACACGCAGCTCGATCGTCCCTCGCTTCGCTCGGGACGATCTCGCGCCACTCCGACGCGCTTCGCGCGTCGAAGTGGTGGGTGGCCTTTTTTTGGCCTTTCGGACTTGAGTCCTACACGCAGCTCGATCGTCCCTCGCTTCGCTCGGGACGATCTCGCGCCACTCCGACGCGCTCCGCGCGTCGAAGTGGTGGGTGGCCTTTTTTTGGCCTTTTGGCCTTTAGGACTTTCACCTGAACGCAGCTCGATCGTCCCTCGCTTCGCTCGGGACGATCTCGCGGCGCTGCGACGCGCTCCGCGCGTCGAAGCGGTGGGCGGAGCCGACCGCCGACCCACGTGACCTCCGAGACCACGTGATATCACGTGACAGGCCAAAATCGACGGTTTTTTGGACTTTACTCTGACTTGCACCGCGAAAAGTCCAAATTTTCGATTTTTTCTCTACTCGCCGGCCCCCCGTCTATCTATTTCGAAAAAGTTCCCCATCCGCACGTCCCCTCCTTCAACACAAACAACCGTGTCAATGAGTGAGTGAGTGAGTCAATCGTAATCGAGCTTTATATAATGTTAACTAGTTTCTGTGCGGCGCGAGCCTTCGGCTCGCGTTGGTCGGGCTTCTGTGTTAAATTTGGACTTAAAAAAAAAATTTTGGCCTTTTAAAAAAATTTTGGCCTTTTGGCCTTTTTTTGGCCTTTTGGCCTTTTTTTTTGGCCTTTTGGCCTTTTGGCCTTTTGGACTTGAGTCCTACACGCAGCTCGATCGTCCCTCGCTTCGCTCGGGACGATCTCGCGCCACTCCGACGCGCTCCGCGCGTCGAAGTGGTGGGTGGCCTTTTTTTGGCCTTTTGGCCTTTTGGACTTGAGTCCTACACGCAGCTCGATCGTCCCTCGCTTCGCTCGGGACGATCTCGCGCCACTCCGACGCGCTTCGCGCGTCGAAGTGGTGGGTGGCCTTTTTTTGGCCTTTTGGACTTGAGTCCTACACGCAGCTCGATCGTCCCTCGCTTCGCTCGGGACGATCTCGCGGCGCTCCGACGCGCTCCGCACGTCGAAGCGGTGGGCGGAGCCGACCGCCGACCCACGTGACCTCCGAGACCACGTGATATCACGTGACAGGCCAAAATCGACGGTTTTTTGGACTTTACTCCGACTTGCACCGCGAAAAGTCCAAATTTTCGATTTTTTCTCTACTCGCCGGCCCCCCGTCTATCTATTTCGAAAAAGTTCCCCATCCGCACGTCCCCTCCTTCAACACAAACAACCGTGTCAATGAGTGAGTGAGTGAGTCAATCGTAATCGAGCTTTATATAATGTTAACTAGTTTCTGTGCGGCGCGAGCCTTCGGCTCGCGTTGGTCGGGCTTCTGTGTTAAATTTGGACTTAAAAAAAAAATTTTGGCCTTTTAAAAAAATTTTGGCCTTTTGGCCTTTTTTTGGCCTTTTGGCCTTTTTTTTGGCCTTTTGGCCTTTTGGCCTTTTGGACTTGAGTCCTACACGCAGCTCGATCGTCCCTCGCTTCGCTCGGGACGATCTCGCGCCACTCCGACGCGCTCCGCGCGTCGAAGTGGTGGGTGGCCTTTTTTTGGCCTTTTGGCCTTTTGGACTTGAGTCCTACACGCAGCTCGATCGTCCCTCGCTTCGCTCGGGACGATCTCGCGCCACTCCGACGCGCTTCGCGCGTCGAAGTGGTGGGTGGCCTTTTTTTGGCCTTTTGGACTTGAGTCCTACACGCAGCTCGATCGTCCCTCGCTTCGCTCGGGACGATCTCGCGCCACTCCGACGCGCTCCGCGCGTCGAAGTGGTGGGTGGCCTTTTTTTGGCCTTTTGGCCTTTAGGACTTTCACCTGAACGCAGCTCGATCGTCCCTCGCTTCGCTCGGGACGATCTCGCGGCGCTCCGACGCGCTCCGCGCGTCGAAGCGGTGGGCGGAGCCGACCGCCGACCCACGTGACCTCCGAGACCACGTGATATCACGTGACAGGCCAAAATCGACGGTTTTTTGGACTTTACTCCGACTTGCACCGCGAAAAGTCCAAATTTTCGATTATTTCTCTACTCGCCGGCCCCCCGTCTATCTATTTCGAAAAAGTTCCCCATCCGCACGTCCCCTCCTTCAACACAAACAACCGTGTCAATCAGTCAGTGAGTGAGTCAATGGTAGTCGAGCTTTATATAATGTTAACTAGTTTCTGTGCGGCGCGAGCCTTCGGCTCGCGTTGGTCGGGCTTCTGTGTTAAATTTGGACTTAAAAAAAAATTTTGGCCTTTTAAAAAAATTTTGGCCTTTTGGCCTTTTTTTTGGCCTTTTGGCCTTTTTTTTTGCCTTTTGGCCTTTTTTTTTTGCCTTTTGGACTTTTGGCCTTTTGGCCTTTTGGCCTTTTGGACTTGAGTCCTACACGCAGCTCGATCGTCCCTCGCTTCGCTCGGGACGATCTCGCGCCACTCCGACGCGCTTCGCGCGTCGAAGTGGTGGGTGGCCTTTTTTTGGCCTTTTAGACTTTAGTCCTACACGCAGCTCGATCGTCCCTCGCTTCGCTCGGGACGATCTCGCGCCACTCCGACGCGCTTCGCGCGTCGAAGTGGTGGGTGGCCTTTTTTTGGCCTTTCGGACTTGAGTCCAACACGCAGCTCGATCGTCCCTCGCTTCGCTCGGGACGATCTCGCGCCACTCCGACGCGCTTCGCGCGTCGAAGTGGTGGGTGGCCTTTTTTTGGCCTTTTGGACTTGAGTCCTACACGCAGCTCGATCGTCCCTCGCTTCGCTCGGGACGATCTCGCGCCACTCCGACGCGCTCCGCGCGTCGAAGTGGTGGGTGGCCTTTTTTTGGCCTTTTGGCCTTTAGGACTTTCACCTGAACGCAGCTCGATCGTCCCTCGCTTCGCTCGGGACGATCTCGCGGCGCTGCGACGCGCTCCGCGCGTCGAAGCGGTGGGCGGAGCCGACCGCCGACCCACGTGACCTCCGAGACCACGTGATATCACGTGACAGGCCAAAATCGACGGTTTTTTGGACTTTACTCCGACTTGCACCGCGAAAAGTCCAAATTTTCGATTTTTTCTCTACTCGCCGGCCCCCCCTCTATCTATTTCGAAAAAGTTCCCCATCCGCACGTCCCCTCCTTCAACACAAACAACCGTGTCAATCAGTCAGTGAGTGAGTCAATGGTAGTCGAGCTTTATATAATGTTAACTAGTTTCTGTGCGGCGCGAGCCTTCGGCTCGCGTTGGTCGGGCTTCTGTGTTAAATTTGGACTTAAAAAAAAATTTTGGCCTTTTAAAAAAATTTTGGCCTTTTGGCCTTTTTTTTGGCCTTTTGGCCTTTTTTTTTGCCTTTTGGCCTTTTTTTTTGCCTTTTGGACTTTTGGCCTTTTGGCCTTTTGGCCTTTTGGACTTGAGTCCTACACGCAGCTCGATCGTCCCTCGCTTCGCTCGGGACGATCTCGCGCCACTCCGACGCGCTTCGCGCGTCGAAGTGGTGGGTGGCCTTTTTTTGGCCTTTTAGACTTTAGTCCTACACGCAGCTCGATCGTCCCTCGCTTCGCTCGGGACGATCTCGCGCCACTCCGACGCGCTTCGCGCGTCGAAGTGGTGGGTGGCCTTTTTTTGGCCTTTCGGACTTGAGTCCAACACGCAGCTCGATCGTCCCTCGCTTCGCTCGGGACGATCTCGCGCCACTCCGACGCGCTTCGCGCGTCGAAGTGGTGGGTGGCCTTTTTTTGGCCTTTTGGACTTGAGTCCTACACGCAGCTCGATCGTCCCTCGCTTCGCTCGGGACGATCTCGCGCCACTCCGACGCGCTCCGCGCGTCGAAGTGGTGGGTGGCCTTTTTTTGGCCTTTTGGCCTTTAGGACTTTCACCTGAACGCAGCTCGATCGTCCCTCGCTTCGCTCGGGACGATCTCGCGGCGCTGCGACGCGCTCCGCGCGTCGAAGCGGTGGGCGGAGCCGACCGCCGACCCACGTGACCTCCGAGACCACGTGATATCACGTGACAGGCCAAAATCGACGGTTTTTTGGACTTTACTCCGACTTGCACCGCGAAAAGTCCAAATTTTCGATTTTTTCTCTACTCGCCGGCCCCCCCTCTATCTATTTCGAAAAAGTTCCCCATCCGCACGTCCCCTCCTTCAACACAAACAACCGTGTCAATCAGTGAGTCAGTGAGTCAATCGTAGTTCAGCTTTATATAATGTTAACTAGTTTCTGTGCGGCGCGAGCCTTCGGCTCGCGTTGGTCGGGCTTCTGTGTTAAATTTGGACTTGAAAAAAAATTTTGGCCTTTTAAAAATTTTTGGCCTTTTTTTGGCCTTTTGGCCTTTTTTTTGGCCTTTTGGACTTTTGGCCTTTTGGCCTTTTGGACTTTTGGCCTTTTGGCCTTTTGGACTTGAGTCCTACACGCAGCTCGATCGTCCCTCGCTTCGCTCGGGACGATCTCGCGCCACTCCGACGCGCTTCGCGCGTCGAAGTGGTGGGTGGCCTTTTTTTGGCCTTTCGGACTTGAGTCCTACACGCAGCTCGATCGTCCCTCGCTTCGCTCGGGACGATCTCGCGCCACTCCGACGCGCTTCGCGCGTCGAAGTGGTGGGTGGCCTTTTTTTGGCCTTTCGGACTTGAGTCCTACACGCAGCTCGATCGTCCCTCGCTTCGCTCGGGACGATCTCGCGCCACTCCGACGCGCTCCGCGCGTCGAAGTGGTGGGTGGCCTTTTTTTGGCCTTTTGGCCTTTAGGACTTTCACCTGAACGCAGCTCGATCGTCCCTCGCTTCGCTCGGGACGATCTCGCGGCGCTCCGACGCGCTCCGCGCGTCGAAGCGGTGGGCGGAGCCGACCGCCGACCCACGTGACCTCCGAGACCACGTGATATCACGTGACAGGCCAAAATCGACGGTTTTTTGGACTTTACTCTGACTTGCACCGCGAAAAGTCCAAATTTTCGATTTTTTCTCTACTCGCCGGCCCCCCGTCTATCTATTTCGAAAAAGTTCCCCATCCGCACGTCCCCTCCTTCAACACAAACAACCGTGTCAGTGAGTGAGTCAGTGAGTCAATCGTAGTCGAGCTTTATATAATGTTAATAACTGGAAAATATATGTCATCCAAGTAAACGATATTGCGTATTTTGCTTTCCTGTCGTGATAAATCGTATAATATGCGAAATTAAACATAAATTGGTATTTCGTTCTTTTATTATCTCTTGACTAAACCTCTTAAATCAACTTACGTAGTATTATTTGCTAACATGACGCACATTGCATCATTTAGAAACGTTGCTATCTATTTACCAAACAACATAAGCTTTCAATGCCACTTACTGTGCCTATTCTGAACAACAAAAATAAATATTAAATGAAATAGCAACACAATTATTATTTTTACTAAGTATTTTTGTTTGAAAACCGTAAGTGTCACACATTATTATTAGTCACTGGTTTAACTTGCGGAATGACTTACTTAACAACTCTACTAGGATTCGATATAAAATACGTCATCATCAATCATCTTCAAGGAGTACCTACTAACAATACTTAACAAACTATAGATTCATATAAAATCCTTCGTAATCAATTGTTTGTTTATCAATTCCTCTAAGACTTTTTTATTCAGTTTTCATGGATGCTACATTTGAGTATTTATATTTGGGTGCGACTGAAAAAATACAAGATCGGATGTAAGCACGCTGTAGGTGAATATCATTTCATTTATCCTGTCTGCGTTTTGTATATTATCCGGACATTTGATCCTGCAATCACACGCTGCTTTAATGATGAGAGCAGGTACCTTTTTTAGTCATTGTAATAAGGACTCGTAAGATTTCCCGCTGCTGCTCAGTATTTTCATCCTGGTTTGTATCCAAATGTCAAAGTTCCTTTTACATTTTCTGGACTATTCGAGAGTCTGACGATCAATGACGAGGCTGTGTTGGGAATGACTAGGAGCTTGATGGGGAATATTTAGAACACCACTTTGTGTATTACTTGGATTATGTTATATTCGAGTCACTAAAGTCTATCTAAGTCACTTTCTTCAAAGTGGATTGGTAATACCTGATAGTTTGGACGGACTGCTGAACGTGTAGCTGAATTAGTGTGCCTTGACTAGTCTGATCTAGACGAACTCATAGAACACAATGAGGAAGAACTGAGGAGGAAGTGGATGAAGACGGAACTAGTGGAGCTTCATCGGATGGATGCTTCCACTCTTGAGTCAGATGTTTTTGGTTCATGTTCCTTTCTGTATTTTCTCTCTAAAATCTAAAAGTAAGATAACATAATTCATAAAACTCTTCGATCTTAATATTACTTACTTTTACGTTATTATTTCTCTAAAATAAGAATGTGAAAGTTATTAAGTATCTCAGGCGTCTGTGTCAATTGGATTCTCCCCTTATTATGCATGGCTCTCTCTGCCGTATTTTCAATAATAGACAGAGCCGCTACCTCTCTACCGACCGGTACGTCGCCTAATCATCCTATGAATCTAATCTAATAATAATCTAATATATTGCCGTGCGTTGAGCGAGAGGTCTTTTGAAATTGAATAAACGCTTGATCGGACGTTTCCAAGCTCAAGCGTTTAAAGCAGAGTCCTTTAATAATCTTCACAACTAAAATGTATGATTATAATAATAATCGTAGGTAAGAATAAACAATAAGTTTTTGAGTCTAAAGCCCAATTCGCTGCTATGAAGCTGGGTATTCTTACTAAGGTTCGGCGGTACTTCACACCGGGACTGTTTTTAAGTTTGTACAAAGCTCAGGTCCGATCTTGTATGGAGTACTGCTGTCATCTCTGGGATGGCTCAGTCAAGTATTAGCTCGAAGCCCTGGACTCCATTGAGCGTCGTGCTGCTAGGCTCAAAGGTGATGATTTACTTATTAAAGCCAATTTGCAGAGCCTAAAATATAGACGGCGGGTTGTCAAGCTGTCTGTGTACTCTAAACTCCACTTCGGCGAGTGTGCGCACGATATCTTTGACCTAATCCCTCCATCCCATTTCCACCACCGGACTAGCAGACATACGGCAAGCTACAATCCGTACCTTGTAATTGTTATATTGTGCCGGACACATCATTTTGCCTCTACCTTTAGCATTAACACTGGTAAGGAATGGAATTCCTTGCCTTCGTCTGTTTTTTCGCACGAGTACAATCTTGGAGTCTTTATGTCCAGACTAAATAAGTTCCTTTTAGGCAAGCGTGCACCATCTTAGGTCACATCTTTACTTGTTTTACATGTAAGCTGGTGGTCAAACGCTTGACTACCACCAATAAAAAAATAATAAAAAATAGTGGTTTTAAACACACCTCATCCTGTATTTCTTTTTCTGGTATAGCTTCTGTGATTGATGGACTTTTATCTCTTGCGTAATTCTGCGAAATAGTTTAAATTATTTTAGTGTGTGAACTAAACAGGAAGGAATCGGGGCACCAATGTACTAGTAGTATATAAAGAAGTATACCTATTAGGATACTGGTACAATGACACCACAAGGTGCCTCGGTATTTTGTTTTAAAAACAAAAATATTAAATTGTTACATAGTAGGTACCCCTTTCTCACATGGTCACCATTGAATATGATCGGCTTTTCTCTCATGGTATTATTTTCATTGTGTGATAAATCTAAAACAAACGATATCATTATCCGCTGTCTCAAGCCAACACCGGTCACGTGGCCCACTCCCCGACAACGTGTTTATGCAGCTACAGCGGCCAGCACCCCTACAGCCTCTCACAGAAAGGAGAGGAAGCAGAGCTGTGGACCTGTTCGCACCCGCTAGAGCTCCGCTGAAGGATACAGAGGGCTTCACGACGGTAGTAAGGAAGCGGAAGCCTTCTAGAAATCTATGCGGTACAGCCATAGTTAGCGATGAGGCTATCTTAGGCAGCTTACGCGTTGCCGTGCCCATGACGCTGCTGTACGTGTCCCGACTTCACCACTCCGTGAAGGCTGAAGATGTAGTGGAGTATGTGAGGCAGAAGATTAAGTTCTTACTTAGGATCGAGCAGTTGGAATCTCGCCACAATGATTTTTTGTTGCGAGTCCCAACTGAACATCCATCGATCTTCATTAGAGAAGAACTTTGCCCGAAACGTGTTGTGTTTAGATGTTCAGAAGGTATCGCAGACGATTATTGAACACAACACCAGTAAGTCACGTACAGACTTTACGTGACAATAAATAGTTATAGTTACTTATGTATGTTAGTTCTTAAGATATTTGTTACCATGGGCCGTAGACTAAGTTAGAATAAGATCTATATTTTATTTTATTGTTGCCTAAAATAAAATTTTATTATTATTATATGAAACAGGCGGGGAGGTAGTCAGTAGGGATATATGAAACAGGCGGGGAGGTAGGCAGTAGGGATATATGAAACAGGCGGGGAGGTAGCCAGTAGGGGTATACGGAACAGGCGGGGTGGTAGCCAGTAGGGATATATGGAACAGGTGGAGAGTTCTCAAATAAAAAATGCTAACTATGATGAACAAAAATATATTAATACAGTTTCATTTTTAACCACAACATGATAAATCTTATAAAAACTCATCCGCCATGGCTCGGGGGCAGTGTCTGCATGCATCTGTTATCCGCTGAAAGTTATATAAACGTGTTATTCTATTAACACTATTTTATACACTTTAAAATTTTCATCATTTGATGGTTATTGAAAAATGATTTTGGAAAATTTGAGAAAAAATATCGACCACTTTCGATCCGTCTTTATTATGCAATTGTGCTTCAAAGTACAATAATCATAAATTTTTAAATGAATTAAACGATTAGGTTAATATTAATATGTATTAATAAAACCTAATCATTCCTTTAAAAAAAATTGTTTTATTATTAATTTAGTATTCAAGTTGTGGTACATATTCTATCACGTATAAATGCAAAAAAAATACAGAATTAACAAAAAGTAACGTTGTCATATTCGTGACGAGTCGAGGTCGAGGCTTCCCTACGAGGGAAGGCATCGGCAGGTGACATGGAGTGTACGAGTGTACGAGTGTACGAGTGGATTACCTTCTCTGGAGTCGTTGTT
Source organism: Venusia cambrica (assembly GCA_951394065.1). Lineage (NCBI taxonomy): Eukaryota > Metazoa > Arthropoda > Insecta > Lepidoptera > Geometridae > Venusia > Venusia cambrica. The sequence continues at coordinate 111,370 of OX596066.1, forward strand.
CATCTCTCGACAGCGGATGAAGCGCAGCACGACGTCGTCGTCGGCCGGCTCGCCGACACGACCGCGCGGCGCGAGGAGCCGGTCCGACATGTACGGAGACGACTGGACGCACGGCGCGCGCGACACCAGCTCCAACTCTGAGGAGCGACACGACACGACACGACACGTGGTGTCGGACACAGACACACACACACACGCACACACACACACACAGACAGTACTCACTCTCGTCGGTGTGCGAGCAGACAAACATGCGCATGTGACACACGGACATGAAGGAGCGATGTACGTTGTGCTGGCAACGTGCGCACACGCCGACGTCACGTGACGGACAGACACGCGGACACGCGGCCTGGTACGACGACTCGTCCACTGCCGGAGGGGGGGGACTGAGTCTTATCACTAAAAAATATATCGTTTAAAATATTCCATTTGTTTGTGACTTACCGTCTTCATAAATCAAACCTGTGAAATTGTTTCAACTATTATTAGTAGCTCTGTAAATCGTAAGGAGCCGAGAAACACGCGGTGAGCTGTTCGTAAAGAACTCGTACACAGTTCACACGTCACGTGACTCTCGTACCGTGTATCTGCCCACGTTCATATTTCATCACCTCGGGGGTATCTGCAACAGAACGGGACTGTCTGACGTGGGGGTGTCACCTGGGGGGACGGTGGGGGGGACTCCCAGGAGGGATGGGCGAGGGGATAGCCTGAAGGAGAGACTACTGATAGAGTGAGCGAGCGAGATCTTTGAGGTAAGTTGGTAAATCCGGCACTGTGAACACCCTACGGTAACTAGGGTCGTTTTTGAGATATCGGGGTGAATTACAATATGTAGACCATGTCTTATGAACTGTTGAATCGATCAATTCGTCATTTTTATTTGTGGAGATTTAACTCGAGCTATATAGATAAATACTTTTTTTTAAATGAGGTTAGTTTTTGGTGACGTCACTTACCGCCAGCGTGTCGGTCGCCGTCCTCCCCATCGCCGCGCGCCCCCGCCTCGTACTCGGGCTCCTACAGACAAACATATCCTCAGATTCACGTACTTTGGGATACTTGTACTTTGTAGTTTGGGACACATTCTACACACGCACGCGGGCCGTGACAACACGACCCGGTCACTTGTTGTGTGTGTCGCTGTCCCTGTGAGACCACACGCTGTCTCACAGGGACAGCGACAGGGACACTCTCTTGCAGTTGAGTGAGACAGCTATACTGTATACTTACTACGTCTAATGATAACCTTTATTCATTAAAATGTACAATTATACTAACTATGTACAAAGGAAGCAGTCAGATTACCTAAGGACCGTTACAAACGGCCTATAGGTAACTCAACTGTTCCAGACCAGTACTAGACGGAAGCGTGCCCAACACACTGGCGGCATTGCCACGCTGAATAGCTATGCTAATTCGCTGGCCTAAATAAGAGCCAGCCCTTGGGTCACGTGTCGCCTCAATCAAAAGCCCCGCAAGATTTTTGAAAACCCGGAAGGCACCGGCTCCCCACAGACCCAAGGTCTCCACCCCAAAAGGCTCAAATAAATAAGCTCTGTCGAGACCACTATATTTGCGCCTTTTGTGATCCTCGGCCGAATCAGCCGCCGCACCAGCCCTAACTGATGTCCCAGGCAGATGAGATGGCGCTAGGGTGTCGACGCAGGTAGCGTCCCACACCAAAGGCCTACCCATTTCCCAAGGGACAAGAGTCATACCGTCGGGCCGCTTACCATCATCACGTAACAGACCATTCGGTTCGAGAAAGGCTGGAACATTGGCACCGGTAAAAGCTCTACGGATAATGTCATTAAGGCTTGCGTGGCGACAATTACGTCTTGTATACTCGGAGGTGAACAGTATTCAGATTCAGATATATTTATTTCAATCAGATGCTTTACATTATAGTTGGCTAAGTCACAAAGAAGGTAAGTAAACATATTAAAAATAAATTGTATGTTGATAACCTAGAATCCACTAAATAATACAATTACAATTCAACATTTCAAAAACATTGTCAAACACACATGACAAACTAATGTAACAACGAATGCTTCGTCAAGAGAATATTATTTTTCTTTTTTTGGGATTCTGATTCTGATACTGAAATGACTATTGTCCACATCTCTATCTCTTGTATCTCTATCTTGTATCACTTATGCACAAAAAACTTTCCTACTTTCGCGAATCTTTATTTGTGTATACAATTATCTTTTTAATGTCTTGTATTATTGTGAATCAGGTACCCATAGGTACCATATTTCCCCAAAATTGATATTATCTCAAGTTGCTTAGATCGAATCTGCAGGAATCTGAATGTTTTAGTAAAACTTATACTAACTCTAGGATAAGCTGCTGCTCTACTAACACTTATACGAATACTACTAATACTTATGGTATAAACTGAAATAAATGATACTACACTATACTATACTGTATACTAAAACGGAACGGATACTCCTATTTTGCAAAATAAAACGATCAATTCCGAAACATTTTCCCACGCGAGTATACGATACACCATTATTGAATGAAAGTATGAATGATTAATATTTTTTTCTGTTTGTACATCACTAAGTCGTCTCATTGTCCTGATTACATTTGTGTCTGTTAATAATCCTACGTTGTAGGTACCTGGTAGGGGGCGGGGGGTAGAGGGCGCACTTCCTCCCGGTAGGGGGCGTTGGGGTCGTACAACGTCTCGTCGTAGTCTGCCTCGCCGGCGGCGGGGGCGTCCTCGGGCTCCTGCAGACAACTTGCTGGTTCAGTCAGTCATGTTACGGGCGGGGGTGCGTTTCATTAAAAGTAACCAAATATTAATCAAATTAAGACACGTTTATTCAGAATTATATATGAATAGAGTACGTTGTACCTGGTAGGGGGCGGGCGGCAAGGGACTGACCTGGTAGGGGGCGGGCGGCAAGGGGCGCACCTCGTCCCGGTAGGAGGCGTTGGGGTCATCCGACGGCTTCTGGTAGTCTACATCGCTGTCAGGGTCCTGCAGACCGCTCGGTGGTGTCACGAGGAGATGTTATTATGGCAATAACCAATCAATACAATTATTTACTATTTGAGCACGATACATAAATAAACCGGTCAAGTGCGAGTTGGAGTCGCGTGAAAGGTTCGCAGATAGATTGCCCGCAATTTCTTCGACCCCTGTATGATTCGATGACAATATGTCGTAAAAAGGCTGGTTTTGTGTATTCCTTATGTAAAATAAATATGGAAAGCAAAATAAAGCGACCGTTTGCAGGATTTGAACTTGCTTCTCTAAATCTGCAGCCCAACGCACTATAGAACGCACCAATCGTTTGAAGTTTGTATTATGACAACATTGCGTTACCGATTCCCGAAGAGTTTTCAGACATACGAAGTTCATGCGTGACTTATTTTTTTGCCCACCTTATGTTAAGTGTATTTCTTGCCTATAACAATTACTGCACATCAACAAGTAGGTAACAGTAGGTCACATCCACAAAGAACATAGCCCACACGGCACTGACCTGGTAGGGGGCGTCCGGGTGGTCCATCGCGTCGGGGGCTCCCAGCTCCACGTCGCTCCCTGCAACACACGACACACGCACTCAGCTGCTGCCGACTCACACTTGGCCGGTATGTTCAGTCTCGCGAGGGTGTAGTCGGTGACGCGTCACCGACCCCCCCGGGGACATGATGACCTCCGAGTATTTGTAACCGCCTCTGTGGTGTGGTGGTCCGATCCAGAGGTCGCGGGTTCGATCCCCAGGGATACAGTTCGCCTGGCAGCTACCACCATCTTATTCTGAGACGATTGAGGATTCCGGGTGAAGTTTCCGTCCACCCTCGCCTCGCTCTATCGTAACTTGAAAACCAAGTGAGATGAAGACCAAGCGCTTCCCCGTTCAATAATTACCTAATTAAAATAAAAAAATACCAGTTACCATAACCTGACAGGGGTTTTGTGACGTTACTGTATTATATGACACTACTGTATACTGTGACGTAACTGTGTTCTGTGACACTACTGTATACTGTGACGTAACTGTATACTGTGACGTAACTGTGTTCTGTGACACTACTGTATACTGTGACGTAACTGTATACTGTGACGTAACTGTGTTCTGTGACACTACTGTATACTGTGACGTAACTGTATACTGTGACGTAACTGTGTTCTGTGACACTACTGTGTTACCTATCTGGGCTCCGTCGTTGTTCTCTGGCCGGTCTCCGACCTCCAGCTCGATGGCGTCCGTGGCCGCCGCCGCCTGACCTGCGGGAGACGTGCGGTCACGTGGTCAGCACGGAGCACTTCTATACATTAGAGTGCGCTATCAAATGTTACACACTGTGCGCTGGTAGGTACCACTACCACCACTGGTAGGTATACCTACGTGAGGTACTTCACGCCTAATGTACTGAACGATTAAGTTAGCATTTATACAAGGTGAAACAGAATATGTGTACTAAGCAGTGGGGGGAGTTTTCGTACCAGGAAAAGTATTTGTTGTGGTGGGGAGATAATAGTGAATTCCCATTTTCAGTTTCCCATACAAATCTTTTCATTTTCTCAATGACAATAAATAGTGACGACCCTATTCCTTTACCGCACTATGCATGTAGGTAGGTAGGTATCAGTTGGTGCAATTGTCTGTGTCAAAGAATATTACGGACAGATGATCAAATTTTAGTGAGAACTTGGAGTCATCTCGTGAAAGTTGGTTATTAGATGGAACATACACATCGATAAATTACATAGGCACCCACAGTTACAAAAAGACGATAAATGCAATATTGGACGAACAAAAGTACATTATAGGAACGATTATTTTGTATTTTAGCTAACAGATAGATAAAATTCTTATTGATTTGACAAATTAAACCTTCTAGTAATGGATTGTCTCATTAGCAGCCCAGGTTTTCGATTTTCCTCTGTTAGTGAAAGCGCTTTTCGTTCTTTGTGATTGCGACCTTCTGCTATGTTGCCTCATCTGTCTAGAGCTGAGGTCATTGTCGCGAGTTAAGAAACAGCTGATTTTAGGGTAGTCTCAACTCAAAAAACCAGCTGTTGCTGTCAGAACTTTGATCCTGTTTTACCAAAAACTTTGAACCAAAATTCAAAAAGTCGTAAAACAAACGTTGTTCCACGAGTCGGGTCGGATAACCCCCTCGGCATAGTACACATATTCTGTTGTACAGGTTGTATATAGCAGTTAGCTATATGTTCGTAGAGGCACCAGGAGTTTGGTAGTGCCCGGGGCGCGGGGGGCGAGACGCACAAACGTGCGAATCGAAGGTTCGAAGGCAGCAAGTCTCATTCCGTGAGGGCAGACTGTGTACTCATTGTGTACGTAGGTAGGTAGGTAGGTAGGTAGTTCTCTCACAGGATATATAACTCACGTTGTTGTGCGTCGGCCAACATGGTCATGTGGAAGATCCCGCGCTCCGGACTCTCTGAAACGTCATACACTATACACCATACACTGAGCACCAGACACTGCCTCAGTACCGGAGACAGCCAGTACAGTCGCTCGGAGATATCCTCGACCTTCCAGTTCACACAAACTTCATCTTTTATACAGTACATTTATATAGTTAGGAAGTTAGTATTCTGACACTTACGTACGTACCTACCTACCTACGTACTTACCTACGAGGTAATATCCGAAAGCACTCGTCTGATTTCAAAACTTGTTTCCCCAATATCTAGAATAGACTTCCAAGGAGTCCACAGTACATCTAGATATTGTCTTCGTATGTTGCAGACTGTACAATATATCATCAAACACTTTCTACTCAGTAGTTAAGTACCTACCAGTACTTTCAGGTAGGTAATGAGACAAAACCACTGTATTTTTGGGATTAACTTTAGATAATAAACTTCAATGGGGCCCGCACATAGATAAACTGGCGAAGAGACTTAGTTCTGCAGCGTATGCTGTAAAGAAGATACGTCTTCTCACAGACGTTGCTACAGCAAGACTAGTTTACTTCAGTTACTTTCACAGTATTATGTCATATGACATAATATTGTGGGGAAGATATAGACACCATATTCGTTTTGCAGAAGAGTGCTGTTTACAAAATGGGTCCCAGAGATTCATTAAGAGACAAGTTTAAAGAAATAAATATATTGACTATGCCCTGCCAATATATTTATGAGAATATTATATTATTATAAATATTATTATATTACGCGCGTAATAACATAAGCTTATTTGACAAAAACTGTGATAAACATAATTATAATACTAGAAATAAGAATAAACTCGCTGTTCCCACAACTAGGCTCCATAAGGTTAATAAATCGTTCATAGGGCAAACTGTACGCTTTTATAATAAATTGCCAAGTGATGTGCTAAGCTTGTCAAATAATAAATTCAAAAATGTTGTAAAACAAAAGCTATCAAGGAAAGCTTATTATAAAATTTCAGATTACCTAGAAGATAAGAAAGCCTGGCATTAAAAAAAATGAATTTGCTCCAGTGAATAAATTGTAATTAGTATTAGATAATTTTAAGCTATTGTAATGGATCATGAAAAAAAAAAAACTAGCCCGAGGTTCTTGCCTTTCTCCTTGTGTGCTGGTCGCGATTCCGAACAGGCGGTAGATTTGACGTTTCAAAGTGATCCTAAAAAATCTTACTGAATAAATATATTTGACTTTGACTTTGACTTTGACTTTGAGCTAGGAGTAGGTACCTATCTAATATAATACGTAACCTGAGTGGAAACCCCTTGACTTCCATTTGAATGAAAACTACTTTAGTGTAGGTAGGTAACATACTTACATACCTAAATCTCCATCGCTTAAAGACACGATATAAAATTTATATCGTGTCTTTAAGCGATGGAGATTTAGGAGATTTATATTATAAATAGTACAACAAACACTAACATAGTATCACTACCACTACTCAGAGAACTGAACAGTCGTCGCTTCAGGGTATGCAATAGTACCTAGGTAGTGGTCGTACAGCCGAGTCAGACGCCCCAGGCCACCAGGGTTGTTGGTTGTTACCGCAGTTCATAGGGTGGTGTTGAGGGAGGAGGGGGGTGGGTTTGAGAGTGAGTTTACTTCATATTCTCGTATGTAACTTACCCTTTGAGCTTGGTGCTTCCCTTTTAGATCGCTTCTTACCTATACAACAACGTATTATTATTAGTATTATTAACTATTAGTAGTATACTAATAGTATTAATATATAGGTGGTAGGTAGGTGGTAGGTAGGTGGGAGGTAGGTGGGAGGTAGGTGGGAGGTAGGTGGGAGGTAGGTAGGTGGTAGGTAGGGTAGGTAGGTGGGAGGTAGGTGGTAGGTAGGTGGGAGGTAGGTGGTAGGTAGGTGGTAGGTAGGTGGTAGGTAGGTTGTAGCTAGGTAGTAGGTAGGTAGTAGGTAGGTAGTAGGTAGGTAGTAGGTAGGTAGTAGGTAGGTAGTAGGTAGGTAGTAGGTAGGTAGTAGGTAGGTAGTAGGTAGGTAGTAGGTAGGTAGTAGGTAGGTAGTAGGTAGGTAGTAGGTAGGTAGTAGGTAGGTAGTAGGTAGGTAGTAGGTAGGTAGTAGGTAGGTAGTAGGTAGGTAGTAGGTAGGTAGTAGGTAGGTAGTAGGTAGGTAGTAGGTAGGTAGTAGGTAGGTAGTAGGTAGGTAGTAGGTAGGTAGTAGGTAGGTAGTAGGTAGGTAGTAGGTAGGTAGTAGGTAGGTAGTAGGTAGGTAGTAGGTAGGTAGTAGGTAGGTAGTAGGTAGGTAGTAGGTAGGTAGTAGGTAGGTAGTAGGTAGGTAGTAGGTAGGTAGTAGGTAGGTAGTAGGTAGGTAGTAGGTAGGTAGTAGGTAGGTAGTAGGTAGGTAGTAGGTAGGTAGTAGGTAGGTAGTAGGTAGGTAGTAGGTAGGTAGTAGGTAGGTAGTAGGTAGGTAGTAGGTAGGTAGTAGGTAGGTAGTAGGTAGGTAGTAGGTAGGTAGTAGGTAGGTAGTAGGTAGGTAGTAGGTAGGTAGTAGGTAGGTAGTAGGTAGGTAGTAGGTAGGTAGTAGGTAGGTAGTAGGTAGGTAGTAGGTAGGTAGTAGGTAGGTAGTAGGTAGGTAGTAGGTAGGTAGGTAGTAGGTAGGTAGTAGGTAGGTAGTAGGTAGGTAGTAGGTAGGTAGTAGGTAGGTAGGTAGTAGGTAGGTAGTAGGTAGGTAGTAGGTAGGTAGTAGGTAGGTAGGTAGTAGGTAGGTAGTAGGTAGGTAGTAGGTAGGTAGTAGGTAGGTAGTAGGTAGGTAGTAGGTAGGTAGTAGGTAGGTAGTAGGTAGGTAGTAGGTAGGTAGTAGGTAGGTAGTAGGTAGGTAGTAGGTAGGTAGTAGGTAGGTAGTAGGTAGGTAGTAGGTAGGTAGTAGGTAGGTAGTAGGTAGGTAGTAGGTAGGTAGTAGGTAGGTAGTAGGTAGGTAGTAGGTAGGTAGTAGGTAGGTAGTAGGTAGGTAGTAGGTAGGTAGTAGGTAGGTAGTAGGTAGGTAGTAGGTAGGTAGTAGGTAGGTAGTAGGTAGGTAGTAGGTAGGTAGTAGGTAGGTAGTAGGTAGGTAGTAGGTAGGTAGGTAGTAGGTAGGTAGTAGGTAGGTAGTAGGTAGGTAGTAGGTAGGTAGGTAGTAGGTAGGTAGTAGGTAGGTAGTAGGTAGGTAGTAGGTAGGTAGGTAGTAGGTAGGTAGTAGGTAGGTAGTAGGTAGGTAGTAGGTAGGTAGTAGGTAGGTAGTAGGTAGGTAGTAGGTAGGTAGTAGGTAGGTAGTAGGTAGGTAGTAGGTAGGTAGTAGGTAGGTAGTAGGTAGGTAGTAGGTAGGTAGTAGGTAGGTAGTAGGTAGGTAGTAGGTAGGTAGTAGGTAGGTAGTAGGTAGGTAGTAGGTAGGTAGTAGGTAGGTAGTAGGTAGGTAGTAGGTAGGTAGTAGGTAGGTAGTAGGTAGGTAGTAGGTAGGTAGTAGGTAGGTAGTAGGTAGGTAGTAGGTAGGTAGTAGGTAGGTAGTAGGTAGGTAGTAGGTAGGTAGTAGGTAGGTAGTAGGTAGGTAGTAGGTAGGTAGTAGGTAGGTAGTAGGTAGGTAGTAGGTAGGTAGTAGGTAGGTAGTAGGTAGGTAGTAGGTAGGTAGTAGGTAGGTAGTAGGTAGGTAGTAGGTAGGTAGTAGGTAGGTAGTAGGTAGGTAGTAGGTAGGTAGTAGGTAGGTAGTAGGTAGGTAGTAGGTAGGTAGTAGGTAGGTAGTAGGTAGGTAGTAGGTAGGTAGTAGGTAGGTAGTAGGTAGGTAGTAGGTAGGTAGTAGGTAGGTAGTAGGTAGGTAGTAGGTAGGTAGTAGGTAGGTAGTAGGTAGGTAGTAGGTAGGTAGTAGGTAGGTAGTAGGTAGGTAGTAGGTAGGTAGTAGGTAGGTAGTAGGTAGGTAGTAGGTAGGTAGTAGGTAGGTAGTAGGTAGGTAGTAGGTAGGTAGTAGGTAGGTAGTAGGTAGGTAGTAGGTAGGTAGTAGGTAGGTAGTAGGTAGGTAGTAGGTAGGTAGTAGGTAGGTAGTAGGTAGGTAGTAGGTAGGTAGTAGGTAGGTAGTAGGTAGGTAGTAGGTAGGTAGTAGGTAGGTAGTAGGTAGGTAGTAGGTAGGTAGTAGGTAGGTAGTAGGTAGGTAGTAGGTAGGTAGTAGGTAGGTAGTAGGTAGGTAGTAGGTAGGTAGTAGGTAGGTAGTAGGTAGGTAGTAGGTAGGTAGTAGGTAGGTAGTAGGTAGGTAGTAGGTAGGTAGTAGGTAGGTAGTAGGTAGGTAGTAGGTAGGTAGTAGGTAGGTAGTAGGTAGGTAGTAGGTAGGTAGTAGGTAGGTAGTAGGTAGGTAGTAGGTAGGTAGTAGGTAGGTAGTAGGTAGGTAGTAGGTAGGTAGTAGGTAGGTAGTAGGTAGGTAGTAGGTAGGTAGTAGGTAGGTAGTAGGTAGGTAGTAGGTAGGTAGTAGGTAGGTAGTAGGTAGGTAGTAGGTAGGTAGTAGGTAGGTAGTAGGTAGGTAGTAGGTAGGTAGTAGGTAGGTAGTAGGTAGGTAGTAGGTAGGTAGTAGGTAGGTAGTAGGTAGGTAGTAGGTAGGTAGTAGGTAGGTAGTAGGTAGGTAGTAGGTAGGTAGTAGGTAGGTAGTAGGTAGGTAGTAGGTAGGTAGTAGGTAGGTAGTAGGTAGGTAGTAGGTAGGTAGTAGGTAGGTAGTAGGTAGGTAGTAGGTAGGTAGTAGGTAGGTAGTAGGTAGGTAGTAGGTAGGTAGTAGGTAGGTAGTAGGTAGGTAGTAGGTAGGTAGTAGGTAGGTAGTAGGTAGGTAGTAGGTAGGTAGTAGGTAGGTAGTAGGTAGGTAGTAGGTAGGTAGTAGGTAGGTAGTAGGTAGGTAGTAGGTAGGTAGTAGGTAGGTAGTAGGTAGGTAGTAGGTAGGTAGGTAGTACCGTGCGCTGCATTCCGTAGTGGGGCGTGGTCGCACACAGACATCGGCTCTATCACAGCGTCCACTCCTGAGAACACACAACATGAGTTCTGCAAACAAATCATTATTCCATATCATTAACCATTATTCCATTATTCTGGCCGACTCAGTCGGCCGACGACCGACTCACCCCGGCCGACGACCGACTCACCCCGGCCGACGACCGACTCACCACGGCCGACGATCGACTCACTCGGCCGACGACTGACGCGACTCACCCGGCAGACACCGCAGGTATCCCATCTCGCACTTGTTGACCATCACGACGGTCGCGCTGCGGTTCCCTTCGTCTCTGTAACTCGGGACAAGGCATCGTTAGCGTCACCCACTGCATACACTACACACACACACTGCATACAGACAGACAGACACAGCTTCAGGCGACTTACACAAGTACTCGACATGAGTTTTCAACGAAAATTTAAGTAAAATGGGAATTAATTGAATATTAACTTATTTGGTCTACATTGTATTCGTTTAGTTAAGCATGTAGATAAGTGTTACCTTAAGATAATTGTTACCTGTAGATAAGTGTTACCTGAAGATAAGTTTGGTACAGATAGGGTCCTGCACCGCGCACTGCGACAAGGCGATCGGGTCGCAGTCCGTCCGTTTCGGGAACATGGACTTCTTCCCCAGCCGCGTGTCCTTCTTCAGAGCCGACTGTCTCTTCACGGCGGCGACGGCGGGCAGGACTGACACAAACGTAGCCGTTACCACTGGGTACTAGTGTATACAAAGCTGGGGCTTTCGGGGGATTCGTACAGGATTATGGGAACGAGACCATGGAGTGGGAGCACCTACCGAGACACAAGAGCAGCAGCTTGCCATTCGCCATCGCGGCAGATGTCACTCGAGTGGAGCGCGGTGCGGGGAGGGGCGGCGGGGGGGAGGGGCCGCGGTCTGAGCGCTCGCTGCTCGCTATCGTACGTACGTGTACGTCACGTACATGTACGTGTACGTCACTGACGTACCGAGTGTTGAGCGACGCGACGTCCATTACCAGTTAACTTCATTTTTTTTTTATTTTTTTTATTTATTTATTTACTTCGGAAAACCAACATATAAAAAATCCTTAAAAAACGTATATAGAAACAGTCAGCCGATTATAGGTTTTCACTAATATACCTATCTAGGTAAAGATAAAAATGTGAACACAACTTCTTAGTGTCGACTTAAGCAAATGCTACACAAAATAAAAGAAACAAAAGGGATACAAAAAAAATTAAAATAATAATAACAAGAAACAAAACAGGTTACTTACTAAAAGATTTGATACAAATTAATTTCCAAAAATGATCTTACTGCCTACTACCAAAGAAGGATAATAAGATATGAGATAGGCACCGCCTCGCCCTGGGGATGCTCGTATCGAATATATCATTGTCAAATGACATATCGAAATCATTAACAGTTCTGCTCGCACCAAATACGAGTGTTGCCTATAGTTTGTGGTTGCACCTGGTCAGTTACAAGTTGATCACCAAAGTCAAAGTCAAAGTCGACAACCAACGAAAGTGACAGTTGAAGTGTAGGTTAGACTGTCCATGTTGATTACCAATTGACTAACGATGAGGAGACAGGTCAGCTGGTCGAGTTATACATCGAGAACTATGACTAACGATTGAGGAGACAGGTCAGCTGGTCGAGTTATACATCGAGAACTATGACTAACGATTGAGGAGACAGGTCAGCTGGTCGAGTTATACATCGAGAACTATGACTAACGATTGAGGAGACAGGTCAGCTGGTCGAGTTATACATCGAGAACTATGACTAACGATTGAGGAGACAGGTCAGCTGGTCGAGTTATACATCGAGAACTATGTATAACGATTGAGGAGACAGGTCAGCTGGTCGAGTTCGAGAACTATGACTAACGATTGAGGAGACAGGTCAGCTGGTCGAGTTATACATCGAGAACTATGACTAACGATTGAGGAGACAGGTCAGCTGGTCGAGTTATACATCGAGAACTATGACTAACGATTGAGGAGACAGGTCAGCTGGTCGAGTTATACATCGAGAACTATGACTAACGATTGAGGAGACAGGTCAGCTGGTCGAGTTATACATCGAGAACTATGTATAACGATTGAGGAGACAGGTCAGCTGGTCGAGTTCGAGAACTATGACTAACGATTGAGGAGACAGGTCAGCTGGTCGAGTTATACATCGAGAACTATGACTAACGATGAGGAGACAGGTCAGCTAGTCGAGTTATACATCGAGAACTATGACTAACGATGAGGAGACAGGTCAGCTGGTCGAGTTATACATCGAGAACTATGACTAACGATGAGGAGACAGGTCAGCTGGTCGAGTTATACATCGAGAACTATGACTAACGATTGAGGAGACAGGTCAGCTGGTCGAGTTATACATCGAGAACTATGACTAACGATTGAGGAGACAGGTCAGCTGGTCGAGTTATACATCGAGAACTATGACTAACGATTGAGGAGACAGGTCAGCTGGTCGAGTTATACATCGAGAACTATGACTAACGATTGAGGAGACAGGTCAGCTGATCGAGTTATACATCGAGAACTATGACTAACGATTGAGGAGACAGGTCAGCTGGTCGAGTTATACATCGAGAACTATGACTAACGATTGAGGAGACAGGTCAGCTGGTTGAGTTATACATCGAGAACTATGACTAACGATTGAGGAGACAGGTCAGCTGGTCGAGTTATACATCGAGAACTATGACTAACGATTGAGGAGACAGGTCAGCTGGTCGAGTTATACATCGAGAACTATGACTAACGATTGAGGAGACAGGTCAGCTGGTCGAGTTATACATCGAGAACTATGACTAACGATTGAGGAGACAGGTCAGCTGGTCGAGTTCGAGAACTATGACTAACGATTGAGGAGACAGGTCAGCTGGTCGAGTTATACATCGAGAACTATGACTAACGATTGAGGAGACAGGTCAGCTGGTTGAGTTATACATCGAGAACTATGACTAACGATTGAGGAGACAGGTCAGCTGGTCGAGTTATACATCGAGAACTATGACTAACGATTGAGGAGACAGGTCAGCTGGTCGAGTTATACATCGAGAACTATGACTAACGATTGAGGAGACAGGTCAGCTGGTCGAGTTATACATCGAGAACTATGTATAACGATTGAGGAGACAGGTCAGCTGGTCGAGTTCGAGAACTATGACTAACGATTGAGGAGACAGGTCAGCTGGTCTAGTTATACATCGAGAACTATGACTAACGATGAGGAGACAGGTCAGCTGGTCGAGTTATACATCGAGAACTATGACTAACGATGAGGAGACAGGTCAGCTGGTCGAGTTATACATCGAGAACTATGACTAACGATGAGGAGACAGGTCAGCTGGTCGAGTTATACATCGAGAACTATGACTAACGATGAGGAGACAGGTCAGCTGGTCGAGTTATACATCGAGAACTATGACTAACGATGAGGAGACAGGTCAGCTGGTCGAGTTATACATCGAGAACTATGACTAACGATGAGGAGACAGGTCAGCTGGTCGAGTTATACATCGAGAACTATGACTAACGATGAGGAGACAGGTCAGCTGGTCGAGTTATACATCGAGAACTATGACTAACGATGAGGAGACAGGTCAGCTGGTCGAGTTATACATCGAGAACTATGACTAACGATGAGGAGACAGGTCAGCTGGTCGAGTTATACATCGAGAACTATGACTAACGATGAGGAGACGGGTCAGCTGGTCTAGTTATACATCGAGAACTACTGTAATTCGTGATATCCCTTAGAGCAAATATTCATTTAGTTCTAAAGTAAGCCGATTTCTAGCATCTGTGCAACCTTGATATATCTGCATCGAGAGAAGTAGCGAGCGCCGCTCGTCCGGGGAAGTCTACAACTATACATATTTCTGTCACCAAGAAAAATTACTGTGTCAGTTTGAAAAGTTCCGGTGAAAGGCTCAACACCTTCATGCCTCAAGCTGATGTGCGCGTAGGTCATCTTAGTTGATGTGACCTACGCAGTAAGACTTTGTTATAGACAAGAGATGTACTTAACATCAGGTGGGCTGTATGCTTGTTCCCTCCAACTAGTATATAAAAAAGGTCTGACAGCGTGTTATCGTTTTAACTATTGAGCCCAAATAAATATTACATATCTATTTTATTCCTATCAAAAGATACAACTCCCATTACAGAGAGTCGAGCGAACAGACAGACAAACACTGAAAACTTAGTAATAGCGTTCCGTAGGGCCTTTTGGTCTCATAACTCTCGAGAAAGTCATCAATAGTATTAAAATATCTCTCCATGGTGTCTATACCTTGTAGAACGCTATTGACTGCCCGTCGCTAGCGATCGCCCGTCGCTAGCGATCGCTCGTCGCTCGTCGCTAGCGATCGCCCGTCGCTAGCGATCGCCCGTCGCTAGCGATCGCCCGTCGCTAGCGATCGCCCGTCGCTAGCGATCGCTCGTCGCTCGTCGTTCATGCTAGGTTCGTAGATAAGTTCGCTTGACTTGTGTCGACTTTATTGCTCATTTGATGGCGAACGAAGTACTCGCAGTAATAACTTTACTTGAATACCTACAGCGTACCTACTTACATCTCCTAACAACCACCGCCCGGTACTCCGTCCCCGTAATCCCGTGGGAATTTCTCACAATCTCTTGCCGGCACACAATAGAGGGATGATGCCTTAAAAATTCAAGACTTCTGGTTCTGACTGGGTGTTGATTGCCAGTCAGTCAGTCAGTCAGTCAGCTACACGACGAGTTTCTATATTTAGATCATTACATTTACAAAAAAAATAATATCTAAAGGAGATCAGATCAGAGCCAAATCCTCTAAGTGAAAAAGAGTCGGGATTCTGTTACTTTACTAAAGCGTAGGTACTTTACTGTAGTGTAGGGGCGCACTAAGAAAGGATTCGAAGAAATTTTCACGGGATTACGGGAACGAAGTCCCGGATTTTTCACTAGTTTTTGGTATCGATTATTTATTTATTTATTAAATAATTTAAACTAAAAAACAGCAACATCATTAACATCAGGGAAATTAAATAAAAAAAGTACGCATTTTGATTAACAGGTACATTTATTTGGTATCAAAAATATTAACAATGATTATGATATGGCGATATAATACGACGCGCGTTCAAAATGACACGCGTACAATACTCCACGTGTACAATACTCCGCGTGTACAATACTCCACTCGTACAATACTCCACGTGTACAATACTCCACACGTACAATACTCCACGTGTACAATACTCCACGTGTACAATACTCCACACGTACAATACTCGACACGTACAATACTCCACACGTACAATACTCCACGTGTACAATACTCCACACGTACAATACTCCACACGTACAATACTCGACACGTACAATACTCCACACGTACAATACTCCACGTGTACAATACTCCACACGTACAATACTCCACACGTACAATACTCCACGTCTACAAGCCCCGCCCTCGCCCGACGAACTCATAGTCTACGACGAACGTGCGGATCTCCTTCCCTTGAATGATCACCGCGAGCCCCTCGAGCCGCCCCCCCTCCACCTCCCGCGCCCCCCTCCACTCCCCGAACCCCCCGTACTGTTCGTTGAAGCTGCGCGAGAACTCCCCCTCGGTGGTCCACGTCCACTTCCCCCTCGGCCGGGTCCCCGCCAGCCTCGTCTCCCGCGCCCCCTTCACCCGGACGCCGCGCAGCAACGCCGTCAGCTCCACCCGCACCGAGCTGGACAGGTAGTTCTCCAACCTCAGCAACAGCTGCCCCCCCTCGCCCCCCTCGCCCCACGGCTCCAGCGTCAGGAGGTGGACGCCCTCGGGCATCGCGTTGAGGAAGGAGAAGCAGTTGTCGAGCTGCAGCCAGTCGCGGAGGTCCACGTGGGCCGCGTCGGAGAGGAACACGGCGGGGCGCAGGTGCATCTGTAGCGTCTGTCGGGCTTCGTTGTCGGAACGTGTACGTGTCGGGGAGAGGACGAGGCGGTGGGAGCCCCGCACCGCTAGGCCTGCGCCCCTGGCTCCGGCGGTCTCGTTCAGGGCTTCGCCCACTCCGAAGGCGTCGTCGTGCAGTAGCCGCCGGTGCAGCATCAGCTCCAACTGCCCCTCCTGCAGCGAGCTGCCGCCTGCGAGACACACCAACAATACCTCACTCACCAACAATACCTCACTCACCAACAATACCTCACTCACCAACAATACCTCACTCACCAACAATACCTCACTCACCAACAATACCTCACTCACCAACAATACCTCACTCACCAACAATACCTCTCTCACCAACAATACCTCACTCAGCAACAATACCTCACTCACCAACAATACCTCACTCACCAACAATACCTCACTCACCAACAATACCTCACTCAGCAACAACACCTCACTCAGCAACAATACCTCACTCACCAACAATACCTCACTCATCAACAACACCTCACTCACCAACAATACCTCACTCACCAACAATACCTCACTCAGCAACAATACCTCACTCATCAACAACACCTCACTCACCAACAATACCTCACTCAGCAACAATACCTCACTCACCAACAATACCTCACTCACCAACAATACCTCACTCACCAACAATACCGCGCGTCGCGTGTCGACCACTACACCGTACACTACTGGAAATGTTAAGTCCCTAGTTTATATTATTTCGGTAACTTTAAACGTCATCGTACAACTCCCGCATCAGTGAAACATCTGATCTAAAAATAGCCCGACTTGAAAGAGGTAAAGACATCGATTCATCTTTTAATCCAAGACTCAATATCGCTAAGCCTTGCTGTACATTGCAACTGTATTTAACCGCAAGTTGAAAAAACTTTCGTTGAAAGGGTGTTTCTATTCTGTAAAATAATAGGCATTTCTTTGACAATGATGACAAAGGACATCGTTCAAAATGGGCTAAGACATGTACAGTACGTAGAAAAATTGAAAAAAACTAAGGGAATCTATTAAAAATATAATGTGACTGATTTATTAACGAATTCCGGTGTACAAAAATATTTTCTGAAACGTTTTCGCTTGATAATCAAGCAACACCGCCGCCGCCGCCATTGTGATTTCATTGACTTTGATAGATTTGACGTCATTCACGTGCCACTTTCGCTGTCTTTGCATATCCTACGTACGTGTAAAAATCTGTTTTTGTTCGGTCTGCTTATCTGCTACGCGCGTTGAGTTGGTTATGTTTTATAGAGTTTTCTTGATAGTTTTGATTTACTTCGTGACCCTACTTATCTATGACCCTAATACTCCGGACTCCCAGATTCCGATTTATTGCTAATATTTTGACCAGGTTCTGTGTTATGGATTCTGATTCCTTTACGTGATTTCGGTGTTGACGATCTATCTGATCCAACTTCAAGCAACAGTTCCAAGTTCATAGTCTGGTACTAGGTCGTAAATAGGTCTACCTAGTCTAATCTACGGTGACTATTGTGGGTAATCGTAAGCATGATATGTTTTCGTCCTTATTTCAGTTTGATAATGGCGCGTTGTTTGCTTCTTAAATAGAAAATCATTGACAAGATATTGCATATATATCTTGTCAATGATTTGGGACCTGAAATAAATTCTGTCATTTAACAGACATCTCGGACATCAGGTAATATTATCTATGGATATAATAAATAATAGGAAAGCTAAATCTTTCCCTGGCTCTCTTTAAATCTTGGTATTATTACAGGTTGTCAATGATGGAGTAATGTGCTCTCAATGCCAACCATCCGTGCCTATGAATCAAGATGTGTAACACTACAGATGGGTGGTAGAGACAGTGAATGGCTGTTTAAAAAAGACTAATCTGCTGAGACAAGTTTCATGTAATATAGCTGCGACTCATCTGATGGATGTCTGCTGATTTTGTGCAGCTATAATCAATGCATTCCATCCATGAATTGTTGACAAACCAGATGCAGAAGCTAGTTTGAATAATGCACTGATAAGGTTAAACATGCCAAATATGTTAGCAGGAGCAGTAGTAATCATATGAACTGGTACATAGCCTGATTCACTTGAATTGATGCGCAACTTCCAGGGATATTTTTATGACTATGTCTGCACTTATTATTTTCAATCCAGATGTATATCAAATAAAACAAGCTTGGAGTTATGACACTGCGGCTTGTTACGGCTTGTTACACTGGACTATAATGGAACGGAAAGCCTTTTGAAAATCATTTCTTAAAGTATATAATCTCCCTGTTTGCCTACGTTTCTACATTCAACTTCTTTCTCGCATCCTATTTATACCCATCCGTTCCGTTACAACACACTCTCTCACACACGCACACACACACACACCATTACATGATCCGTTTACGACTTAGTCTGCAGAATTTACCCACAAAATAATTTAAATTAAATTAATTTTTCGTTTCACTTGTTTATTTAAAATGTTAAAGTACCTATTTTACTTTTCATTATTTGTATACCAAATGCTATGCCCTGTATAGTCTACCTATGACTTGTAAACAATATTGTATCTGACTCCCGCGACACAGGCGAGTCCTAGTGTGGGGTCGATTATAGTAATCTTACTGAAATGTGACACTTTTTTGGGAATAAATATATTTGTATATGTTATAAGGGAACATATAAGGCAGCATGGGTCATTCCACATGGAAATATCTGACCAACTGGAAGTTGTTGCAGAGGGAACCCCATCTCAACATGATGCTATTTTAATTAGGTTTGTTCAAGTCACTCTATTTGTCAGGCCAAATGTACTACACTTATATATTGTTGGCTCGGGCAGGATCATGTTACGATGATAGGATAATCAGTTATTTTTGTTGTGTTGCTTTGCTGGCCATCAAACAGTAGGTTGTTACACAATGACAATTGTATGGTATTTGGGTTAGCTCGGTACCAGGAACATATAGATCCACTTGCATCATTTTTTAATGGATTATCAGTAAGAGAAGATTTATTTATTTCTAATATATATTATAAGATGTGGAAAATGAACAACAAAGACTAATTATTATTACTATAATGTTGTTTTTATTACACTACCTACTTTTATATATCAATGAATATCGTCCTACAGCTTACACTTTCAATTATTTTTAAAATCTATTCAAAGTCTGTAGTTCAATATCTTTCAGCTTCTATGTATGTAGCTATTGGACTTGTCATCAAAGGTCCTTATCTACGTTAATGTAAATGCGTAGTAAAGAAAGCCTAGTCACTTGTCTCGGAGATGACTAAATTTAGGTAAGCACCCAGGTAGTTACCGCAGTACCTAGTCATTTATTTACCAAATCAAAACTATCAATCTGCTTGAAAATAAATGAAAGTAAATAAAATATTTACGATGATTTAACATACTTCCTATTCTTACGTAAATAGACTATTGCGGGCACCATAGACTAAGATATAGTACTACAGTGATGCCTGCACTGGTCACTTAATTAATGTTGTACACAAAAACTATGCATATCTCGAGTAAATGGATGATTGGAAAACGTTTGCAATAATTTTCACCATGTCCAGTTGCCGGTACACGACCTAGCCTGGACCCATACACCAGACATTTCTGAATGAACTCCTTTGACTAATACTTTGTGCAACTTAGCACTATTCTAACAAATATGGAAACTGTACTGTTTTAAGATTTAATATTTTCAAACACGATTCTAAATTGTTCTTGAAATAATTGAATACAGAATACGGCACGGTCCGAACACGCGACGCGACGTGGATGGAGGACAAGTGCGAGTCGGACTCGCGGAGAGAGGGTTCCGCGCGAGTCCGACTCGCACTTGTAGACGTATGTTTATCTGACACGAGAGTTCAAGTCAACAGATATAATAAGTAAGTAGCCTGTCCTCGAGCGACAGTCCAGTGCTACTCGCACTAGGCAAGCGTTGTTACAGAAATAAGAAAACATTCAATCATATGTCTGGGTGTTGTATTGTATGATAAGTATGTATAAACAAAAAAAAAAGAACTAAGCATAGGAACTAGATTACGGATAGAATACTTCAATACTATTTGTAAATACATACGTACTAAAATGTGTAAATACTACTGATACAACACTTAAACACAGAACAAACATCTATATTCATCACACAAATGTTTGTCCTGGGTGGGAATCGAACCCACAACTTTATATTATAACGCTACTCGTCCGCTCTCGGTGGTTTCAGAGAAAATGGGGTGTGACAAACAAACACACAGACATGCAAGTGAGCTTATTAGGGCCCGTCCCGTTTTGTCTCTGGAGGTAAGGAACCCTAAAGAAAACATACAAGAGACAAAAGGTTGGTGCAGTTGGGAGGGGGTGGTTGTTCCCCCGACGTGAGTGTTACCTTGCGCCCTGTCAGTGAGCACGGCGAGTCTTGTGCCCCCTCCCTCCACCGCCGCGGCCCCCACCACCGGGTAGTAGTTCCCCCCGACTTGCTCCGCGATCGTCACGTTCCACTGGGGACGTTCCCCAGTGCGACGCTTCAGCCACTGGCGACCGTTCGAGTCTGCAACAGTCAACAGTCGACAGTCGGAACATACTTACTGCGACCTACAACGACCACGAGATCATATGTGTGTGTGTGTGTGTGTGTGTGTGAGTGAGAGTGTGACGTACCCGTGTAGAACTCGCCGTTGGTGGTGAGTCCGGTGTCGTACCGCACGACGTACTCCTTGCCGACCTGAGACACGACGAACGTTACACACACCTCACTGACTGTACAGCACGGTGGTACAGCACGGTGGTACAGTGCATACCTGGTCGTCGACGTCCACCGCGCCCACCAGCCAGTCCACCTCGACGTAGGACAGCCCCGCGTACAGCCGCACCGCGCTCAGCACGCCCCCCTCGTACGACGTACGCAGCTCGGTCACCACCGCGCCGCGTCTGCAACCACCCCCGCCCCCCGAGTCATACCACACCGCTCTCCACAAGAGGGGATTCATCCCTCCACCGTTACTACAACCCCAGACTTCCGTTCAACGACCACACAGCACTCTTTACCCAAATTGATTCACTGTCAGCATTTTAAATTTATTCATTTTTTATTTATGTAAAGTTATCGTTATGTGTAGCTATTAACCATTAAAGTTTGAATATTATTTTGCCAGTATTTAATGAAGCTCCAATTAAATAAGATATTTGCAGCTGTGCGCTGCGCAGAAGACGGATGAGAGGAAACAGCTACTGAGATGCGAAGGTTGAGATGTATGTGTGGATGTGTGGGGAGACGAGGTTACATAACATCAGAAATGTGTTTATAAGGGGAAGTTTGTAAGTGGCGCCAGTTGTGGAACAGATGAGGAGTGCTAGGTTGGCATGGGGGTGGCCAGTAATGAGGAGGGATACTAGTCATGTGTGGATGGACATGCGAGCAAGGGAAGGCCGAAACAGAGATGGATGGATTGTGTGAAAGAGGACACGGGTATGAAAGGTGTAGATGCAGAGTTGTCGGTTGATAGGAGTGAGTGGAGGAAGAGAACACGTCGTGCCGACCCCACCTCGCGTGGGATAAGGGCAGGAGTGTGTGTGTGTGTGTGTGTGTGTGTGTGTGTGTGTGTGTGTGTGTGTGTGTGTGTGTGTGTACTCACATTAGTCTCGGCGGCGCGGACTGCAGCCGCACTGGCTCGGTGGCGTTCGGTCGGAAGATGTACGCTCCCGACGACCTGTAACATCACAGTTATATGTGTACAGTGTACAGTGTGTAGTGTACAGTGTAGTGTACACCTCACGAGACACGGCACGAACACATACCTGTTCTCCGGCACCTCGTTGTCACCCACGCACGCCGGGTAGTACCCGTACGAGAGAGTGACGTTGGCGACGCTCGCCGCGGACGCGACTGACGCTATCTGACCTGACGCTGCGTCCACGCGGATGGAGATGTGCTGCAATACAAACGGACGGATCGCGCCACTACAACACGTCTCGTATCTCGTACGACATAAAACATACATTCACTTCGTTCCTGGAGGCCTCCCCGGGGGTCCGGGGGCCACTCGGAGGTCACGTGACAAACGTACGTCGACCGGATGGGTCACGGGGAGGATGCCTCGTCGCTTCCTCCGCTCCCATGGACCAGGAGCTCTTACTCCGAGGAAGCGTTTGGCCTTCATCACACCCGGTTGATGCCGAGTTATGATAAGGCTGGAGGAAGTGCATTTCACCCGGAATCCTCTACAATCTGTAGAACTGGCCATCTTATCTCTTAATGCCGGAACACAACTATTTGGAATTATTGTTTTTTTTTTATTGTGTTATGTCGAGAGACTCTTTCATAGGAATTTAAGACCCCACATTAATATTACAATTATTATAACTAACCGTTATCAAAATGCCACATAATGTTCACAGCTACAACTCGTCCCCCCGACCCCCTCCCCTGTTCCCCGTCCCCCGGCCCCCGTCCCCCGCTGGCCCCAAGCAGTAGAAAGGCAACAAGAGCAGGCAGCACAGGAAGCAGACTCACCTCGTTCTCCATCAGCAAGTACTCCTCCGGTCTCTCCACCACCCGCGGCGAGTCCGACATCCCCCCCACACCCCTCTCCCCCAACCCCTGCGGCTGCTGTATCTCCGGATACTCATCGGTCCCCCCGGAGACCCCCCGGCTCCCCCCGGACACGGCCACGCTCCTCACGTAGAAGGACTTGTACATGAGAGGCTGGAGCCACGCCACGAACACCACCTCCCGGCGGGCTCGCGACTCCCGCGTGGGGATGTCCACCACCTGCCGCGGGATGTCCACCACCTGGGACTCGATCTTGTCACCTGGTGTCCATCATCATCATCATCATCACATACACGAGCGATATCCACAGCTGAGGTAACGCGTGCAAGGGGACGTCCGGTCACCGAGGACCGGTTTGTAACGAGATACAGCGTCCGACTCCTCCCGTCGGTTCCAACAAATGTAATACTCAAAAAGAACAGACACTTCAAATGAGCTAAACGGCCTGTAGTGCCTCAGATTAGCAACTCAACGCAAATTTATTCAAGTTTCGAACTAAGATGTAGTAATAATAAAGGTGATATTGCTGTGCGCTAAACCACGGCGCTTATGACTACCAGATGTCAGAAATACGCGCGAGATTCTACGTTTTAATTTTTTACGTTAAAACAAACATTCACTTTGAAAATCTAAAACACAGACCGTCTGCTGTATACTGTGTTTATTTACTGAACAAAGTGTCAAGCCCTAATTGGGCGTATTTATTGAATGGCGAACATTTTTGGTACAAATTAGAGTCAACACAAGCGTTCTAGCATCTATCCTGAACTATAACATATATTAATTTCAAAGTAAACGCAACAGTATTGTGTAAGATATGATCGCTGAAGCTAAGCCATTTCACGTATCATAGACTCTTAAGGCAATTTGCTATAACTGAAGAACAGACAACTCCAAATACTCCATCCATCGCAGTATCACTCGGATGCCGTCTCGCTCACACGATGCGCTGTCTCATCGACGCGCTCCGACAACTCACGTTTCTAAATCGTCGTACAAGCTATACGGGAATCTGTCTCGCAGCCTATACAACATGGAGTCAGTGTCGCCACTTTGGTGACTTTTCCATACATTTAGCGACAATATTTTATATTGTAGTGACATTTTTGGACAGAGACTAACATAGCTAACTGACATGATTTGTGACATGAGTCTTGAAATTGAATTCCTTGGAGCAAGGCACAGGTCCTAACACGTAGGCTCCCAGCCACTGCCTACCCCTTGGGATAGTATAGTTATACCATAGCTAGCCTCAATACGTAAGGTGTGTATACACAATCGTATCTACGTCCATGCGACGAACATAAATCGTACCTAACTCAGTACGTACAGGGGGTAGTCGGAGGTGTGTGTGATAGGGGTTTGCAGTACATTTATTATTACTAAGGATTTGTAACGTAAATCGCCAATTTGAAAAGCTTAGTTATGGTGATTCCGTGACCTAATCAAACGCCAGCCGCCTTTATCAGAATCTGCAGCGTCTATATGAGGATATGAAAGGGTGTGTGTACGTACCGTTGGGTGTGTGTACGTACCGTTGGGTGTGTGTACGTACCGTTGGGTGTGTGTACGTACCGTTGGGTGTGTGTACGTACCGTTGGGTGTGTGTACGTACCGTTGGGTGTGTGTATGTACCGTTGGGTGTGTGTACGTACCGTTGGGTGTGTGTACGTACCGTTGGGTGTGTATACTTCATATAGATCCCCGCAGACCGGAATTCGCACGGGCTCCTTGACCGCCCACGCCAGCATATTGTACAACGTCACCTGCCATACATACATACATACAGACATACATACATACATACCTACAAACATACAAACAACAATCATAGACTAATATGATAAAATTTAAGGGATTTTGAATAAATTCAAAATGGATATAGTGCATGCGATGGGGTATTCCCCATCGCATAGCATAGGGGAGCACTATTTATTACTCTGACACGGGTAGCACTGGTGGGTACATACAGTAATGGGTACAGGGTGGGTACATACAGTAATGGGTACAGGGTGGGTACATACAGTAATGGGTACAGGGTGGGTACATACAGTAATGGGTACAGGGTGGGTACATACAGTAATGGGTACAGGGTGGGTACATACAGTAATGGGTACAGGGTGGGTACATACAGTAATGGGTACAGGGTGGGTACATACAGTAATGGGTACAGGGTGGGTACATACAGTAATGGGTACAGGGTGGGTACATACAGTAATGGGTACAGGGTGGGTACATACAGTAATGGGTACAGGGTGGGTACATACAGTAATGGGTACATGGTGGGTACATACAGTAATGGGTACAGGGTGGGTACATACAGTAATGGGTACAGGGTGGGTACATACAGTAATGGGTACATGGTGGGTACATACAGTAATGGGTACAGGGTGGGTACATACAGTAATGGGTACAGGGTGGGTACATACAGTAATGGGTACAGGGTGGGTACATACAGTAATGGGTACATGGTGGGTACATACAGTAATGGGTACAGGGTGGGTACATACAGTAATGGGTACAGGGTGGGTACATACAGTAATGGGTACATGGTGGGTACATACAGTAATGGGTACATGGTGGGTACATACAGTAATGGGTACAGGGTGGGTACATACAGTAATGGGTACAGGGTGGGTACATACAGTAATGGGTACATGGTGGGTACATACAGTAATGGGTACATGGTGGGTACATACAGTAATGGGTACAGGGTGGGTACATACAGTAATGGGTACATGGTGGGTACATACAGTAATGGGTACAGGGTGGGTACATACAGTAATGGGTACATGGTGGGTACATACAGTAATAGGTACATGGTGGGTACATACAGTAATGAGGACTTACCACGAAGCGAGAGGACCTCTCCGAAGTGTCGCAGCTGGACTCGTTCAGACGACAGCGGTCGAAGGAGAACAGAGGAGGCTCAGCGCCGCCCTGCATCATCTTACTGAAATGTATGTAGGTATACAAGATCGCACAATGTCTGAACATCTAATGGATGCCTGACTGACTGACTGACTGACTGACTGACCGACCGACTGACTAACACGGTCACGGTACAGTACACATGAAACATTCAGGGTAGCCGTCGTAGTGTATAAAGTCTATTCATATAAGTATACTATAAAAGGATGTGGTGACACAGATAATCTAACAGTAGCTGTAGATTTTACGTTTGCCGATCTAAGCTGGTTTGGGTTTAGACCAGCAGTCACTCTGAAACCTTTGTCCGCGGTCCACACCTACTAATTGTATTTAGTACTTAACTTGTGTAACTTTCAGTCATTCAGCTAAATATACGTATTGACTTTATTCAGTGTTTTAACATATCCACACCTATACTCACAAAGGCTAGCTAGAACTGTTATTTAGTACCACACGCACTAAATTGGTGACCCCGACGTGATTTATTGAGCTAGCCACCGTGAACTTTTTCGTCTGAGTATAGCGTTTGTGGTATGTTATGTGACGTTGACTATAGTGCGCAGTTTTTATAAACGGGGTGACTCAACATTACGGATCGCGGAGGAGTTCTACTGCGCAGTCACGATCAAGTTAAGTTCAGTTTTATATAAATCCAATTACAATGGCGTTTCCGGCAGAACAACCAGAGGCAGTGGAGAATATTCTCATCGCTGAGGAATCTCTGAATGCCATCGCAGTGACAGCAAGGATCCCAGAATTTTGGCGGGATCAGCCTAGGCTGTGGTTTATTCAAGCGGAAGCGGTTTTAAGCCAGCAACGAACAAATGACGAGGCCAAATACCACCTTATTATAGCAAAATTGGGAAAAGAGGTGATTACGCAGGTCACCGATATCTTGTTAGCACCGCCTGAGACCGGGAAATACGAGGCATTGAAGGCCAGACTGTTAGCGATTTACGAAGAGTCTCAGAGTCGTCAGATACAAAAGCTTATTGGCGAAATGGATCTGGGGGATCAAAAGCCATCACAACTCCTAAGGCGGATGCGAGAATTAGCAAGGGATAAGGTAAGCGATGATACGCTAACTATATTATGGCGCAACCACCTACCTACAACGGTGCGTGGCGTGTTGGCAGTAGCAGATGCGAAAGATTTAAATACGTTGGCGAATATCGCAGATAAGGTGATGGAAACAGCGAAACCTGTGAGTACAATTGCTCAGGTAGATAGCAAGCCAGCGGTAGGAGAGATGAGCGAGATAGTCGCTGAGATAAGGAATCTGAGCCACAGACTAAGTAGGATGGAATCCGCTCGCGGTGGAAATAGAAGATTTAACCACCATGGTAGAGACCGATCATCATCATCATCATCAAGTGTCCGACGTAGTTCCAGTCGTCGACGTACGCCAGAGGATCCGGATTGGTTGTGTAAATATCATTTCCGTTATAGGCACAAGGCACGTACGTGCGTAGAACCGTGCAACTGGAGAAAACGAAATGATAATCCGGCACCACAGAAACCCAACAATAGTTTTTCGGAAAACTAGGTACGGTGCAGTCTACGGCGGAAAACTGTACCCCATGTGTTAATTACCGCTTAAATGTTTTGGATAGGACTACCGGTTTACAATTTTTAATAGACAGTGGAGCTAATGTTTCGGTTTTTCCTCGTGCGTTTGTGAAGAATAAAAGAACTTTCAGTGAAAATGGACACTATAAACTTTTTGCGGCCAACGGAACAGAAATAAAGACTTACGGTGTACAAGTGTTGGATTTGGACTTAAAACTAAGACGATGTTTTAGGTGGATGTTTATTGTAGCCGATGTTAAGCAACCCATAATTGGAGCAGACTTTTTAGTTAAATATAAACTGTTAATAGATTTAAGCGGTCGTAAGTTAATTGATCAGACGACAAATATGAATGTGATTGCGAGTGTTTCAAACTCTAGTGAGCCCACTTTAAAAACAGTCGATAGTTCTCACCCATACTACGATTTACTGCAAAAATACCCTGAAATAACCAAACCTTTTTCAGTTAAGGAGACTACAAGACATAACGTGTTTCATGTCATTGAAACCACAGGCCCACCCGTGTATGCGAAAGCCAGACCGTTACCACCGGATAGGTATGTTAAAGCAAAAAAAGAGTTTCAGATAATGCAAGAATTAGGGATATGTAGACCAGGTAAAGGGGCATGGGCAAGTCCTCTGCATATCGTTCCCAAAAAGGATGGAAATATTAGGCCATGCGGTGACTATAGGATGCTGAACAACATAACTAAACCAGATAGGTACCCGGTACCTAGACTTCAAGACTTTACTTATGTACTGGCAGGTAAAAAAGTTTACTCACGGTTGGATGTAAATAGAGCTTATAATTGTATTCCAATGCGGGAAGAAGACATAGAGAAAACAGCCGTGATCTGTCCTTTCGGTTTGGTAGAGTTCACGAAGATGCCTTTCGGATTGCGTAATAGTGCGCAAACCTTTCAAAGATTCATGGATAATTGCGTATTACAGGGTTTAGACTATATTTTTACATATATTGATGATGTAATTGTAGCAAGCGATGACATATCATCCCATCGACAGCACTTGGAGGAGATATTTAGACGTTTCGACGAGTACGGACTAACTATTAATATTGCTAAATGTTCTTTTGGTCAGGCTAAGCTCGAGTTTCTAGGATTCGAAGTCTCAACGGAAGGAATCAAGCCTTTAGACCATAAAGTGAAAGCCATAGCGGATTTCCCGAGGCCCACTACGGTCGAAGAGCTTCGAAGATATTTGGGTATGTTAAATTTTTATAGATCTCATATACCCCACGCAGCCGACGAACAAGCAGAGTTAAATGCATATTTACATAATTCGAAACGTAAAGACAAGACCAAGATAATATGGACTCCAACGGCGGAGGAAGCTTTCAGAAAATCTAAGGTAAGTTTAGAAAATGCCGTCTTATTGACACATCCGTCACAGAATGGTCAACTAACTCTTATGACAGACGCCAGCGATACCAGTGTAGGAGCATCTTTACAACAGAAAGAAGGTGAGTCATGGAAGCCCTTAGGATTTTTTTCAAAAAGGTTATCGGGAGCGCAAAAGAAATACAGTACATACGATAGGGAACTCTTAGCGATTTATTTAGCGATAGTTCATTTTCGTTCTCTGATGGAAGGTAGAGAGTTAGTAATATTGACAGATCATAAACCATTAACGCATGTGTTTAGTAAAATCAATACGAATAAAGAAACGCCACGGCGAACCCGGCAGATAATGTTTATTAGCGAATTTACGACGCAAATTTGTCATATTTCGGGCGAATCAAACGTAGTAGCAGATTGTCTTTCTAGAATAGAAACCATTTCATGTCCCACGGTTATAGATTTCGCGGAGCTAGCGATAGCACAGGAAATGGACAAAGAGTTAGTTGAATTAATAAAAGGATCGGGTGACAATAATAAGTTCCAGTTAAAGCGTGTTCCAATACCAGGTTCTGAGAACGCTATTGTTTGTGAAATGTCAGCAGAGAGAGCGAGACCGTACCTGACACACAAGTTCAGACGTATTGCATTCGACGCAGTACATAATTTATGCCACCCAGGCATTAGTGCTACTCGGCGATTAGTAGCTGATAGGTATTTTTGGGTAGGTATGAATAAAGAGATTAATTTATGGGCAAAGTCATGCGCATGTTGCCAGAGATCGAAAGTAATGAAACATACGGTATCGGATTTAGGCCAGTTTCAAACTGTAGAGAGGTTTCAACATGTCCACATTGATATTGTAGGCCCCCTTCCAACAACATCGGACGGTTATAGGTATTGCGTAACCATGATTGACAGATTCACTAAATGGCCAGAAGCCATACCAACTAAGGACATAACCGCAGAGACCGTAGCAAAAGCTTTCTATGAAAATTGGGTTTCGCGTTTTGGTTGTCCAGAGAAGATAACTACTGATCAAGGTAGACAATTTGAAAGTGATCTGTTCAAACAATTAATATCTTTATTAGCAATAACCAGGATCAGGAGTAGTCCATATCATCCGCAAAGTAACGGTGTCGTAGAGCGTTGGCACCGTACCTTAAAGTCAGCCTTAATGGCCCGCCTCAATAATACTTCATGGATAGATGAGTTAGCAACCGTTTTGTTTGGCTTACGTGCTGCAACACGGGTTGACACAGGAGTGAGTGCGGCAGAGTTAACGTTAGGGACTACAATTAAATTACCTGGAGATTTTTATGATACAAAGAGTAAGAACGTTTATTCAGACACGGAAGGTTATGTACATAGATTGCGAGAAATAATAAGCAATTACAAACCAGTTACACGTGTAAACAAAGACTCGCGTAAAATTTTCATTAATAAAGATTTAAAAGATTGTAAAAGCGTTTTTGTTAGAAGCGATATGGTTAGAAAATCTTTACAGCCTCCTTACGACGGACCCTACCGCGTACTTAGAAGGATGGACAAGGTATATAAAATACAAATTAAAGATAGGCAGGCTAACATTTCTATAGATCGTCTTAAACCAGCGTATATGTTAGACGAAAGTGGTGAAACCGTCGGGAATCGAACCAGGGACCTTCGGATTTTGCCAACCGATAGCCCGCCACCGCGAACCACTCGAGCTGGTCGCGTAGTTAAATTGCCCGTACGTTTTAATTTATGAAATGCTTTGTTTTGATATTGGTACACTTTAGTAAATGCTTATTGAGGAAAAATAATTAGGTACATGTGTCGTAACTTTTAATGAGGTGAACACACGGCGTACATTTATTGCGAAAACGTTGACTTTGGAAATAGTTATCTCGGTGAAAGCAGTGTACATTTTTTTATTTCATTTCATATCGAGAGTTTGTTATGATCATAACGATGGGCAAGAATCAAAGTAAAGAACAGAAAGATCAAATCGTGATCGCACAGTCAGGTTCAAATTCGGCAAGTGTCGAGACCCAGTTAAGTCAGTTCAGTATAACGATTACAGTGATGTTGCTAATATTAGTGGTGATAATATTTTTTATGTTTTGCACAAGATGTCATAAACATACTAAACGATGGGTACGACGACAAGTGACGATAGCAGGTGTGATACAACCTGATGGCATACAAACAGTTACACCGTCTAGCGTTCATTCTAGCGAATCGGTGTCAGCTCAGAAACAGCCTAAGTATAAAATCGTTACAGTGTAATTAAGGTGAAAACCCGTTGTTTTCCCAGTTAATCGAAGATAGAAGGAAATGTTACTAAGCGAAGGTACATTTTGTTTTTCATAATCGGCGTTGTTACATAAGCAGGCGAAATAAGAATTAAATATAGCAGGTGACAACTACCCTTAACGTAGGATTGTTATAATAAGGCTATATTTTTAAAATAAAAAATTGCGGTAATAATTATGTGTGTTACCTATTAGACTAGCATAAGAGAATTTTGGGTTTATGAAAAATATACTTTTATATATACTTATTAGGTATAACGATTTATTTGTGTTTGGTTTATATAAATATACAAAATATAAATGTTTTCGTGTGAAAATGAATATTCTTGTACTTACTTACTTATTTTTTATTTTTGTGTTTAGGTATAAAATAACTACGAAATAACTGAAAAGATTTATTAAAGAAATTGTGTGTTTAATATTTTGGATATTTAAAATGTATAAAAGTTTGGAGTTACAAAAATAACTCAACAATTGTGTAGCTTACTGTACTAAAGCGGACGAAGTTTTGCGTAGGTATCATTTTCGGCTTGTCAGCACATACCGGCACGTAGCGACGTTCAGTGCCACTTTTATGAATTGTTTTATATAAAGAGTTTTAACCTTGAATGATCGTTTGATGGAATGAATGAATGTTTGATAATGTAATAAATTTTTTTCAAAATTTTGAAAAAAGGGGAGGATTGATGTGGTGACACAGATAATCTAACAGTAGCTGTAGATTTTACGTTTGCCGATCTAAGCTGGTTTGGGTTTAGACCAGCAGTCACTCTGAAACCTTTGTCCGCGGTCCACACCTACTAATTGTATTTAGTACTTAACTTGTGTAACTTTCAGTCATTCAGCTAAATATACGTATTGACTTTATTCAGTGTTTTAACATATCCACACCTATACTCACAAAGGCTAGCTAGAACTGTTATTTAGTACCACACGCACTAAAAGGACTTGAAACAGAACAGTACTCACGTGAGGTACCAGGCGAGCACAGACAGGCGGGCGGTACTCACGTGAGGTACCAGGCGAGCACAGACAGGCACGAGGTACTCACGTGAGGTACCAGGCGAGCACAGACAGGCGGGCGGTACTCACGTGAGGTACCAGGCGAGCACAGACAGGCACGAGGTACTCACGTGAGGTACCAGGCGAGCACAGACAGGCGGGCGGTACTCACGTGAAGGCCTGCCGCGGCACGAGGAGGGAGCTCTCGATGCCGTCGTTGAGGATCCTCTCGTAGTCGTGAGCGACGTGCTGCTTCTCGGTGCCGGTGATGGCGTCGTGATGCTGCATCACGCCTGACGACACCAACACGCGGGTTAGTGTTGCTATCGGAACACTTGCGCGAAGAGACACTTGCTTCCAAAATATGTAATATTAATATGGGAGAAAAAGGGGAAGAGTTAAAAAATGTAATACTGAAGAACAAACTGAAGGAAAGAGGGAAAATTCACCTACATAATGGTGAAATCAGTATAGTACAGCATATTTCTCTACAATCTCTATTTCCATATATATTAGGAATTTTGTTATTTTTTTTTCGTTCAAGTGTCTTTCGCGCAAATGACACGTTAATGGGACAACCCTCAAATCGACAAGTACAAGTACATAATCTTGGATCCTGTCCACCCTTTACTGGGGTCACCAGATCCTGGAGAATGCATTCCAGGTCCATTTCTACGATAATATGTCTATAATGTTTGGGTTCAGATTCGTTCAGTTAGGTTAGCTACTTGCAAACCCTGGGCATGTGCCAAACGTAAGTTTGGACGTGCCTTTGACTAGCCCCTAGTAGGCGATCCTCATAAGATCCACGCTCTGGGCAGCGATGTGAATCCTCGAAGGAGAAAGTCGTGAGTCAGTAAAGTAAGTCACAGTTTATGTGGAAGCCGATGACGACCGAGTCATTACAGTCGACTCTCCCGTAGATCCGCTGCGCTGACGTAAACTACAATGTTGTGGAGTTTCTGATCATTTCAACATTATCAGCCATTCATGGTCCGATTTCTTCTGAATACAACAGCTTTTATTCCAGGTTTGCGTTTGGCCGCTTTCGTCCTGCTGTTGAGAGAATTTAGAACTAACATTTTTATTGGTGATAGAAAAGCATTTGACCATCAACTTACTTGAAAAACCAGTAAAGATGTGGCCCAAGTCCATCTTAGTGCGCGTGTCTAAAAGGAACCTGCGACTAAATTATCTGGACTTGAAGACCCCAAGATTGTAAAATCATAGTTTTGTCTAAATATATGGAAGAAAGTGTAACACTCCTTTCTGTTCTATCGGTGGATTGTGAAACCGTTTAACACATTATATAATTTGTTTTTCTTTATTAAAGTAACGTTCCAGAGACACAGACTATCCCTAAACACGTATCGGATGAAACCTGCAAAGTTGAATAGCATTTCCAAATGACGGACGAGCTTTGTTTTCATCAGAGTGTGGGCGTCGAACGCGCCAGTGAGACGAGGTCCCTGCCACTCACCCATCGCACTCTTCAGCTTGTCCACGATACGCTGGTTGTCTCTCTGCAGCCCCGTCAGCACTTGCAGCTGCTTCGCCATCTGAAACACGCGTCCCTCAGAGATACGACACATACTTGCAGGTTAGAGAGACGCTGGAGTGCCCCGAGCCGATGTACCAGGCTCGCATACCCTGCCAGGAGGTGTACAGACCTGCAGATAGGCGTTCCCCTGTCGCTCGAAGTACTTGGTGGTGGGTCGCGAGGTGAAGTACCCCGTCCAGTACGCGTGGGGGTCGCTCGCGTAGGGGAAGAAGTCGTCCTGCTTTATCGGCAGCGTGGGGCTGGAAGGGGGTGCGAAACTCTACCTTAATACATTCTTGGTAAACGACACAAATACATGAGAAACTATCCATCAGTTATAGTTCAGTACGTTGAGGGTTCCGGGTGAAGAGCGTTTCCACCTTCGGCCTGATCATTACTTGTAACCAGGCGAGTCGAAGCGCTTGCCTTGATATAACTTGTGTTAGAGCAACTTACTTGTAGTTCGTGTGTATGTTACAACTTACTTGGCATCCCTGACGGCCTTCAGATAGCAGTTCGGGTTGGAGTAGAACAGCTTGATGGCCAGTCCATCCTTGGCAGCCTTCCGGTTGGTGTATCTGGAACGGCGGAACCACTCACTTCGGACGACTGCCTCTGTCTACCACTTAGAGGAACAAGCGAACTGTGTGTAAAGGACATTCTAATGGACGGTCTAAAGGACATTATAAGGGACGGTCTAACGGACATTCTAAGGGACGTCTAAGGGACATTGTAAGGGACGGTCAAAGGGACATTCTTAAGGACGGTCTAAGGGACATGCTAAGGGACGGTGTATAAGACATTCTAAGGGACGGTCTAAGTTACATTATAAGGGACGGTCTAAGGGACATTCTAAGGGACGTCTAAGGGACATTCTAAGGGGCGTCTAAGGGACATTGTAAGGGACGGTGTATAAGACATTCTAAGGGACGGTCTAAGTTACATTATAAGGGACGGTCTAAGGGACATTCTAAGGGACGTCTAAGGGACATTCTAAGGGGCGTCTAAGGGACATTGTAAGGGACGGTGTATAAGACATTCTAAGGGACGGTCTAAGAGCCCCGCAGACCTTTGAAGGTCACAATAAAACCAGCAACAAACAAACACATGCACATTCAGTGAAGCGATTCTCGAACACTCGGAAAGTTTTATCGACTTAGAATTCGATAGACTTCAACGCTTCTCTCAAAACCATTTCTGAAAATCTTGTGGGAAGATTCAATTTCTTGTGCCAACATTTTTAGATTTCGGAGTTGAGAATTGTTTCCGGAATCTCTATCACAAGTTTCCGAATTCGATCCGATAAAGCTTTCCAAATGTTTGAGTACAGATACAGATATAATCATGCAAAATGTAACCTCCGGGACAATCAGTCAAAGAAACCGTTTCCAAATCAACATAGTTTCATGAAATGTACCCGAGGAGGGGGCCAAAGTGTACCAACCATACTATAGGGGGGGACAAAGAGTGGTGGGTGTAATGGTGTGTCACTATGAGTTTGTCTAGATTGATGCAGAGTGGGACTTACAGTATGAGTTTGTCTAGATTGTTGTACCACATGCTGGCGTCCTGGTAGGTGAAGTCTCCACCCATGGTGACCAGCACGTTGGTGGTGCGGTAGTGACGCGCCTGGGTCACCACGTGCTCCAGGAACGCGGCCACCTGCGTGGGTCACGGGGGTCACTCGAGCCACAATCGCCGGGGCACTTCACTAATGTGTCTCGTATACTCCCGCCAACACTAGTATTATAGATCGAGCGAGCGAAGCGTCTCAGTTTCGAAATCAAAAATGCTTTTGTCCGCTGTCTGTCGGCTGTCGGTTTTTTCTCGCCTACAAGTCGCATTTTTCAACCGAATTTGATGAAAATTGGCATACATGTTCCTTGATATTTCAAACTTGTTTAGTCGATAGCGATTTTTGATTGGGGGGGGGGGGGGGAATAATAAATATACTATAAACTTCTTCAAAACATTAGGGTCGTAACTCGTAACGAAATGTTGATGATTAACTGAACTAAAACTTTTCATATTTTATTTAAATTTATCATTAATATTGATAGTTTATTTTAGTAGAACCAGATGCTAACATGTCAAAGTCCAGCGAGCCGTCTCGCTTGTAGAGCGTTACAATACACGTACATATTCTCGAAAAACATAACCCTCCTTCCAAGGCAGTAGGGTAAAATCACTTAGTTAGAATCACGTATTGTACAAAAACTCTAACGCAGTATAACTAATAATAACGGGATATTTACATGATTCTTTGGTGGAGTTATACGACATCGATGCAGTTGCATGCGCCATCATTACGGATACACTGAAGTTTACGAGTAGAATGAAGGTAGTTATCGATTCTACCCTCTTCCTCAGTGTTTTACTGCTCATCTCATTTTAACAGATTTAAGTAAATTTGTTTCAACAGCAACTTTTTTCCTATTCATTTCCGTGCTGTCAGTACTCGACGCCAAATACTAGCTATTGCGCCAGTAGCGCGGCCGGCGCCGACGACGGCTCGTGCGGTACTGAGCTCAGTTAGCGCTCCTGTCCTGAGCTCACGCACACAGAAACAATGCGCTCATACACCGATACACACAATGATGACCAACCCTTAGTGTACAGGACCATTTCAAACAGAACTAGAAGACTCAAAAGTCGTCGATCGACAATCAAATCTATTTGAATCCTTGTGTTTTTGGTCTCGAATGCCTCAATATAATTAGGTGTAGGCTCTACGGCGGATTCGTTTCGTGACATACGAAAGAGAAGAGAAGTATTGGTATGCGTTACACCTCCTACATGTGGTACACTAATCTAAACTCTAAATATACTTTATTCTAGAACTCGACCAAAAATCTTGGTGATTTGATAGGACCGGAACTATCAACGAAATTTGAGGAGACCTAAGTCCAGAAGAGACAGAAGTGATAGCACGTTGAAAATGTCCAGAAGAGACAGAAGTGATAGCACGTTGAAAATGTCCAGAAGAGACAGAAGTGATAGCACGTTGAAAATGTCCA
The DNA here is from genome assembly GCA_951394065.1 of Venusia cambrica. Classification (NCBI taxonomy): domain Eukaryota; kingdom Metazoa; phylum Arthropoda; class Insecta; order Lepidoptera; family Geometridae; genus Venusia; species Venusia cambrica. The sequence continues at coordinate 147,999 of OX596066.1, forward strand.
GAAGAGACAGAGGTGATAGCACGTTGAAAATGATCTCATAAATAGTAGTCATGGCTATTGTAATTATTTAGACGGATGGATATTAGAATTGTCTTAATTATCATTGATGGAGTTTACAAGTACCTATGCTAAAAATGTTGGTATTTATATTTGTTTTTTTTTTCTACCATTAGACAATTTCAAACTGAACAATATCCGCTAGGTGTATTTGTTGTGGGTTCGATTCTCACCCGGGACAAACATTTGTTAGTTCTATGTGCAAGTGTTATAATGTGTCCAAAGTATAAGTATACATTTGATACTAAACTATAATTAATTTGTATTCTCAGTAATGCAGTTCCCATATTACAAGCATTGCTTTAGTTTACTTGCATAACATGCAAAGCACAAAGATGGCAAAGGGATCGATGATAACCTTCAAGTACAATCCACAAACAACACAGATGTTGGCAAAGCCAGTGTCTTGGGCACGCTTCCGTCTGGTACTGGTCTGGAACAGTCGAGTTACCTATAGGCCGTTTGTAACGGTCCTTAGGTAATCCGACTGATTCCTTTGTACATGGTTAGTTTAATTGTACATTTGATTGAATACTCGGATGTTAGTTCGAGCAGGTCCGAGTGTAAGTTCCACTCACTGTATCAGTTTGTCTAAGTTGGTGAACCACATGCCGGCGTCCGCGTACTGGAAGTCGTCGCCCATCGTCACGAGGATGTTACTCGTCTTGTACGACGCCGCCATGGAGCGACACACCGCCACGAACCGGCCCACCTGAAGCCTCCTACCGCGTTATGATAGCCTGGTACTTCAGAACGTGCTGACGTGGAATTGTGTGGGCGACGTAATCTTTCTATTTATATCGAGGCCTGGCAAACTAACCTGAATAACCACTTTTTTTTTAAGAAAAAAATCAATAAAAAAAAACACTGCCGAATTGAGAATCTTCTCCTTTTTTTTTTAAGTCGGTTAAAAATTAATAGACTCATCTTCTCTATGGAGGATTCACCTGTGATAACTACTTAGAGCGTTGATCTTAAGAGGATCACCTATTTTTAACTCATTACTACTTTTTACTTGTAAGAAAACCGTAAAATTACGCTGCATGAGCACTTTTAATTAATCCCAGTCTTTTGTCAAGGAAATTTCTCTTTTAATCTAGAAAACTTGGTATTTTGGGGTTTTTAAATAAATATAACAGGACATTAATTGAACACAGCGCCATCAAACTAAGCGTAGCTTGTAATATGGGAACTAAAAACTACGGATAGAATACTCAAATACTTTTTTTATGTCCCACCCAAACACAGAACAAACATGTATATTCATAACACAAATGTTTGTCCTGGGCTGGAATCGAACCCACAGCCAACAGCGCAGAAGGCAGAGCTACTACCAACTGTTGCCGAGCTGTGCGTCTTGTTATTCAATCTACAAAGAACAGAGTTTTGTCTTCAATTCTTCTAAGCTCACACATCTTAGCTTGATTTCAAGTAGTTGATAGGTACCTATTAACTTATCCTAGTTAAGGTAGCGCCAGTAAACTAAACTCCGTAACTAATCACTTACCATAAGTCTCATTTGAGTTAAATGTTTGTTGATCATGTATCTATTTATAATTAGTAATAGGTGTAGTACCACTAAATATTAACATTGAATCAATATCAATATTGAATACATTATATAAATATTTATATTAATATTAATGAAATATCAATTGGTATCGCGAGCATCAAGACATGCGGTCGACGAATCATCGGTGAAGCCATGCAACCGTCGACGTACCCAACGTCCAGTGTCATACAAACACAGATACCTCTCCCATGCAAGTACACACACAGGGCCACGATATACCAATACCAATGATAAGGCCGAAGGAAGGAACTGGCTATCTTACCTCTGAATGCTGGAACACAACATTTTAAGAATGGTTGTTATGGCGACAGAATTAGGTAAGAAGGTGGTAGCTAGCGCTAGCCAGGCGGACGGCGGACTTACACTAAGTCCTACCACCAACCAAACTAAGCACAAAACTGTACTCCCATGGCGGCCATTATGCGGTGACACCATTGTTTTAATAAAGCGATTGGTTCAGTTTATTAGAATCCCCGAGCAGAGCGGTGGCACCGGTGTCCCTATCTCACGAAGGGGGGAGCTGTTCCCGGAGGGGGGAGATGTCGGTATTGTCGGACAGCTGACTGTCTCACGACTTAACGTCTCCTCAGGTACCGACAAAGAGGAATCATGCCCACTAACATTCATCACATAATATCATTAACATAATCATATCTGGTGAGCAGTCGTGCGTTACTTTAATTGCAATAAGTGATTCAAAGTATGCATTGTTTATTTCATTGAAACCTGGCGTAACACATAAAACCCCCCCCCCCCCCCCCAAGTATAGCTCCCCCGACTTCGTGAGATAGGACGGCTTGTCAACCCACCCCTTCCACCCCCCATCCCCCCACTCACAGTATGAGTTTGTCTAAGTTGGAGAACCACATAGCGGCGTGTTGGTAGTGGAAGTCTTCTCCCATCGTCACCAGGACGTTGTTGGTGGCGTACGAGTCCGACATGTTCCGACATATGTCGATGAAGCGGTCCACCTGCTCCGACACAACTTGGGTTTGTGGTGACGCCATCCAATGCAGAGATTGCACAAGTGTGCATCATTCAATGTTACATTTTATAAAGATTGGTACTCTATGATATCAAAGTAGATAAATATTATACTTTCAAATGAAATAAACACGTGATCATACACGACACGAGGCATGCTCAGGGAATATAGAGTTGTCGTGCTCCGGCCGACGCGCTGTCGCTCCGAGCGCCACACTGCGAGTGACCATTTGATAGTTTCAGAACTCAGCGGACTTGATACTAAACATTTGTATGTTTCATATGCCCTCGCCCTATAACCTATAACGAAGCCCCCCTCCCCCCCCCCCCCTCACCTTCTCCTCCACGTTGTAGGCGGGCGAGTCGACGTCGTCCACGATGGGCTCGTCGTCACACAGCACGTCGAAGCAGAACCCCGCCGGCGGGGAGTACGTGTTGTACAACACGCCCGTGAATATGTCCGACGCCGCGCCTGACACACGGAGAGACAGAAGGTAGGGTCACGGACTTTGTTCAACTCCATCTGGCTAGCTACCACCATCTTACCTAAGTCTGTCGCTATAAAAACCATTCTGAATAGTGTGTTCCGGCATTTAGAGGTTAGAATGATAATTCCCAGAATATTGAGGATTCCGGGTGAAGTGCGCTTCCACGTTTCGCCTGATCATAACTAGGCACCAGGTGAGACGAAGGCCCAGCGCTTCCCGGAGTACAATAAACAACCGCGACCGCCATGTCAAGGTCAAGGTCAAGGTCATCTGTAAATGTAAGTAAGCAAGCATACCGAGGTCGTCGTCTCCCCTCCACAGCATCTCCATGCGCCGATCCCGGAGCCGCGCCGCCTTGTCCTGGTAGTCGATGCGGCCCAGGAACAGTCCGTCGTATCTACCGAGCACTGTTTATGTAACACCGGTCTATCGACAGCGCGAGGTACCAGGCGCGCATAGCCGCTGAGGAGGCTGCGGTAGACACTCACACATCGGTGTGTAGAGCGCGAGGTACCAGGCGCACATAGCCGCTGAGGAGGCAGCGGTAGACACGCACACATCGGTGCACTACAAGCGGTAGAGCGCGAGGTACCAGGCGCACATAGCCGCTGAGGAGGCAGCGGTAGTCATCGTTGCACTACGCGAGGTACCAGGCTCGCATCACCGCTGCGGAGGTAGGTAGGTACACTCACCCCATCATGGCGAGCGCGGAGGCGAACTCCCTGGAGTGTCCGAAGGGGTCGATCTGCCAGCCGACGCGAGGCAGCGCGCACTCGCCGAACGTCGCGTTCACTTTACTGCAACCGACCGGACACTTTTACGTTATATCATTCACTCATTCGCACCGCACTCTTACTACATTCACGCCACACTCTTACGACATTCACGCCACACTCTTACTACATCCACGCCACACTCTTGCTACATTCGCACCGCACTCTTGCTACATTCGCACCGCACTCTTGCTACATTCGCGCAACACTCTTACTACATTCACGCCACACTCTTGCTATATTCGCGCAACACTCTTGCTACATCCACGCCATTTATAATTATATTCGCGATAGATTTACGCCCCACTCTTACTACATTCAGGCCACATCCCCCCATCCCCCCCGTTGTCCCCCTGTCCCCACCCCACCTGAGCCCCCACGTGAACTGGTCCACCGTGCTCTGGTAGTGCGAGGCGGCCTCGTCATTCATGGACCAGGCTCCCCCCGCGAACACCAGCCTCTCCTCCTCCACCAGCTGCCGCACCTTCGCGCGCACCGCCTCCGTCGCCCGCTCCCACCACTTCCACAGGAACGCCGTCTCCACGTACGTGAACCTGCGAACACATCCGCTGTACACACGAACCCATCCGCTGGACACACGTTCCGCGAACACGTCAACTCAACAAACCAACTGATCAGAGGAAACTTTTCACAATGATATGAGTATGAGGCCGTAAAAGTAGTGGCACTCACACACACGTTGACAAGTGATGGTAGCGTGGTGAGGTCATGTGATGGGGGATGACAGACATATTACGGGAAGTGTGGTGAATATGACTGGATGGATATAGGGGTAGAGGGAGGTCGAAGGAGGTGGATGGATGTGCGAGGGATGATATCGACAAGATAGGAGTCGTGATGATCCACCCCAACCTCTGCGGGATAATGGGCGATAACGATCGTATGGCCATGTAACCATCACTACACCGTGTTCGTCAGTACTGGGTAAAAGTGACTCACTTCCGCGTCGGGTCCTCCCAGAGCTCCTTCACCACTGAATCCAGGATGTACTGGACTCCTGCCTTCTGGATGGTGTTCTTACCTGAACACGACAATGTCTGTCATTTACAACGCGTTTACGAAAAATATGGTAGGGATTTTCAGTTTCTTCAATAGTTGGTAGAAGCTAACTTTACGAAGGTAGCGACTGAGGGAGTCAGATCAGGCAGCTCTGCCTTCTGAGCTGTAGGTTGTGGGTTCGATTCAACCCGGGACAAACATTTGTGTGACCTATATAATGATTTGTTGTGTTTGGGTGTTATTGAGCCTCCTCTAAAGCTGGAGGGTTTGCCAGTAGTCGCCACGCTTGACAGGTAGGTTGGTGATCACAGTAAAAGGTGTAGATAATACACAGGAGGAAGCGTCTTTCTCCCTAATCAGGACTTTCGTTGCTCAACGGGTTAGAGCGTTTTCGGCTTGAGGAGAAGTTGCGGGTTCGAGTCCCCGGGTTGTGCATTTTTGTGTCATTATAATATTTGTAAACGTTGTGACCAATGCAGTTAATACGAGTAAATATACCTAGATAGGAAATTAATTTCAATGTCTGAAATGAAACTAGTATCGTCAATGCTTCAGTTGTTGTATGCGCCTGTCTGCCACCAGTGGTATATGTATACGTAGGTAGTATGAGAAGAGCGGAACTTACTGCCGTAGTAGTACTGGTCGAGCGTCTTCAGCCAGCCGACGTCGTCGTGCGTGTGAGCCACGATGTGTACGTTCAGCACGGCCGCCTCCGTGCGCGGGCAGTTCTGTGACAGACAACCGAGCCGACATGCCATATTTAATGTACATGTAAATGAAAATGTAAATATAAATGTAAATGCTAAATTAAACGTAAATGTAAAAGACTCCCGTTGTCGCACGTAAGCTCCGAAGTGGTTCAAAGTGCGCGAGGTAAGTCCGGCTAGTATAGCCAGCCTAACTCCATTCAGAAGCGCAGAATGTCCCTGATGGGATCTTCGAGAAGCTTGTTTTCGGAGTGACCTCGGGTTGTTGAGGGTTCCCTTGCTTTGTGCTGTGACCTGTAACTCCCACGCACTCCAGGACTACGTGGGCAGCTGATTCCTCTTCAGTCAGACACCCTCTGCAGGGGACTGTCTGCCCGTGCCCGGTGGGTATTGTAGTACCACGGGAGACGCTTGTCCTCCATCTCGTCTGACGTCAGTGGAAGCGCACGTCACCCGGAATCCTCAACAGTCTGAGGAACTGGCCTCGAAATGCCGAAACACATCTATTTAAAACTTTGTTACGGCGACAGACGGTAAGATCGAGGTAGCCAGCCAGGCGGACTTGAAACAAGTCTAACGAAATCAAGCAAAATATCACATATTTGAGTAGTACCAATAGAACAGCACCCGACACCCGACACCCGACACCCGACACCCGACACCCGACACCCGACATATTCCCACTAAAAGCACCTATCGACGTGTTGGTGTGATGCTCGGTTTGGGAATACTTGCTGATATTAAATACTTGCTTATATAAAATACTTGCTGATATTAAAACTATACCCAAAAATAGCATCTATAGAGAAGAGTCTCCAAGTGAGGGGGTTTTCGTTGTTATAACCCTGGGGATCAAACCCGAGAACCTCCGGGCCTGGGTTGGAAGAGTCGCAGCGGATCAGATGACGTGTGGAACGCTAGTCCTCAGACTTTCGACGTGGGGGTCTTTTTAAAGAGTGAATCTCAACATCCAGTGGATGTTATCAAGCGATGGTCTGGCGATCACTCTATAAGAGCGAGGCTATCAAAGTCAAGCTCAGATTCATGTAGACACCACTGAGGTGGCAAACAGGCATTGCATGGTGTCAGGTGGGCCCTGCCGATCTAATAACGAACTCTGTTTAAATTGGGTGTCAATATGATTAGCGGCTTTTATTTGACTTTTCAATGAAACCGAAAAAAATGTTCAAAAGACAAGCCGCCATTTTGAAAATAAAATGAAATAGACTTCGGTCACAGGTCAGCGAAGGCAATGTTAGCGATACCACAGTTCCCACCACCCAACACAAATTAACTGAGTAACTTAAAGTTAATTATTCCACGTCAACTGCACTTGTTATGTGCCAAGTGATTTGATTTGATATGGTCTCAAATGGTGACGATTGGCGGCGAGCCACAGAGAAGCGACTTCTGGGTATAACCTGTGGTCACAACCTATATTTATACCCTGTGGTTACGCTCTGTAGTTATACCCTGTGGTTACACCCTGTAGTTATACCCTGTGGTTACACCCTGTAGTTAGCGTCTGCTTCGAGCCAAGCTGCTAGCGTCGGACTCGACAGTACAAGTAAGTGTCACGTACACACTACATACATACATATATATAGGTATAACATTGTGAACTTTAGTAACATGCAGCTCCCAACACGTGTCAAAATCAAAGTCAAAGACGTCAAATCTACCGCCTGTTCGGAATCGCGACCAGCACACAAGGAGAACTCAGACAATACAGTTTATCTCCACACCAACACCACCTAGTATTGAGAGTGACCAACCAGCTAAACTATACATTTACATAGTATACTTATTTATCATCAAAAAATTGAAGTGTATCGTATTTCGGCGGTTTCGTGGATTCGCTGAAATCTAGTATAATCTAGGTATTTCGGTTTATTGATGTGCATACTTGTAATGTTATTTAAATTATTTAAAACCCCTGTACCTACATAGTGAATGTATCGTTAAAAAATTACATAGATAAGCAACTATGTAAAGCATGTTTACAACCTGGCTTCACTAGACAAGTCCCTCCTCGGGTCTGACAAGACTCTCCCAGGGTCTGTTCCTGGGACTGCAGACCTGGACTCATCTCTTACTTCTCCGATAATCAAACTCTGTTTCATTTGAGAGGGTTCTCTAACTTCTCAATGAAACCGATAAATTCGAAGAAATGTCGCCATTTTAATTGAGAAACCAATATGAAACACTCAGTTAGAGGATAGCTGATTCTGACAAGGTCCTAACCTCCGGGCTGCGAACGTGATGTGCCCCACCGTGTCCCGGGATTCGAACCCAGGACCTCTGAATCCTACGTATCCTCGTGTTCTCTCCCCACATTTGAGACAGCAGGGCTCCACCGCGCGACATACGACGACGCGACTAGTGCCTTCATTTCATAACAAACGAATCCCTGTTCCATTTGAATGGTTTCAGTTAGTGTTTTATTTGTAGTTTGCTCAGAAGAAGGATTATGCTTCCGAGGATGTGTGTGTACGGTGTAGGTATGGTATGTAGGTATCATTGTGACAAAGTGGCGATGTATTGTGATATGCGAGTTGTGCTTTGGTTTGTCTAGCTCGACTGTGGACATATTAAAATGGGGGGGGGGGTTATAAAGGGGGAAATGTTTATTATATAAAAATATGTGTATCTAATAATATATATCTCTCTCGAACTTGATACTCTAATAGTATAAGAAAGTAGGCAGTCGTTTTTTTTTTTAGTTTCAGTGATTTAGCAGTAGGGTTTTAGTTATTATAGTTATTTAGGAAATGTCAACTGAAATCGAACTACAAATAATTACAATGCTACTAATACTCTAACTACTCATAACTTCAGCGGATACCTATTTACGGTTGAAAAGTATCCTGATGCGGCGACAAAGTCAAAGTCAAATATTCAGTAAGATTTTTTAGGATCACTTTGAAACGTCAAATCTACCGCCTGTTCGGAATCGCGACCAGCAGACAAGGAGAAAGGCAAGAGCCTCGGGCTAGTTTTTTTTTTTTCATGATCCATTACAATAGTTTAAAATTATCTAATACTAATTACAATTTATTCACTGGAGCAAATTTTTTTTTTTTTTAATGCCAGGCTTTCTTATCTTCTAGGTAATCTGAACTTGCCGAGGTACCGGTGTGTGTGTGTGTGTGTGTGTGTGTGTACTCACCCGGTAGCCACAGAGCGGGTCTCGCTCACTCGACGAGGACCTCCCCTCCACTCCCCCCCACCCCCCCGCAGCAGCCGCCGCCGCCAGTATCACCACCAGAACACACATCTGCAACAAGCCACGTTGCTCATTCGGACAACTATCAATGTTCTACTTTGAGACAATGAACGAAGCGAGATACCACACCCACACCTACCCACCACTCCTCTGTACCTGTACGCGTCGCACTGTACAGTAGGTGGTGGTACACACGTGGACACTGGGGAAGTGATGGAGTCTCGTCATAGCATTATCTCGTTCATGGTGAGATGGTGCGGGTTCCAACAGATCGATGTCCATGATCATGTACACTAACTGCTGTCCGCGTGCTGTCAAGTATCGTATTCTGCGCAGACGTCCCGCTGTGGGGTTGTGCATGACCCCCGGGGGTCTGAAGTGTCCCCCAGTCCGACAAGTATTGTCAGTACGACACTCGCCTGACACGACACGTCGAGGACGGCATTACGTGTGCTTACATTATACTCAAGTATTTTATATGTTTTTAAGTTCAAAGTACATTATATGGGTCATAGAATTAGTAAAATTACCATTCTGTACTATTCTTAAGTTACCTGAATTATTATTTTTTTATTGATGGAGTGAGCGAAGCGAACGAGATCTCGGAGTTAAGTTGGGAAATCCGACACTGTATGTATGTATGGCAATGTTTGTGACGGCATAACTCTCGAACGGGTTATAGTATTTGCATGAAATTTAAACTGAATACAGATAACGTAAATAGAATTTGATTGTCGCGGGGGATTTTTAATAAGTGGGGTAGTTTTTGAGATATTGGGGTAAAAAGAAATACAATTTTTCGCTCATATCTTTTGAATGGCTAACCCGATCTATTCAAAATTTTGAATATGCAGAGATTATGTGAACACTCATGAATCAATCGGTACTGGGATATTTTTGATACTAGGGTAGTTTTTGAGAAATAGGGGTATTCAGTGAGACAAGAAGGTTTTTGGCTTGTAGGGTGTCATTTGAAAGAGTATCGGCTCTTTGACTGCGCATATTTACACTTAGAAAAAAACTGCTGCCTTTTTGTTGAAGTCCCTTTGTTGACTTTTCGACATCCGTGGGCTGGAGGGGTAGATTATTTTGTGAGGACTACTAAGGCAACGGCTTTGAGAGCACTTTTCAAAACGACATCAACATGTGTTTCATGTTAGTAAGGGGTGATTTTTTCATTTACTGTTTTCTACCCACCTACTATGACGTACATTCGGTGGTTTGGTGCTTTGCTCTCATTCTGGCTTGGCATACAATAAGAGTTTGCAACAATAGAGAGCCTCGAACACTCAGGTGAATAATATATTATAGAGAGATTGATAAAAGGAGTGCTGAAGTAAGGTGAGAAAGGTGTAATGAAAGCACACTTTTATCGTTTGTTAATAACGTTATATTTGAGAAATAATCTCCGTCACAAACCAGACATCACGAGATCTCAGTTCGGGGCGAACTACTAGTTATATTAAAACATTATCTTGGAAGGCTCGCTTCGTTGTAGACCTCGTTCTTGCACAGGCAAGCCTCGACGTCCGGGACTGACCCTACGTATATAAACATGAGCCGCCTCTATCTACCATACAGCCTCTGACGAGGTGGCGGCTAGTTCGTCTGCTAACTGTAATGTTTCTGCGAATGTAGGTACCTATATACCCAGTTCTAGATATCACCAGTACAAATGAAAAAAAATGTTCCTCTTCACCGACTCCTAAGTAGGTAGGTAGGTTAGCTTTGTGTGAGGAAAGCTATCGGTCATTTACTTTACCTTGGCTTGTATTTGCTATAATAATACTATTACATTATGTTGATTAAGTTTTGAAGTCCATTCCATACAAACATACAAGCATGTATGTAGGTTTACATACAAACATACGAATCTTCACACTTTATAATAATAACCCCCTTCAACCGCCTCTGTGGTGTAGTGGTTCGCACACCGTCGGATCCAGAGGTCCCGGGTTCGATCCCCAGGGGGGTACAATATTGCGCGTTGGTGGTAGGACTTCTTACCTAAGTCTGTCGCCATAAAAATAATTATAAAATAGTTGAGTTCCGGCATTTGGAGGTAAGAAAACCAGTTCCTCAGTTGGTTGAGGACTCCGGGTGAAGTGCGCTTCGGCCTTATCGGAGATGAAGGCCATTCACCTCCCAGACGTACAATAAAAAAATTACTTCCTTAGAGCACACCTTAAAATACAACTAGATAACTTAAAGAGTGTACGAGTAGGTAAGAGTATATACAAGTGAATGTAGGTTGGTTAATGTTCCGATATAGATAGTAGCGGCCGGTCCGATGAGTTCATTAAGTCAATAATGACCGCAGCAGTTAACGGACAATGACCTACGATTACCGTGATTGTGGACTACGGTCACGTGGTATGTATGTACGTACGTAGCTACAGGGTGGCTACTTTAGTTTTATTTTATTTTTTATTGTACGACGGGGAAGCGCTTGGCCTTCATCTCACCTGGTAACAAGTTGAGATAAGGTCGAAGGTGGAGGCGCACTTCACCCGGAATCCTCAACTAACTGAGGAGCTGGCTATCTTACCTCTGAATGCCGGAACACAACTATTTTTTTAAGAATTATTATTATGGCGACTGAATTAGGTAAGATGGTGCGGGGCTTGTGGCCTCTATTATGAAAACTTCTATGGAAGGGTTTTGAAATTCTTTGCAACATTTTTGTGGCGAAAAGTGATAGTGGTACTTTGTCGGGTAGAGTGGGAGATAATTGAATGTTTCCCTGTAATACAAAATAAATAAATAATTATTACATTAATTTCACACAACGCCATCTAGCCCCAAACTAAGCATAGTTTGTATTATGGGAACTAGATTACGGATAGAATACTTGTATGCTTTTTTTTTGTAAATACATACTTATCATACAATACAACACCCAAACAAAGAACAAACCTCTATATTCATCATACAAATGTTTGTCCTGGGTGGGAATCGAACCCCCAACCTCCAGCGCAGAAGGCAGAGCTACTACCAACTGAGCTATGAGGCTTGTTGAAAGCTTCACTACTATCGTGTGTCGACTCAACCTGTATATTTAGTATGAGGCTAGTACTCCGTTAAGGCGATGGACTGTGTCTTCTCACGTATTGAATGCTAGCTACTTGCAAACCGTGAGCATGTGCCGAACGTATGTTTGTGTGCCTCTGGCTACCCCCTAGTAGGTGATCCTCATAAGATCCACGCTCTGCGCGGTGATCCGAGGTGAATCCTCGAAAGGGAAATAATCGTGAGTATTTTTGTGATGTGTGATTTATTTTTTTCTGTAGTATGTATAGTTTTTTTTTTTCAAATAAATAGTTTATTTGCCATAAAACGATGATTGTACCATTTTGAGCCTTTTGTTCGTTGTGGGTTCGATTCGCACACAGGACAAACATTTATGTGATGGATATATTTATGTTCGTTCTATGTTTAGGTGTTGTGTTGTGTGATACGGTAAGTATGTAATTATACAAAAAAAAAGTGTATAAGTAGGTAGATAGTATTACATCGGTAATCTAGTTTCCAAAATACAAGGTTTGCTTAGTTTGGCAAAAGATGGCGCTGTGTAAAAATAGTGTCCTGCAATTTAATTATTTTACTTATTGGGAGTGTTCCAACGTCACGTACTCTTATCTGGAATGTTTACAAGATCCCAAAACAAATAAAATGATTCAGTGGTTGATACAAACCAACCTTATACACAACGCTATCGGTATGTATGTTTGTATGTCTGTCTTTGTGACATATATTTGTATGCATTTGTTATTTATAGAATAGTTCAGTTAGAGGTTATCTCTGTTGACTTTCTGTCTGTTCGTCTGTATGAGCTACGTGCATCCCAAAGCGGCCATTGTCGTCTCCACGCTTGGCAGAAGTTAGGTGGCCTTACGATCATGGTCCTTTGTGGATGTGACCTACGCAGTAAGGCTTGGTTATAGATTAGAGCAAATAAATCATAGTAAAAAAAACGGTGTCTAGACACACGATGGAAGTGAAGCTATTGTATAACAAGGAAACATTTAAATTATCCTCCATTCTACCCGACACAGCGCCCACCACTTTACGTCACACAAAACCTAACAAACGCTTAAAACATACGAAGCGTATGCCCTTCCCCAGGAATCTATCTCCTAGACAAATGCATCAGCATCTGTCCAGCCGTGCAGCGCAGCCGTGAAAACGACACAAGCAAACAAACAAATAGGTAGGTATTCATCGTCCAAAGTCCCGTTTGACTAACCCCATTAGACAGAAGCGTGAAGTTTATAAATGAGAGGTACCAGGCCGACATAAAAGGGAACGGGTCGCGACTGGCACTTTTTGTTACAAATAGCGAGACGTTTCCTGGTCGCCTGGTACCCGCCGCGCCTGGCGCACTAACGGGATGCGCTGAGAATGTCCGGCTTGCTACTGTTACTTTACTTAGTGTGCCCCTACACAACTAGTGCAACCGGCTGTACTCCACATGTCGTGTGGCGATATCGCAGAATGCTCGCTATAATATGAATACTACCTAGTAGGTAAGTAGGTAGGTAGGTAGTGGGTAGGTGGACACTTCACCCGGAATCCTCAATATATCCTAGATATCGTGGTCTGGCTGTTGGCAGTAAGCTGACGTGTCGCCCTCCGTGGTCCACGGGCCCTGGACTTGTAGCAGACTTATCTCTGAGCTAACATCATTTCTTATCTCATCAAAGGCGCCCAACACTAACTAATACCTAAAAGTACTTAAGTAACTAATATTGTTGTCAGTAGGTTACTCATTAAAACCATAATTACACTTTTTGTTAATTATCTAGCCACCTTTCATACTCGTATAGGTCCTATCAACATATCCACCTTCCTTTCAATGTAACCATCGGTGTCCAAATAAAAAGCGTCACTGGATCTACACTAGGACCTATCTATCGAAAGCTATGCTTGGTTTGGGGCTAGATGGCGCTGTGTGAAATGCATGTCCTATTATTTATTTGTTATTTACCTTGGGACTTTTTTGTTTCTAGTGTATGTAAATGTGAAATTATATGGTTTGCAGTTTAGAGTCGATTTGGGGAATCCACGATTGTTTCACAGTAAATAACCTCGTAGGTACTAAATAAACAGCAATGCATCAGTTACACCTCGATGTTCAAGTCAACGGTTCTTTATTCAAACATTAATATGAGAAAAATGCATGAAATGGCAATGTCATGCTTCGGAATCCCCGTTATTACCGCTCTCCATACAAACGTGGTTAGCAGTTCATTTAGAAATAGCACGTCCTATTCTAATTAAATATTTCACGTACCTATTAGTTAGGGATAATCCGATATCCTACAGTCTACAGTCTTTTCTTGTTCTTGTGGTTGTTGTTTATTTGTAGATTCAATTATTCTGTCGAACTAATTCATTGATCAAATGAGCGAAGCGAACGAGATCTCCGTGTTATGTTGGGAAATCCTGTGCTGTATGTACATACAAACATATGCCGTCACATACATATGCATGTTTGTGACGGCATACCTCTAGAAGGGGTTATTAGATTTTCATAAAATCGAAACTGTATAGAGATAACGTAAATATAAATTGATTGTCGCGCGGAATTTTTGATAAGTGGGGTAGTTTTTAAGATATTGGGGTGAAAATAATTACAATTTTTCACCCATATATTTTGAATGGCTGATCCTATCAATTCAACATTTTGAAATGCAGTATATTAAGTATATGAATATTCATCAATCAGTATGAGGATATTTTGGACAGTCGGGTAGTTTTTGAGAATCTTATTATAAACTGATCTATTTACATTTTGTTATTCACTCAATACCCTATTGCCAAACCAAGGGTGTTGATAAAATCCGAGAATAGCTCTTGGGATGTCATGCAAGGGGTTCTACTGCACTGCACATATCCCACATGAACAGTAGGTACAATATCCACCGCAATGTGGAAAGAACTTCCTCTAAAACTGTGGGGTTCGACAATAACCACCACGCTTGCCAATCAGATTGGTGCTCACAGTTAAGTTTTCTTTACATATAGAACAAAGCTGCTGCCTTTTCGGTGAAACTCCTTGGTTGACTTTATGACATCCGTGGGCTGGAGTGGAGGGGTACATTTTAAACTCCTTGGTTGACTTTATGACATCCGTGGGCTGGAGTGGAGGGGTACATTTTAAACTCCTTGGTTGACTTTATGACATCCGTGGGCTGGAGTGGAGGGGTACATTTTAAACTCCTTGGTTGACTTTATGACATCCGTGGGCTGGAGTGGAGGGGTACATTTTAAAACTATGACTACTATGACAACGGTTATGAGATCACTTCTCAAAACGACATCAACCTCCTTTGTTTCATCTTAGTAATGGGTGACTTAATGTTTTCTAACCACCTACCATGACTACAGTCGCTGGTTTGGTGCTTTGCTCTCATTTTGGCTTTGCATAGAATGAAAGTTAGCAAAGAGTTCCTCAATCACTCAGGTGAATAAAGTGAGATTCAGAAAAAGGTTAATTAAGGCCGCCGCCTCCGAACGCCTACTTAAAGGTGGAAAATTTGTTGGATTATTAGTTATTTTTAATGTATAATTTTATATATTGTACGAGTATGTTTCCCGAATAAAATAATATATAAAAAAATGTGTCTGGTAAATTCTGTAATAACTTTAAAGATAAAATAAAGGTTAATTTATTTTGCAGAACTTGCCAAAATTATTACATAAATTAAAAACAATTGACATTTAACATTTTACAACATTCATTTGAAAAGCTTAGGTAGGTAGACCCAAACTAGGTAAATCCTGTATGATGGTATACCAGGCCTTCCTTCATTAGTAAAGTAGTGTAACTATAAAATGAAATAAAAATGCAGGTACCTACCTACTGTACCTACGTGAAAACCCTCTTGTTCTGATTAGTGGAACAAATACCAAAAAAAGAAAAAATACCATTTTCCTGTTACAATATTATCACATCTTTCTTAGTGTGAAGGTTAAAGGGAAGGTCATTTGATTAAAATAACCCAATTAAAATTAATATTGGAATATTGCAATCACATATTGTAGACAAAATGGCTGGAATGTATTTAGTAGGTAGGTAGTAGGTATCTATACCTAGGTTATTTTATGGTCAGGTACCTATTGGGTAGGTATAGGTAGGCAGTAGGTAGGACTCTAGAAATTTGAAACTTGAATCATGTAAATCTCTAAATAGGAACCAGGCTTGGTATGGGTAGATATTTTTAGTAGATACCTAATAAAAACGGTTAAAATTATTGCTGAATAAATATATTAGAAGAAAGTCCTTATTTTAAGTAAAATCCAAGTAAAAATAGTCTACCTCCTCCACTTGGAAATAGGAAATATGAGCATCGCCGCCAGTAGGTAGGTTAGGTACCTAGGTACCTAACTACCTAGGTACATCAATAGGGAAAAGAAGCGGTACTAAGTTACCTGTGTTATGTAGGTAGGTAGGTAGGTATATAGTTCTGAAATCGTGAACCTGAATGATATCAAAAGCATTGAACTATGAACCCATAGCTGCTCATAGTGATATGAACTTATACCGTCTTGTGGCACCTACCTAGGTACCTTACCTACATATATCAACCAAATAATATGCAAAATATAACTTACGATTTAATTCATCAGCGCCGCCGGCAAAATAAGACAATCAGAACAGAAACAACTGTTGTGTGTCGAAGAAACGACGTATTATATATTAATCTATGGAATGGAAACGACGCTTCCGACGCTTTAGCAAACCACTACTGACTGATAAAAATAATAATAACAACAAAAAAACAAATTCTTATCACCAAAGCCAAGCCCGAGTTCGCTTTCGCTTGACTTGACTTGAATAGAATACATAAGTTATTGATCTGTGGTTTGAACTTGAAGCTTGAAGCGAACGAACGAATCGCTTCAATAATCCGTCAGTCAGTTAGTCAGATCAAAAGGTCAGTCTATCAATCACAATCACAACAAACAGGGCTGCCACTAGTCAACTATGAAAAAGCCCGAAACAGCGATTCTATTCTATTGGGATCGAAATAATGATATTATAATAAATTCTTTATTTCTGACTGTGAAGGTCCATAGTGTCACATTACAAATTACAATCACTAAATAACATGGCACGACACGACACATAACAAAATTACTCAACAATTATATGTAGAAAAAAATAAACAAAACAATTAGGTACTAACCTTACTTAGAAAGTTATTTTTGAAAAAAAGTGGAACTGACTTCACCGCTGAAAACCTTTAAAATAACTCTAAGGGTAAGTACAATTATAATTTGAAGTTGGTGCCGAATTGCCAAGCAAAACAACATGTTTATTGTTTGATATCGCCTTCAAATTATATGAACTTACCCTTAGAGTTATTTAGAGCTTTTATCGTGGTAAAACTTACGACACCACGACGTCTACGACACTCCGTTTGACAGTCGTGTGAGGGTGCGATTATACGAGATTCTGGGAAATATCTACGCAATGATGGGAACTTAGTACTGAGGTAGTTTGGGATACCAACGAAAGGACCCCTCTATTTCACGAACGACCAAAGAGTTTAAAAATCCAACCAGTGTAATTTATCTTTTCTTTTCTCTCGACCGCAGCGTCCTGGAATTTAACTCGGTCGTATGGTCTCCTTTCTACAATGTACACGCTAATCGCATTGAAAGACTTCAAAAAAAATTTCTATCACTCATATGTTATAGGAGTGGTTTGAATAGAGTTTTATCTTCCTACTCTAAAAGACTCGAAAAGTTCCAAATACAGTCACTAGAGTCTCGACGTCAACTACATTCTTTGGTCTACCTTTTTAAATTAATCCACTCCCATATTGACTCACCCACCTTACTTTCTCTTATAAACTTTAGCACAAAAATTAGATCTCGTAGGCCCTTTACGAACACCTTCACCCTCAATGTCTATAAAAACAACACATCTTTTTATAATCCAATTGTACGAATGTGCCGCCTTTTTAATGATTTACTGGATAGCCATGGTGACGCAATCGATATATTTAATGGTGGTCATATGCATAAGTTTAAAAAACTAGCTTATGTCGCTTTGCTTAATCATTAATTTTCTTCTTGTTATGCTTGTATCTAAATTTGTTTAATCGTGATGTGTACACATGCTTTGGAATACCACCTAGTTTAAAATTTATATGTTTCCTTTTATTTATCTGATTGTTTGGTTGTATTCTGTTTTGTGTGCCATATGTAATAAAATAAAATAAAATTTCCTGCTGAGGATGTCGTAAAAGGCGACTTAGGGAATACAATACACCAAGGGATCTGCCCATCCCCTGGGGTATTTTATGCCTTTTTGTTTATTGTTCTACGGGTAAGCACTTGGCCTTCATCTCACCTGGTTACAAGTTGAGATAAGGCTGAAGGTGGAGGCGCACTTAACCCGGAATCCTAAACAAACTGAGGAACTGGCTATCTTACCTCAAATGCCGGAACACAACAATTTTAGAATTGTTATTATAGCGACAGAATTAGGTAAGATGGTGGTAGCTAGCCAGGCGGACTTCAACAAAGTCCTACCACCAACCAAACCAAGCACAATATATTGTACTGCCCATGGGGTTCGAACCCGGGACTTCTGGATCTGAAATCGGTGGGTTGAACCACTAGACCACAGAGGTGGTTAGTCAGCATCCGTCTGAGTACACAACACCAATACTGCGATCACCAATCCACCTGCCAATCGAAAACTATTCGAGATTTCCCCATATATCTAAAATCCCCCGCGACATTTATGTTATCTTTCCATTTCCAATTTCAGCAAAATCGGATAAACTTTTCGACAGTTATGCCGGCACAAACATTGCCATAAGAGAAATTTTCACTGGACAACGCATAAATCTTCTAGCTAAGATATCACCACGAACTGCGAATGCCCTGTTCTTTCTGTATCGAAATCGTCTTTAAGATTGACTGAAACTAGAAACGTGTTAGTGGCGAACGCCCATTCCATAATCTAAAATCTAGTACTTAATCATAATTTGTCCCCAAACAGAAAATGAAATAGAATACACCCTGAGTGCGTGCCTGGTCTAAGTACATACGTTCTCTCTCGCACAATGTTCCTGATTGGAACCCGATACCACCTGATACCTGATGAACGATGCCGTACTGTCATTCGTCCGCGCATGCCCAGCATTCAACGTAGGTTTCCAATCGGCGCCGACGCCGCCCGATGAACGGTCACAAGAAGTGACTTACGATATCTCACGTAATAGAGCACGCATCTTTGCTTCGCGAATTTGGTCCCGCGTGACCTCTTTATTAGTGAACGAGTACGCTCTCTACTCAGTGAAATAAACGTTGTGACTAAACTATTTGTTTGTGCTGCAAAACTCCCATAAATAGACTCAGTGCTAAAGTAGGTAGCTAGGAACCCCTGAGCTATATGTTCAAGATATTTGAATTTTTAAACTACTATAAGAACATTTCCACTAAGGTGGTACACAATCCGGAGCTTTGTTGGATCCTGTGAATATTACAACTTCACACTTTTTGTGTGATATGAAAGGCCGTGACTAGCTGCATATGACTCGCTCACCTTTGAAAGAGATTTTAGACCACTGATTGACGAGCTCAGCAACACTTTTATCTGCGTAGCTAATGTTTTTCATTTGACACTCTATAGAACGTTCTGCATGTTTGCTGCTGGATTCAAAGATCAGTTCGTTCATATACAAGTTAAAAAGTTTGGGTGATGTTAATCTTCCCTGCCTACGTCACATCCTTCTTGTACATGTCCGACTGTCCATTAGACCACCTTTCTTTATTCTGCTGATTTCATACGAATATTGGAAAATGTTAACAAGTCTTTGGTAAAATTTTGTTCTCAAAATTGAATAGGAAAACTGTTGGTTTTTAACTAAGCTTTTTAACGCAGCAAGCAGAATAAGCCAAGAAAAATGGTATTTTAGTGGGAGCGGCACGCGTGGACGCCACTGCAGATGGCGAGAGCTATGAAAGGTTGACCCGTGATTTAGCTACCACGTGTATTTTATCAATGTACCTACATCATTATTATCGATCTACACTATTATTATAAAGATAAAATATTTGTATTGAAAAGTCTCAAAAACTAGGTCTACAATGGAGCGAGCCTTCCGAGAAATGCTTTGTTCAGCAGTAAGCTTAAATGGCGCAATTGATAGTGATGAACTTAGAAATATTGGGGTCGCGCCTTCAGCGCCAGCCAGGTCTGCGCAAAGCTGCCGCCCAGGTTCAGAACCAGGCCAGCGTATTGTCCTTTCATAAAAAAAAAATGAACTTAGAACCTTGGCGGAAGTGTAACTGCGCAGGGTCAGCTAGTGTTACATAAATATCCTTGTTATCTTTAAATAACAGATGAGGGAATATATATTTTTAAGACCGTATCTTAGACTACCTATAATACGAGGAAGAACAAACAGAATAAAAAGGTTTAACCTAATAACTGCGACGACTTGGTATGTCTTCCGATGAGTTTATCAAAAATAAACGCGTGCCTGCGCTCTGTGAAACAATTCTTTGATGAGACATTATTTTGGTATGTTCAGGTTCAGACTATGCGTAAGCCTATTAAATCCTCTTTTGCTGTTTTTCTGATCGTGATGAGCTTAAATTGAATCGACATCGGATTAAAAAACGTTCGCTTTTTCGTGGTAACGCAGCTGATAACAAGGCACGGATACCCCAACAGCTGAACAATTTGAATATTGTCGTACCCACCGTGTAGTTGCAGATATAAAAAAAACATTTATTATAAAAAAAAAAATCTTTAATTTTTCAGTATTGCTTATTCTCCAGTTTTTCACAATGGCGTGCAAAACTGGAGAATCCAGAAACCAAAATTATTCTAATTTTGAAATCTATGAGTAATTCTGTTTTCAAACGCTACAGTTGTATCTTCGCATTCGGCGATACCAAGCTTTTTGAAAACGTTCCGATTTTAAAAAGTTCTACACGAACAGCAAAAGAGTATTAATAGCTGCTGAAAAAATTTAAGAACATATTTTTTTATTAAAAATATTTTTACATGCTACACACTACACTCACTATATATATATAATATATAATTTGAATTAATACACTACCCGTAATCGGAGAAAGGACCCGAACTGGCAACGCTGAATCACACATCATTTTACTCTGTCTCTGTCATACTGTTTGACTTCACTCAATCTATGTTATGGATCTTATTGAATTGATGGAATTGGCGTTCTGTCTGTGCTCTAGTCTAGCTCGAACTTCGAATAGGTACCGAATACGCAATACGTACAAATAGTCGTTTCATTTATTTACAAATAATAATTTAGACAGATCAGAACAGAACTAGAACTTACAAAATGTAGGTAATGTTCTTTCTAGATGTTTGCTGTGTTGTGATGTGTCTGTGTGTGCTCACGTGCTTGATAGATCTTGATACACGTAGGTACCGGCAGATTCGTGCGTTTTGAATCTCTACAAATAGTTTGTGGATTCATGTATTTTGTCTTCTCTTCTACCTACCTATACCTGATACTCCAAAAAATCAAAGTGATACTCATATTGTCACATTCATAGAATAAATGTCTAGTAAATGGACATTTTCTACGTCTTCAGAGCCGTGTTTACAGCGGTTCATCGCCGCGTTGCCGCCGCCAGACCGAAACAATAAATGGTTTCAAAAATTCGGAGATAAAAGCTCGTCCGATGCCACGAAAGCTGAAGAAAACACAACTATCAGCACTGCTATTGATTCTTCCCAGGAAATGAATGTAGTAGAAAGCTATGAAGACTTCTTTGATAGGATTTCAAGTGAATCCACAATCTCTGCAGAATATATCTTACAAGAATGCTACAAAAATCCTGCACTAGTTCCTCAAACGGCAGTAAAATTATCATCGAATGCTGTAGAACAACTTTTTGTCTATATCTTTAGTAAAGGTGATGCCGAGGTTCCTTCTAAGTTCATCATATTTTTTTTAATTCACTACGTAAAAGTTCAATACTCCAGACTGTGCATAGAGCTACTTGTCAAAACAAATGAAAGACATCCTGCTCTGTTCAAAGAGTTATTAGAAACATTAATAAATGATAGGGATGTACCCGCAACAGTGCTGTCCGATTATATATCTGGATTAAACAAAGAAACCTCTACAGAATTCATGAAGATAATATCAACTTTAGAAACAACATCGGAAGGGTTCGCTAGGAACATATTTGCCATATACACAGCATATAAAGACTGCATGAAAGATGATGCAATTCAAAATTATGTTCAGAAAATGATCATGCTCCATGGAGATACTTGCACCACAGAGAAAAGCTTTGGCCGGTTGTTACTGACATATCTCCAAACCGAGAGAGAGCTGAACAGAAAAGTCTGTGATACCATAGAGCAATGTGTGCACAAGCACAGGTCACTGCTCAAAAGATCTTGTATGTTATTGTTACTGG
Source organism: Venusia cambrica (assembly GCA_951394065.1). Taxonomy (NCBI): domain Eukaryota; kingdom Metazoa; phylum Arthropoda; class Insecta; order Lepidoptera; family Geometridae; genus Venusia; species Venusia cambrica. Next base: position 170,267 of record OX596066.1, read on the forward strand.
AGGATATTTCTAATAAATAAATTTATTTTAAAACTCATTACTGCTTAGCCCTGCTACAAGCCCATTTTCTCATCAGGATATACCTAAAATCCTGTTATAATCATCCTCAGTAAGTACCTATAGGGGTAGGTACAATCTATTAATAAAATAAGGAATTACGAAAAAGTAGTAAATTTTAATCAGTCCGGTTCCCATAACGACAGTCAAATACATTATACAGTTACACAGATCCATTTGTATACATTCAGACAAAACAAAAAGGTAGGTACCTACTTTGTTTAGTGGTAAGTACTCTTGGTAAGTAACTACTTGATTATTTTTTACATTCCCTGTATTGGAAAAAGTTACTAGGTATGATAGATAAGGTACCCTACCAAGTTATTTTTCAAGTGAAATGATGTGAAGCTATTATAATAAGGAAAGAAATACTTGGCTGATGTCTACAAATGAATGTGTTTACAGATATGAACACATGTTTATCTTGATCACAGCACATACATGTTTGATCACTTGCGAAGTGAACAGTAAAATATATAAAATCAATCAATGTATACAATAAATTGGGAAAAAAAAAATACTAGGTATTTAATTAAGATTCAAAAACAAGAATTGTACAAATAATGCAAACATCAAAAATCAAACAAATAGATATATAGAAAAACATATATAACAAATGTAACAACATAAAATTACAAATTATTCTATAATATACATATAGGTAGGTAGGTACATAAAAAGGTAAGGAGTTACTTTGTAGGTATTTTAAAATAGATAATAGTGTAAAGTCAGTTATAATACCATTCGCAAGCCATCAAATCTATAACTATTACAATTTTGGATTTATTAACAATTTTTAATCACAAATTTAATATTATGAATGAATGAACCTTATCTTCAGTCAAATGTAATGTGAATGAAGGTTAAAATACCAATCCAATGTTATAACTATCAACCAATATGCGCATGTCATACTAAAGGTTGGAGATGAATAATCAGTCTACTGACCCATTCCTATGTTTATTTATGTATCAAAACTAAATAATAATTAATTGTTTAAGTATCTTTAAGTAACTTTAACTTTACAAATTGCTACGAAGACGGTAAGGAATGGGTATTTTATTAACTTTTTTTTAATTTTAAGGCAGGTAAAAAAATTCAATAAAAATATTGCTTAACTTTGATTCCTCAGCGTTTTGTTGATTTAAACAGCATCCTTTTTATTGCTCAAAAGACCAATAGTTTTTAAGGAATAATAATAAATTCCGAAATAAGTATTGAGCAAAGAATGTAAGCCCTGGCACTTTGCGAGGCTATAATTCTGGCAGAGGACAGCGTTCTGCGTCTGCAACAACTATTGACTCTCCTACTTTGCAAAGATTTCCTTACAGGTAACCTCATAGCAAGGTCACTTATCCTACCCACTACAGCAGAACATAGCTAAGTTACATTGGCAGAGGGCAGCGTTCTGCGTCTGCAACAACTATTGACTCTCCTACTTTGGAAAGATTTCCTTACAGGTAACCTCATAGCAAGGTCACTTATCCTACCCACTACAGCAGAACATAGCTAAGTTACATTGCATACATTTTAAAACTAGTTGCGATACACTAGGATGAGTTAAAGCACATTTTTTCATTTGTATGACAGTAATTTACTGTTAAAAATCTATTCCTGGTACGATATATATAAAATCTGAACAATAAAGTTAGCTATTTACTCACAAACGTAGGTTTCGCATAGATTTCTCACAGAAAAAAACATATTAGGTAGGTATGTACATACAAAATAGTCAAAACAAATTTGTATGTATACTTTTGTATGAAAACTGTTAACTCCTTTGATATTCAAATGGCACGTAGTACTAACGTAGCTTACATTAAGACTTCAATAAGCAAACGGGTATAATATTATAACTTACAATATTACAGTTACTTAATCTCTATACTAATGTTAACGGGATATTTAACATGAAATTATGTTGGTTAAAGAGTTATGTGATGCTTTGGAATCGGCGTCCAAATATCGGATATCTCATTCCCCAACAGATCATGGTCAATATCTCGTTAACATTAGTTATAGTATACATAACCATAATCGTTTAAAAAGTAAAGTATCTTATTATAATTTTTTTTGCTTATTTTTCAGGAGATTCCAGTTTTTTTTATGTCGCTTTTGAGGCAACCATTTTTTTTATTTTATTTAATATCCTAAATACCTTAACCTTATATTAATAACGTGGTTATTACAGTTTTCAAATTTATTGCGCTATATTACGATTACATAGTTAAATGTATCACTTATTGCTTTAAACGTAGCATGCAGCATTTGTAGTGCATCGCCACAACGCAGGTACCTATCTATTGAGAACAAACCAGCCTGCACATACAATGTTCCATCATCATCATCACACACCATCACCACATGATCAGGTAAGTATATAATATTACTGGCATTTTGACAATTTTATCACAGTTTTAATGCATATTGCTTCATTATGGTTAACAATCTTAGTAATTTTAAATCGAATTCTAGATTAAATTGCTTCAATTTTTATAAACCTATTTGGCTTGTTATCTAACTGCTACTATGAGCTGTACATGTATACAACAGCTGTACATGTATACAACAGCTGTACATGTATACAACAGCTGTACATGTATACAACAGCTGTAGGTACATAAAACAATGTAAAAATCAGTCTTTGTCATTTTGAATTGAGATCAATCAAACAATCACTACATATTTTATCTAGAGACTACGGTAGGTAGGTAGGCACCGGATAGCTTCAACATCGTTATGAGTATCTTAAACGAACTCAGCATTGAGGGCACCCATCAAAACATATTCTAAAACGTTTGCTAAAATATAACTTCAAATATATTGTTTCTCATTCAATTTCAACCATTGCTGAAAAAGGAGCAAGAAAGTTGGACGAATAGAAACTATAGAGGTAGATAAATACATTGATAGAATAGCTACATTTGGGTCTAATGAGATAGCGAAAATAGCTAGGAAGTAAATATTTAAAAATAGGAAGTACCTTTCCAACATACAACAGAGATAGTGGCACAGCTTACATACTAACAAACGGTCATTTAAAAATAACAATAATCATATCCACAACCCGTCAAACTACAAACGTGTTTAAGACATCTCTCTGATACAAGTGCAATTCACAAAAAGTAATTTGCTACAGTTCAGAGAACATGGCGCGTAACAAAGTTGTTGAATTAGTTGACTTAATACATTTGAAACATTGTTGTTATGTGGACATGCTATGTACTATGTAGACCCTGATGCATCAAATGGCAGTTCACTGAGATTGGTAACAATTTGAAGTTGCATTTAATACATCAGAAACAAGCATCATTCACCAAAATGTGTGTTCAAGTGAGAAGACAGGCGATCAGGACTGTGGTCTCAAACGTCTCATTGATTTATTTTATTATATAGTGTGTGATTTCATTGGACATTTTATTTTTACAAGTTTACCATTTTCAAATTACACGAGGAGACTTTTAATATCATTATTTTACGAAAACAGGAAGTTATCAAGTATATCATATCATATTTTATTTTTGGCCACGGCAGCGGTGCAACCCTAAATTGATAAATAAAGGTTAAAAGGGTACAGATCACCATGACCATCCTAATTATAGCCCACATTCATCCACTGTTGAACATAGTATTCCCCCAAACGACGCCACAAATAGCGATTTGAGCCGCCACCCTCCATCGACTGCCACAATGTCGTCGGACCATTACCATTCCCCACTTGGGTATTCCCACAATTAGTTTATCGTTTATCAAAGAAAGCTTGCTGTAAAATCAAATGCAAATACTTTTAATGTATCAAGATAGGTAGCTTCTTCAGTAAGAGATTTAGTGAATCTTTTGACATATCAACGTTATTATCCCATTAACAGTATTGTGTTCTAATCGCGTAAGTTAAGAAATATTATACTTAAATAAGTTAAATCAATGTTTCGTAGGGGCTTTAATTAAAATGTAGGAAAGCAGATTCAAATCGTCACCGTAATCTAGATATATTATATAATAATCGATTTAAAACTAATGTTTTGATCCAATGGAATTGCAATGCGATTTTTTTTTTAGAGTTCAGAAAACTTTGAATGACTCACATTATTTCTAATTTAATTAGATTTTAAACCTTATACCACTATGACAGATCAATAAACCTACTTGAATTCTTGATTTGATTCAGATATTAAACAAATGTCTCAAAATTGACTATTTTAGTTTCACAACCATTTTGGGATAAACATGACCATTTTGGATTTGGACAGACATTAGAACAGCACCTAAAAATAATTACTTTTTTGTATAAAGTTTTTCATGGCAGTAATATCAGACTTATCACTAAGTTTACACAACATATTCAGAAACTGTGATTAAAATGATTTCATAAAGTTAATTACATTAAATAAAAAAAGTAAATAAGTCTTTCATAGTTCATCAGAGTAAAAACATAGAGGGTTATTTTTTACAAGGAAATCATTAACCAATCAATAGACACATAGAATGTTAGGAAAGATAAATAGAAAATTATATCAAATGTCAACAGAAAGAGAGAAAGTCAAAGTCAGTCTTAAGAAAGAGAAAATAAATTGAATCTTTGCACCAAATTTCTTAAGCCCGACGAAATTTGGTCCAAGGATTGTAACTTACTGAAATATCTCAGGGAGTTTCTCTCTACGGTCCACATGCTCCTCATCAGAGCAATGTGCCATCAGCACCGACTCACCTACAATGAGGTTCTCGAAGCACAGTGAGCAGGCATACATGGCATCTCCGAAGCACACAATCTTGTTTTCATCTCGGTACATCGTCATCGGATTCAGGACTGTACTCGGCTGGATTTCCTTCCCCGCAATAAAACATTTCTTGACATATGCAGTTTTGTAAACAAAGTGGATTTTCTCACAATGGGATGGACTCAAAATGTGCTTAATCAGGCCATTCTCTTCATATTCTGTCGTGTTGCAAGTCGGGCAATGGAATGTTATGGTGTTCTTTGAGTCCTCGCTGGTCGACTCACATTTAAGTTGAATGCTGTGAACTTGGATGTAAAAAGTTATGCGTTCAATTGCAGCTTGTTGCAATACCGAGCTATAAAGACTTGTGTCATTGAAACTGTTGTATGAAATGATTTGGTCCAACGATTCTGAATAAGCGGAGAGGGTAGTAGAATCCAGGGAAAAGTTACCGATGGAGGATGTGATTGAATGGTTGGAATCCTTTTCTGATTTGGTGTTCAGGCCTGAATCCGTTGAATGACAACAACAAGTGCAGTCTATATCATCAACTGCATTGTCTGTGTCTTGGAACAAATTGATCATGGCATCTCGGAGATCAGGGAAGTCATAGAGCTTCATTTTCTTTTTGTTGTTGATTTTTCTGTTGATGTTTTGAGGTTTAGGTTCAAGTAAATATGTTCCAATGAAGCTGTCGATTGTATGGCGCATGGACAGCAGTTGGGTTTTGAGCTTATTTTTTGTGTCACTGTCTTCTTTCTCAATAACATTCCAAGCAGGACTCATTCCACGCTGCAGATCCAAGACCACGGGTCTTCTATACTCACATCCATTAGTGGATGGGAGGCCAGCCATAACCGGTTTGCCGTTGAAGATTTTGGAAACTTCAATATGAAACTGGAACTCTGAAAGAACCTTCTTCAGAAAGCACTCCATTTTTTCAAACTGCATCTGATAATTGAACAGCATTGCCAGGCGTTGCTCTTCATTTCTATCTACTTCCACGTCTCCAAACGATTCTGGCGACATGGAGGGTATTGGATCTTCTTCCACCTTCCGACACATTTTGACATTAGCCTTCTCATCAAGATGTGTAGTAACAGACAGGTCCGTATCAGACATAGATTCAATATCTATGTTCTCTTCATCGTATGACAATGCATCGGACTCTGCATCAGAGATATCAAAGGACAGGTTGAAATCGATGCCTCGAAACAGCTCAGCACTTCTGCAGTCCAACAGTTTGTGTTTGGGAGTGTTTTCAGCATTGATGGAGTGCTCTCTGTTCTCAGAGTAAATGACGGAATCACTAACAGACTGATTTGCTTTCAGTATGTCCACCTTTAGTTTGCGGCATTTTTTCTGTTTGACTAGACTGCTAGCAAAAATGTCGGTGTCAGATAGAGACCCTTTGTTTGCTGTGTGCGATTTCGGAGACCCCAGTTTTAGGCCTGCATATCTAGATGTGGAATCAGCTTCTACACGATCGAATTCTATGTTTTCGGATGACGGGACCGAGGTAAAGTAGCTCTCTGTGGAAGCATCGTCCAAAACATGGGCGTCTCCCGTTTCTTCTGCAGACTTCGAAAAATACGATATATTGGATATTATTTTCCGGAACGAGAACGCCATGTCATGTATTTATATTTATGCTTGTAACAACAATAAAACTCTTCGATCGCAGTGGAACTTTACTGGAGAAAGAAACATTAACAATGTAAAGCCATAAGACAAAGCTCCATTCATACAATTGAATATTCAATGAATTAACTGTCTTACCTGAGCAGCTGCTGCGATTGTTTAACACAGACGTTTGATTCTTATCTCAGTCTCACATTATTTTAGTATCGAGGGTACCAGTACGGATACCTTCAATCAAATAAATCATAAAAATAAATCTAAACCCTATGAACACGAACATGAATAAAAATAAAATACAGACAAAGAGAAAAGATAATAAATTATAAACTACTAACTAACTATCTATCGATTGATACACAGCGCAGCACACAGATTAATTTTAACTTCAACTTCTTTTATATGGCGTGCAACCGTTTAATCGATTCTGCCAATATCGAGTATTGTAAGTGAAATAATAATTAATATGAATAAAAAATACAGATATATATATATTTTTAAAATTGGGCAAAAATATTGAAGATTCGGGACTTTAATTACTTAATTCCCTTTTTATGGAAGGTTAAAGCACAGATTAAAATAGTGTTACTATTTCTTGACAGTTGACACACATTGATAAATGAATGACAAGACAAGAACTGAAACAAGATGAGAAAAACTAACGTAGCGACGAGCAGCCTTCTCTGCGACAGCGAAACCTGCATTCAAAGTCGCTGAAAGGTCAACTCCTAGCGGCTCCCAGAAGCGGTTGAGGTGTAGAAGACCGATGATAATGATGATGATGAGGAGAAAAACTTAATGATGATCAACTCAGCGATTGTATTAGTATCTATTTTTAACCAAATCCCAAAAAAGAGGAGGTTCCGAATTCGGCCTTTCTTTTTCTATGTTTGTCCACCGATTTTCCGCTCGTTCTAAATCGATTTGTGGTATTACAAACCCCCGTAAGCCACGTACAGACTTTACGCGACAATAAATAGTTGAGGCACAGCACAGAATACTAACTTTGAGTACCGACTAGCACACGCTTTAACTTGGGTGTACTGGTATGTACTTATGTTAGTTTTTCTTTCTTTTTCTTTATATTTCTTTTTATCTGTACGTCAATCATATATTATAAGCGGTCTGAAATCAAATTATTATTATTATGATAAGTTTGGTGGTCGTGGGTTTTATTCCAGTCGGATACGAATGAGTTTTGGTAGTGAATCATGATTAATTATCATGATAGGTACAAGTGAGAAAATCGTTTTAAGCGGACGGTCCTGATAATAATCTACAAAACACTTAATTTTCCTTTCTAGTTTTGTATTGTGATGGGTTAACATTTTTTACTTGACAGATTACTAAAGCGCTTATTACATCGTCCTCAATTTAGGATTCTAGGTTATTTAGCTAGGTACTGAATTCATGCAAGCGTGATAGCACCTATCCAGCATCCTAGCTAGCATGAAAGTATGGTCGCTACCATAACAATAAGACTAAAATCGCCGCGTGTATGCCTTTCAGTAAAGACGTGTCGTGCTTGATAAAAGTATACGCGAAATTTTCAAAGAAAATATGTTAAAGAATATTTTATAACTTTACAAAGACAATGGCATATCTTTTCATAAATCATATTTTTGTGGAGTAGGTAGCACTTAGTACCAATTATTCATAGATAAGTTAACTTTATTGTGTTCATTTATTTTTATAATGTACCCTAAATTATGTAGGTACCTACATTATTTACATGGATGGAAATACGTAGATAGGATTTATTTCTGTAGGTACCTAGGTAGGGTATTTTATATGGTATTATAATTAACTACTTCATGTGATACGAATTTAAACATAGGTATGTGTAGTAATAGTAAGTGATACCGTCTATCTACAAATGACACCCCACAAGCCAAAAATCTTCTCGACTCACTTAAAACCCCTATTTCTCAAAAACTACCTTAGTGTCAAGAATAAAATCTCGTACTGATTGATGAGTATTAATAAAATCTTTGCATGTTCAAAATTTCGAATTGATCGGATTAGCCGTTCAATGGATAGGTATGGGCGAAAAATTGTATTTCTTTTCACCCCAATCAATACCCTCAAAAATTACCCCACTTATCAAACATCCCCCGCGACAATCACATTCTATTTACGTTATCTCTATTCAGTTAAAATTTCATGAAAATCAAAAATAATCAGTTCGATATACATACAGTGCCGGATTTCCCAACTTAGCTCAGAGATCTCATTCACTTCGCCCTTGTTCTAGATTAGTGAGAATAAGATGAATATGTATTCTATTATTCGATTGATATGCGCCTAGAAGTGAGTGAATCTAAGTAAATATCTAATAGTTTCTGTGATTGATATTCGTCTGATAATGAGTCAATTTGTGTGAATGTTCGCAATGAATAATCATTGTTGCTATATTTTGGTGGTTAGGTGGTCAGGTGATTAACTTTTTAAATGCGCCAACATATGTTTACAGTCCTAAGCCTCATAAAAGATGTTTTTTTTTTTTTAAACCATTACATTATGTACGTTTAGAGCCACTTTTACTCGATTATGGATACATACCCAAAGATAATACCTGATAGAATATCTATTAAACCCCGTAGGAAGCGTTGAATACAGAATCAGAATCGGTCGGAACACTACCTATTATTTGACTATTCTATAATAATAGGTATCATAACATAATCCCAGCAAAGCGTTACATTCAATAATATGAATACGAAAAAATGACCCTTATACACCATCTCTAACGAAAATATGAACAAATCATAAAAAAATAAACCAAACCAAATTTTAGTTTTAATAAATATCTGTATGTTTTTCATGAAAAATTGTGAATTCATGTTGTGTGACAGGGTGCAAAAATAAGTCTTATCCCGGTTGCATTTTTTTTTTCCACGGTTTTTTTTCCAAAAGCATCAATTATAATTATTATTTAGGGTAACCATGAATTTAGTTGATCAATTATTTTTTAACATGAAAAAAAAAATGAAAAAATGTTTATTACCAAAGAAGAATATTTAGGTGAAAATATAACACAAGTCAAATAGAAAAGAGATACCAAATACTAGAGGATTACCAATGAGACCCAAACTAAGCGAAAAGCTTGTATCTTGGGTGTCATGAGAGCACTTAACAAAGAGGGTTGAGTTGTAGTACCTATACAGGGATGTGTTGCTTGTGATCTTTAACTTAAACTTATGTAGGTATAATACTTTAAAACTTAGATAAAAAGTATTAGGTGTGAATATCGAGTGAGGTAGAAATATGGAATTCTTTATGTAAGGGAGTGGGATTGTTGGGTGTGGTAAAGGTTTGTGGCAGGGAAAGTCTGTGTGTGTAGGTGTGTTGGTGTGTGTGTGTTGGTGTGTGTGTGTTGGTATGTGTGTGTGCAGGTGTGCGTGTGTGTGGGAGCGCGTGAGTCGTGCGTGTGTGTGGGAGCGCGTGAGCCGTGAGTGTGCGAGATTGTGTGTTTTTATGTGGGAGATTTATATAAGGTGTTCAGTGTCATCGTATGACAGGGTCAACAGCCAGTTTTTGGTGATCCTTTTGAAAGAGAATAGGTCAATATCGCAATTCTTCGGTCTATTAATTATATTTATTGTATTTTAGATTTCAGATGAATGAAAACCAGAAATTAAAGTGGAAAAATGCAGTGCCTGAGAAATCTCTAATTCGTCTGTTGTTTGCAGTGCCCATTTTATATATGAATACTTTATTCCTGGTTATTCTAGGAAAAAATTAAACCTGATGCTGTTCCGTCAATATTTCCTGAGGTAAGAATAAATCATCCGAGTGTGTCCGTGCATTAACATAATATCCTTGAGGGTTCAAATCTTGCAACGCCTTATTCCAAAGTTCTACTGAACCGATTTCCATAAAATTTTGCACTCGTGCAAAAATTACGTGTGCTGGTCGCGATTCCAAACAGGCCGCAGATTTGACGTTTTAAAGTGATCCTAAAAAATCTTACTGCATAACAGTATTTGACTTTGACTTTGAACAAATCAAAGTTCTTCGTCCAGAATCATCACGTTCATTTGATCTCATTTAATAATAATAATACGTGGGGATATCTCACATTTGTCAAATACCTAGCTTTTTTGTACTAACTCTTTAAGGAGCGAAAGTTTTGTTAGGTTGTACTTCCGACCCTTAACCCATGTGTAAGGTAAGTGCTGTAGAATCCAATAAAAATACGATATTTTGTTAATTTTTTTACTTAGCTACAATAAATTACGTAGGTGTAGGCAGCGTAGTAGCGTACCATCAATATAATCAGGATACTTACACAAACGTTTTTACAATCAATTAATCCTGTGTTCTGTTTGGTCATGGTCACTTCATTAGAAAGGGATACACTACCAACGTGAGCCTTCTCGCGCAGACCTGATTTTTCACCATAGTTCACAGTCTAGTTAGTAAGTTTAGGGTCCTTCGAGCGAGATCGTTCGTCAATCAAGTTCATTATATTCACAATCACACACAGATCAATAACTATATAAAAGTTACTCTTTGGAGTTCAACGACCGTATGGAATCTGTCGGGTCGGATCGGATTCGTCGTTGATTTTTATTGAGAAATTATTAATAATAGATCAAAAATATGAGTGACAATAACTCTCAAGAATTATATTCACATATCAGATGTCCCGATGATGTAGAAAGTCCACGGTAAATTGTCTATCCATTGTTATTCATGTGAAACTAAAAAAACTATGTGACAGACAGCTGATTGCAAGCGGGAAAGTCAAAAGGCGCCAACCCCGAAGTGCTTCATCAACAAGTGCCCACTGCGATTTTCATTACGATTACGAAGACAATAAATAATTTGTGGACGTTTTTTTCGCAGGAAACGAATGCGTGTGGATAACTCGTCGCGTAGAAGTTGGAGTCTGATGGACAGGAAGACGGATACCGAGGTGAGAGTGCCGTTAACTTCCCGCCCTTTTATCTCCTGTTTTTGGTTATGAATTCAATGTACAGGTAATTTTATAGGTAGTTTATTATTATTTCTCTGTACTCAGGACCACTATTATAGTGTATAGAGACTCAATTTAAGTGGTAAATGATAATAGCAATGTTAAAAGTTATTATAATCTGCGTCGTATGCTGACTTGAGCGAGTCGTGCTATTTTTGTCTGCGGACTGCGGAGGACAGACGATGTGCATTTGTAAAGATTACAGACCCTCATGTAACATTTAACAAGCCTCAAAACTTAGTTGGTGGTAATTCTGCCTTCTGCACTGTAGGTTGTGGGTTTGATTCCCATCCAGGAGGAACATTTGTGTGATGAATATAGATGTTTGATCTGTGTTTGGGTGTTGTAGTATATCCGTAATCTAGTTCACATATAAAAAGCTTTGCTTAGATTACTGTGAAGTTTCATATTTCTTGTTGTTTTACCCATCCCCCTTAGAAGAAGGGTTAGTAAAGAGTCATAAATATAGAGAGTACACTAGTGTATTGCCCACATCTTTGCCCGAGAGGTACAATAAGTGGCCTATGTCCTTCCTGTGGCATATATCCATTCCAAATTCATGAAGATCTGATTAGATGTTAAAAGGTAACCTAGTTCACAGTTTGATAAAGCAGACATTGCTTCACTTGATGTGTTTAAAGTCTTTTGAAGTAATGTAAATGAGGCTATCTTTATTTTTTTCAAAAATCATGTTTTAAGGAAGTCAAATTAAAATAGCTTGACCAAGGGTTGAACAACCTACAGAATTAAATTCATATATTCAAATATTTAATTAATATGTGTACCTACTACTAAAACATCTACATTAATGACACATACTTTTGTCTAGGTTCAGGCCTCCAGTTCAGAAGGCACTACTGAGAGGCCTGGCCACAAACTATTGAAACATGAGGGAAATTCCTCAAATCATTTCAAAGTGCATACAAAATGAAATGAATGTCTTCTACACTATCAGCAATCAGACAGCTTCAAAACTATTTTACCAGAAACCTTTTAGATAAGTTATTTTTGAAAAAAAAATGGAACCAACAATGGAACAAACAACAACTAAAAACTTTAAAGTAACTGTAAGGGTATGTTCATATAATTAGAAGTTGGTGCCGACTGCAAATTATATGAACCTACCCTTAAGAGTTATTTTAAAGTTTTTAGTGGTGAAGTCGGTTCCATTTTTTGTTTCAAAATAATTTATTTTTGGCTTTTATCGTTGTAAAACCTTCGACACCACAATGTCTACATCACCCTATTTGAGATTCGTGTGAGGGTGCAATAATGCGGGATTCTGGGAAATATCTACGCTGTGGTGGGAACTAAAATAAATACAGATGACCTAAACAATGTTAAAAATCAGTTCATACTATGATGCAATGTACCCCCTGTTTTTCCACCAAACTACTGAACCAATTTAGATAAAATTTCTATGGGATCAATTTGGAATTATATCCTTTCAAACAAAAAAATATTTTTTCAAATCGATTAAGAAATGACGGTGTGTTCTGAGGTAACAAACATAAAAATAAAAAAAAACATACAACCAAATTGAGAACCTCCTTTTTTTTTAAGGTTAAAAATATGCAAATGATACGTCCACCACAACATTCATACACTTACCTTTGGTTTGTTGTGTTCCAGGTGTTGCAGGAGATGGGAGTCAGTATCCTCGAGGCAGACGAGGCTGACCACCAGATGGACACGGTGAGTAGCTTAGCACTAGCCTGGGTGTACTTAGACATCAATACTCCGGGGACTGTATCTGTGTCTTTGCATCAACCACTACCAGTTGCCGAGGTGTAAGAATCCACCCCTCCAACTCAGCCCATGGATGTAGTTATAGTCGACAAAGGGATCTCACGAGAAGGGCAGCAGCTTCCTTCTGTGTATCACCCATCCGCCTGCCGAGCGTGGTGATTGCGGCAAAAAGTGTCCAAGTTTGGAGGAGGCTCTCTCCAGCAGTGGACTAATGGGCTGTTCATGAGTTGTGTCACCGTCGGAACGTGGGTTCTCTGTTTCTCTGCCGCCTTATTAAAAAATAATCCCTTTGTCTGCAAATCGCTTCTGATATCATAGTTGGTGGTAGGACTTTGTTCAAGTCCGCCTGGCTAGCTACCATCATCTTACATAAGTCTGTCGCTATATCATCTGTGCTAAATAGTTCCGGCATTTAAAAGGAATATAGTCAGTTCCTCAGATAGTTGAGGATTCCGGGTGGAAGCGAACATCACACGCTACAAAATCAGCTCGGGAGAAAACGGGCCTCAGGGAAATGCTGGGCCCAGACTAGGAGCCAGCATCGTCGACGAGTGCCACCAACCCAAAGTCCCACTTCGGTATTTTAAGGAGCTGGGCTGGCCGGGGTTGGTTCAAACCACGGGGGACAATGCACAATGCACCCCACAGCGGGACGTCAGTGCAGGCCTTGCCCACCCCCAGAATAGGAAAGCAATGTGATCGTTGACGCGAGCCGTGCTTCACTCCGCAGCTCCCCTCCAGAAGTGTAAAACGGAGACACACCCGCGACCTGGAGAACGTGAATCCAAACGTGCCTTCGTCCCCGGCGCGCGCCTCTCCCAGGAAACACAGTCCTCGCGACAAGGGTGAGTGGGCGACCTCCACAGCGGGTATGCTCGCCTGGTACTTTGGCCACAGACCAGAGAATGTGAATCCCAACATCTGTACCCCGGTCCCAGAGGACACTACGTGTATACCTCCTAGCTGTTATGTTTGCCTGATAGGTAATTGGTTGAAACGTTGGAGATTTTTTTTACACAGCGCCATCTATCCCCAAACTAAGCATAGCTTGTAATATGGGAACATACTTACGTGTAAATGCATATTGATCAAACATCTATATTGATCATACAAATGTTTGTCCTGCGTGGGAATCGAACCCACAACCTACAGCGCAGAAGGCAGAGCTACTACCAACTGAGCCATGAGGCTTGTTTATATTATTCACTATTTATATATATATTTATATTTGCTATTTGACCATCCCATGTTCCAAAGCTTCAGTCAGTCGAATGTGAATGACCGATTTCCGAGAAAGGAGGTTCGTGATTTTGACAAAAGCCGTCTCGTCATCTATTTCCTCGATCACCACAAGACAGGGTTTCGATACTTTCGATCATACTTGAAAAATCATCAATGGGTTTAATGGATATGTAATTTTATTACTCGCCTCTGTGGTCCAATAGGGACCTCTGGATCTGAACTCACCGAGTTCAGATCCAGAGGTCCCGGGTTCGAACCTTAGAGCAGCAATATTATGCTTGGTTTGTTTGTTGTAGGACTTTGTTTAAGTCCGCCTGGCTAGCTACCACCATCTTACCTAATTCTGTCGCCATAACAACTATTCCAAATAGTGTTCCGACATTTAGAGGTAAGATAGCCAGTTCCTCCGTTAGTTGAGGATTCCTTATCATAAGTTGTGTCTACATCCAGGTCTGCCCCTGTCTCCGGCGAGCGCCGACACCTCCCTCGGCACGAAGCAGTTCCTGGTGGAGGAGGAGACCCCCCTCGGTCAGTCAGTCAGCGGCGGCGGCTACAGCTACATGCTGGCCTGCGAGCGGACAGACAGACAGACGAGCCGCTGTGAGTATCACCAGTGGCAGTGTTCCTTTCACTTGTGTGCATTTACTGTTTGTATGGAATTTTTAATCAACTTCAAAAATATGAGGTTTTCAATTCGTCGGAATCTTTTTTTTTCTATGTATGTTCCCCGGTTACTCTTAGATGTCTGCAATGTTTTTTTTGTTTGAAAGGGTGGGTTTCCCAGGTGGTCCCATTGAGAATCAGGTCAAGATCTGATGATGGGATCCTGGAGAAAGCGAGGGAACTCTTCAAATGTTATATACACATTTGAAACTATTTGAGTATTATGAGGGTGTATTGCCGCTAAGTAAGGAAAAATCTCTAGATCGAGATAGAATCTTAGATCTTCGTCATCTTGTTTCTTGGACCGACGTGTGCGGTGTCCTCAAACTAATTAATTTAAGCGACTAATTAAATCATTATAAATAAATAAATATTACAGGACATTAATTTCACACAGCGCCATCTAGCCCCAAACTAAGCATAGCTTGTAATATGGGAACTAGATTACGGATATAATACTTTAATACTTTTTGTAAATACATACGTACCACCCTCAAATACAGAACAAACATCTACATTCATCACACAAATGCTTGTCCTGGGTGGGAATCGAACCCACAACGTACAGCGCAGAAGGCAGAGTTACTACCAACTGAGACTATGAGGCTTGTTAAATAAATAAATAATAATTATCATCTGTGTTTCCGTTTAATATTGACTTATATCGAGTCGCGTCAGACGTCGTGCGGGTTGTTTGTCAACCCGCACACCGTCTGGTAAGGAGTATGTAAACAATACTAGAGTGTGTAGTAGAGGACGGCGTGTCTCCCCCCGCCCCCTCCCCCCGCCGGAGCGCCGCCCCCGCCCCCGCCCCCTCCCCCGCCCCCCCCGGGTCTCGCACGGACTCGTTCTCCCTGCTGTCGGACGAGGTGATGCTGTCGGTGCTGCGCTGGCTGCCGAAGCGGACGCTGGCCCATTGCATGACGCTCTCCAAACGGTCAGTGCACTACACTATGGTACTCCATCACTCTTACGTACTTACCCGTAGCAATAACTTTACATCGTTTCTTCCTCTCTACGAATCTGCCGTCAACAAGTCTCTAGAACGCTACATATTGAGACTGAGACACGACGCGGTAACAAACTCGGGTTAAAACCAGACCCCTCAATTTCCTCCTGAGGACGTCGTAAAAGACTACTAAGGGAATTAAATACATCGGCATGCAGCGTCTTCCTGAGTACGTAACACCAATCAGTCTGCCAAGCGTAGTGATTTTGACATCTGATGTCTTGGAGGAGGCTCATGTCCAACAGTGGACGGTTACGGGCTGTTATGGTGATGTTATTTACTGTGAAAAGCAATACTGTGCCGAACACATCGTTTGGCCTCTTCCCGTATCATGGATACTGGTAGGGAATGAAACTCGTTGCCTTTGTTTGTTTCCGTTCTTGTAGTCTTTAAGTCGAGACTGAAAATATGTTCATTTAGACATATGACATATTTAGACAAGCGGCTCCATCCTAAGCCACTCCCAACCAATAAAAATATTATATAGATATATAATGTGTAAATTTATGTTTTTATCTTGCGATGAGTCCTTCTGACTAAGCAGATGTGATCGATCGGTCATGTAACGCTACCTCCAGGAGTCTGCCATTTCTGTTTAAACCAAAAGATATGAAATCAATCTTAAATATGCAGGAATGTTCTGTCTCTTGGGATGAAATTGAAAACTTGCCATAGACTAAGCTTCTCATAAAAACAATACTTAAGCCGATCCGGACATACGGCATCCAGTTGGGGATCAGCTAGCGCCTCCAACGTCGCTCTATTTATTTTTAACATGATCGAATTAAACAAGTTGAACAGCATTGGTACAAGAATGGAGCCCTGTGGTACTCCACAGATTTCATAGAAACCTGAGCTGCATTGTAACTCTCTTACTTATAATAAATATTCTGATCGTGACGTACGACTTAAATACACCATAATAATGTATGTGTTAGATTTTTTTTTTATTTGATACAGCGATCGTTTATGTCTGACTCTGTGAAAGGCTCGTTGTATGTCAAGAGAAGCAGACAGACAAGTAATGAGACGATCGTTGCAGTTGGTACCGCATGGCCTGCGACGAGACGCTGTGGCAGCGACTGGACCTCGGGAACAAAATGTTGACCAAAGGGGCGTTGGGACGGATTCTGCAGAGGAAGCCGAGTGTGCTGCGACTAGCCAGCTCAGAGGTACGTCCTGGGGATCGCGGTTTGACGTTCTTTACTAATGGAAATTCACGAACTTATGTTTTTTTATAGTTGTAAATTAGGGAAACATGATTATACAAAAGCAGGAGATGACGAGCATGGATAAGGATCAGTCTTGTGTAATAAATACATATAGTTGGTTTGATATAACAAATGTAAGTAAGTATATGTGGTGATAATGTAATGTTTCAGATAGGGGAGTGGCACCCCCTCACGCCCCCTCCCCCGTCGCGCATCCAGTACCTCGACCTGAGCATGTGCTCGGTGGACAACGACACGCTGACGCATCTGCTGCGAGCCTGTCCTCAGCTGCGGAAACTGAGTCTCGAGAGTGTGTCTGTCGAGGAGTCCACGTGTCACGTGATAGGTGAGGCACCCACCCCCTCGGTGCTCATGTGCGCCTGGTACTCTGCAGCTCCGCGTGGACATCGCCACGCTCACGCACCCCCTCGGTGCTCATGTGCGCCTGGTACTCTGCAGATCCACGTGGACATCGCCACGCTCACGCACCCCCTCGGTGCTCATGTGCGCCTGGTACTCGACATGTACAGTTACATCAATATCCGAGAGACAGCTCTGATATTAAATAAAAAAACAGTTCGGGGTCACCTCGAAGTGAGTCTACCTTTATGTTATGTTCGTCTGGTTTCATACCTGAACCGCTTTGATGATCAGTGAGATAACTGCGATGGTTATGATTGCCTGGTACTCTGCTTGATCTTTTTATATTAGGAACTGTGTTCATCGGGTGAGGTGAGATATATTGTACTCAGTTATGGTAACCTGGTAGCTTGCCCGCAGTTCCCTATAGTGTAGTGTTGTTCGGTTGACAGTCGGACATCTTACAATCAGACATCACATGTCATGTATTGAAGTCCTATTGGCGTGTTCCAGCGGAGTGCCGCCACCTGGAGACGTTGAACCTGTCGATGTGCGGGGGACTGTCCCCCGCGGGGCTCTCCCGAGTGCTCACCCAGTGCCCCCTGCAGGCGCTCAACGTGGGGTGGTGCGCGCTCAGCGAGGCCTGCCTGGAGGTGAGTCTCGTGCCCCCTCGGGGGCGTCCGTTGTGCGGTAACGATGAGTCTGTCCGAGTGATGTTGTAATGAGAGATGTGGTTCGTTACAGGCGCTGGTGTCGCTCGTCCCCCCACACATACAACGACTGAACGTCGCGGGGGGGAGGCTCATGACCGACGACAGTGAGTACCCACATCAACAGGTCCCCCTGGCAGATACAGTGCAGTGCAGTGCAGTGCAGTAACCGCAGACGCCGTTCCCTTGCAGTGCTGAGCCAGCTGTCGTCTCGCTGCAGTCGACTGCGGGAGTTGGATCTGTCGGACTGCTCCCGGATCACGTGGGGGGGAGTCAGCGCGGTGCGAGCCTGTCCTCAGTTGGAGCACGTGGCTCTCAGTCGGTGCTACCTGCTGCCGGTGGCACATCTCGCGTGAGTACATCACGTCACGTCACGTCACGTCACGTCCGTTGGTGTCCACTGCTGGACAGAGCCTCCTCCAAAGCTCGAGGGTTAATGTGTAGTCATAGTCATTTATTGATAACAAAATGAGTTACAGGTCATAAAATTGTATACAATTAATAAAATTAATTATACAGTCGTTATTCTCAATATAAAGTAATTATAAAGTCTTCACAAATGTCACTGACTACGAAGTGTTTTAGTGACTTTAGTTTTGTAGTGTCGCTCCGACGTGCGGGCCCGGCCTGCATTACTTGTGGCCAAACTGTGCAAACGATTGTTTCTAGCGAACAAAGCAGACTGAAGGTTGACCAACGTGGAGGTCCCCATAGCTCAACTCCATATTGTAGGAGGGAGTGTACCGATGCGAACCAGCAGTTTCCTCTCACACAGGCTGTTGATGTGGTTTCGGCAGGTCGGACCACTATCGACCGGAAAGCTGCCAAAACTAACTGTCGTCTGCTACATTTCATGACAAATTGTATGAATGAAGTGTGTTTTACCAGTATTCAAGACGAGCCCATTTATTTAAACCAGCTGCTTGAATCGGTCGCTACTAGACTAGTGATTGTAGGCGCAGTGATAATAGCTGCAACGTCACCAGCATACTCGAGTGTGAAAGCCTCTTTGATACACTCCGGGAGGTCGGCAGGAGAGAACGGCGAGTAGCACACTTAACACCCCTATTTCTCAAAAACTACCCTAGTGTAAAAAAAAAATCTCGTACCGATTGATGAGTATTAATATATACCCTGCATATTAATAATTGTGAAAAGATTGGATCAACCGTTCAAAAGATATGGACGAATAATTGTTTTTCTTTTCACCCCAATATCTCAAAAACTACCCCACTTATCAAAAATCCCCCGCGACAATCAATTTCTATTTATGTTATCTCTTTACCGTATAAATTTCACCAAAATCGGATAAACCGTTCGACAGTTATGCCGTCACAAACATTGCCACATACATACATACATACATACAGTGCCGGATTTCCCAAGTTAACTGAGAGTCGTTAGTGTTGACTCGGCGGTGCGGCCGCTGCCAACCACAACCGACTCCTGCTGATCATAAACTCTGAGCAACCTCGCTACTGCCATAATGTCGCATTCTGTCCGTAAGTAGTTAATGGTCGGCAACGTCAGACGCCTTCGAGAGATCACAGAAAGTAACCGCAACTTGTTGCCGTCTCTCTCGAACTTCGAGGATTCGGCGAATTGTCGGTCAGAAATGGCATCGCATCCGCTGAGATACTCCCCCGGTGTAGCACTTACACTTAGCCCGTATTCAAAAATATTTGCGATAGCGGTGTGATCGAAACAGGTCGGTAGTTTGTAATCGAATCCTGTTTTCCTTTCCCTTTATACAGAGGTGTATATGATGGAAGGTATGAACCTACCACCCGACTGCACTCGATATACGAGTAGCAATGGGACAGAATGGCCGCGGTGCGTGAGCTAACGTAGAGCGATCCGACTGTTTGATTAGTGTAGTGGAGTCCGAAGCCTTCCTAGATCTGCGTGTTTCTAAATTTACAACTATTTATTACGTTGCAGTAGTGGCTGCTCCTTTCCATACTCAATAAATTGTTAAATTTTGATTTGAAATGCTTAGTGTATTTTTATTATATCTCTAAAAGGGTTAAATGGGGGAAAAGTCTTGAAATTTTCTTGAAAATTAAAAATGTTTAGTTTTATTCGATTGAGTAGAAATTGTGCATGTAGATATGCAGTTACTTTGAAATGCTAATTATGCAAAAAAATAAACTTGATGAGATTTTTCTTCCAAAAGAGTGACATAGGTCAAATCTTTTATCCAATCCAGTTGAAATTTAGTACGTGTTTTTATTGTAATGTAAGTTCTTTTTTAGAAAGAATATATTAAATATATTATTAATATATATTACTTATGCTATTAAAGGGTGAAATGGGGGCAAATGTCTTGAAATTTAAAATCTTTAGTTTCATTTGATTAAGTTGAAATTGTTTGTGTGATAAATATTAGATATTTGTATAATTTGTAGGTAATAAAATAAATGTTTTTTGCTTCTTAACTATTTCCTCTTGATATAGCCTTCATTGTCATTAGTAAACGTTCGTGACTTCTTCTCTTCGATTAAAATTATAGATATAATATAGATTCCACGGGACATAGCGGGCAGCAAAGTAGGTGGGTTATACTTTCTGTACGGGAGCTCCACACTAGCAATGTGTTCTCGAGGAGTATATAATGTCCCCTGGCTAGATTGTTACTGCAGCAGACATCTCGAGTCCGTTGTCGGTTCAGTGAGTTCCCCCCCAGCCACTGCAGGTCATGTCCAGGTCTGGTGGCCAGCTGGGATGCCGATACCAGTACAAAGGATGATGACTGTCAGTTTCCTACAATTATTTTGAATGCAGCAGGTAATTGCGCGGTGGATTTCAGGATAGGCTGTGCCAGCTACGGGATGCAGCATTCTGAGTGGAGTTGGTTTTAGACACCCAGTAACGATGCGGCAAATATCAAATGCGGCACATAAGCATATTGTATATAACAACGAAAACTCCAATGGTACATTTTGAAACCGTGACCTTCGGATACATTATATGAAATGAGATTGAGAGAGATGTCACGTGGTCTCGGTGGTCACGTGGGCCGGCTCATCTTAAGTTCTTTTTTTTCCAACAAACGCGAGCCGAAGGCTCGCGCTACACAAAAACTGGGAAACTAATTATTAGGATCTGGACATAAGATTTCAGAATGACCGGGACGGGCCGAGTAGAAACTAGGAACCCCGTTGTTCTTTACCCCTGTATTATAGGCAGGTATCACAGGCATTCCGTTTTTCTGATTTCACCGTAGCGAAGCGAAGCGGGTATTTTCAGCTAGTTTATTATTTTTGTCAATCAATTCTACATTAGTAGGGAATTTATTTTATAAATGAATTAGATAATTTTGGTTAATTATATTACTAGTAATCCAAGACTTCCCTTTTTTGTTTTGTATTAGTTGTTTATGTATGTAAAGAAAAACAAATATTAAAAGTCAAAGGAAATTAATTGTCCAGTAATTGTCCCGGCTGTGCATCAACCCCACAGTTTGTTTGTTTGTTTGTTCGCAGCAAGCTGAGCGCGATGCCCTCGCTGCAGTTTGTGGAGGTGTGGGGCATGTTGCCCGCGACCTCGCTGAGCGCACTGCGCGCCGCGCTGCCCGGGGTCAGCGTCAACCTCTACATGTTCAGGTGAGGGGGGGCCGCGCGAAGGCAGGGGGGGGCAACCACCTGACCACGGAGGTAGGCATGGGGGCTGTCAGCTGACCTCGGACGAAGGCAGGGGGGCTGCCAGTTGACCTTGGACGAAGGCAGCTGCCAGCTGAGCGGGGTTCATGACATACAGACCAACTGACTGACAGACTACACACAGCAGAGAGGGTTCCATATTGTAGTTACAATGAGCGCTAAGCTCGCTAGGATTTTTGAAAATTCATCCCCTGACGGTGCACAATAAGGTTAAACATTTGTGTGTAAGCATTATTGTTGTATAAAAAAACTATAGGGAATAAAAGGATCAAAGATCACATGGCATTTAGAGTAATTCAGAGAATGTGTTTGGTTATCTCCTAAAGTAAACATTTGTGGTGAAAGCTAGTATTGATACAGAATATATAATGAGACATTTTGATACTAATCAGTGAGTGTGTTCCCCGCAGTGCCATCGCTCGCCCCACCGTGGGGTCGAGGAGGACCTCGGTCTGGGGGCTGCGGACCAGAGACCACTCCTAGGACTATCTCCGCACACTCCCGGGGCCGCGGACCAGAGACCACTCCTAGGACTATCTCCGCACACTCCCATAGCAAGTCCAAACACTCTGAGCTCCCTTTGTGGAAGGTATGGTCACAGCAACAGTATGGTAACCTGGTGTGAGTTCACAAACCACCGTCTCATGTGGATCCTACTAGTGCTGGCTGCGACCTACAGAAACATGCCAATGAAAGTGAAGCAATCATCTTATCAAACTAAATGAAAGGTACCGGGTGGATGTAGTAGATTATGAAGAAAGAATAATGTATTTAGTATTATAGAAGGAAATATCAATTCATATTGTCCTAATAAACATGACTTCCCCACGAAACTATGGGAACAAAGTGATTGTTCCCGTGATCCCGTAGGCCTCGTTGGCTGATAAGATTTATAATTAGGATGTTTGATTTTCTGTTTTAGTTTGGAAATTATCAATTTTTTTTTTTCACTATTTATGTATTTATTAGAGCTTCCAAAATTATTTAATTAATAAATAAGAATAAATAATGCATTTATGGACGTAACTACCTCGAGGGTTGTTTTGGTCAATAATTTATGTATGGTGTAAGAATCTATGAATGTGATTGAGAAATTGATTTAAGTTTTTTAATTAAACAATTTTTATATCAAACTATGTTTTATTCAACTTAAGTACGCAAGCTTAAATTGCAATTCAATTTAATCATAATTATAAGATGGTCAGAATACATTAATGATTAGAAATATAATTGGTTGGATGCATCCAACCAATTATATTTGACTGTATCAGTGCCTCAGGTGAACAAAGTAACATCTGTCATCACCTCCGCTTGGCTTTGGCCTCGGCTGCATCGCTGGCCTCAACAAATGTCCTCTTCAGTTTGTTCTGACGACTCGCTCTGTACTTGGCCGATACATTTTCTGCCAACTTGGCTATTCTCTTCATTGTCTCTGGTGGGTATCTGTAAGTACATAAATAAATGATGGCTAATTCACAAGATTAAGATCGCCAGCAAACCTGTGAAATTAACAAATTTAGCATCTTAATTATAAAGCATTTAGTCATCAATAAAAATAATATCAGTCAAATGAATCAGTTTCCAAACAGTTTTTCTGCTGTTTATAACTTTATGCAGAGAATTAATAGTCACCTTCTAGACAGGCTTACATAGTAAAAAGAGTATGTAGTCTGTACATATGTAATGATAATAATAGTGATCGTTCTCACAGAGCTCTATTGATTACCAACCTCTGCAGGCTTGGGAAGATAGCATCTATAGAATAATAAATCATATTATTGTCATTTCTATGTCACCCATAATCTAAGAATACACACCTGCACCCCAAAAACTCAATATTCGTGAACAGCTGCGCGAGAGTCACGAGCTCGGCCTCCTCGAAGCTGTCTTTGTGCTCCAGGAGGAAGTTCCGTCTCACTTCCCACTGCTCTTCAGATTCGTGCTCGGTGCGGAGAGACTCCACGTCAATTTTGGTTTTCATTTTGAAATGTTTATTTTTTTATTTTGGATTTCTTAGTATATTCCTAATAGATTACAAATCACAACAAACAAAATAAGATACGTAGGTAATATCTCTACACTAAGTTAATACTTATTATTCACGTTATATTATTAGCGTGGAATAAACAATCAAATCTAAACAAACAAATATATCTCCATTTGATTGAGTTGTGTGGTGTATTCAGTGTTGCCAGCAATGATTTTGTGCTAAGTGTGGGATATAATAATTGAAGATCACTGGATGAGCGTTTGCTCACCGCGAATGGTGACTAAGTTAAACCAACCAAATTTAGAATAACATTTACCACTATCTGGTCGCGTTGTACCATGGAATGGACCAATTTAAAATAGGCCAACGGCGTTTCGATCGAGCGTAACTTGATAATTAGCTAAATGTTCTAAATCCAGAATTAAATATGATATTTTCTGAACCATACTGCCCTTCTCATATAGTCGATGCTTGATAGGTTTGCCGTACACATCTTGCACTCGCGAATTGTGTTTCATATTAATTACACTAGATGGCGATGTGCTAATTTCATACAAATCGTGGCAAACGCTAACGCGATCGAGTAGGCATGGAGCAATATTACACAAATACTGACACTCGCCACGAAGCCGGGTGTCTGAAAACGAACGAAATTTGCGGTGAAGGAACGCAAATTGAAAAAATGTTTTTAAAAACAAGCTTTTATTGAAATGCGCTAAAAAGACAAATATAAACTTTAAGTTTAAAATATTTATAAAATCAGCTTTATGAATTTATTAAAGGTTGTACGTATATTCTGAAATGCGTAAACGAAGCTATTCAATCAGCTTTTGCTGTTAGTGTAGATTTTTTTAAAATCGGAACGTCTTCAAAAAGCTTGGTATCGTCGAATGCGATGATACAACTTAAGCGTTTGAAAAAAGAATTACTCACAAATTACAAAATAAGAATTAAGTTACTTAATTGTGAGTCATGTATCAAATTTTTGGATTCTCCAGTTTCACACAACGGAGTCGCCATTGTGCAGAATAAGCGATACTGGCGTTCAAATATAGAAAGTTCTTAAAAAACATTTTTCAAATAATTATTTTCTGTCTGCAACTGTACGGTGGGTACAACAATATTTAAAATGTTCAGCCATTAGGTGTCCGTGCCTTATGATCAGCTGCATTACCACGAAAAACGAACGTTTTTCAATCTGATTAGGATTAAATTTAAGCTCATCATGAACATAAAATACAGCAAAAGTGGTTTTAATAGCTTAACTCACGCATAGTCTGACGTATTAGGTACCTTTATTAAATGCATAATGTTTTATTTATTAATTTTCAATTTTGAAAGTGTTCCAACAACTTTGCACATAGTCATCATAAATTATTTATTTTATTATAAAACAAAGAGCTCAAATTTGCAAAAATGAATGTTTTTTTCAAATACTCACTTTTCCAGAAAAACTATTAAAAAATAGATTTTCTTAAATGCAGAACCCATTTTTTTTTTAAATCGAGTACGTAACTCCTAACATGACTTTTTGGTAACTCTCACGGTTTCAGACTTAGCCTCAGTGGCCCTGGAATAAAACTCAACTGTACCCATGCACGTTATCTCTGTACTGTATGGGCTGTACCGTAGTAGGATATAGACTATAACTGTAGACTGTAGGTTATTAGTAGTGGCAGTTATTTTCCACTGGCAAGAATGGATTTGTATACAACTTTCAGCCAATAGGTAGGTAATATGTAACCTTTTTGAGGCAGTTGAGTGGATATAAAAAGCAACCAATCAGAAACTCCTTGCTATGCACGCCTCCTGCCAACATCGCGGAAGAAAATGAAAACAAGCTGCGCAAGCAAGTGCGCAACTAATCGGGAGACAGGAGACAGACAGTGAAATAAAAAAAAACTACAACAAAGAAGTCTTGTTGCTTTACGGATGGTTTTTAGTGTTATTATCGGTAATACACGTAATTAACAACCGCGAGTGAATCTACAACGCTCGAATACTCGAAATATCGTTCTTGTGTTGTGTTACCTGACCATCAAGATGACTACTCGAAAACTGAACACCGCAGAAGAGCTGAGCGGTAAGTAAACAAAGAATTTCAAAACAAAAACATTGTGACAAAATAGAATCTGGAATCTAGTCTTTTTGGGGTATTTATACGTGAAAAACGTGTCTGTACACCTACGCAGTAGGAAATGATTCGGATGATCTGATATAAGCTTGATACAAATCAATTAAGGTACTCAAGTGCGTCATTCGTACGTGTATTTGGCGTACGTGATTCCAGAAGGCTACAAACCGACCGATTCGCAAATGTATCAGCTGCAAGCGAATCCGCTTCGTACAAAGAACATCCGAATCGGATCGCGTTGCTCCGCGAGAGGTGAATCTCCTCTGTATTTCTGCGAGCCTGGTACTTGCCCTATCGATTGGCGGACATTTTTGTTTACTTTCTTTGTTTGTAAATATGGTAGGTTGTTGTTCCCTTTTGGAATTTGTGAATGCAATCCAAGAACTTGTTTGACTGGATTTCTCTTCAAGGTTCCAAACAAGTATTGCACTCACATGACTCTGTATTACCTACTGATTAGCACTCACTTTAAAATACTTAGAAGCCTTATTTTGTGTCATAATTACTGTTTTACTTATTTTTGTACATATTATAGAGGTGTACCTATATTAAGGAACTCTGTACACTGTACCACCAACTATACCATAAATACAAATTAGCAAAAAATTAAAAATCAAACCGGTTGTTTCAAGGTTCTCCAATCTTGGACAGAGCAAGCTGGAAATAGGTCTGAATATAGTTTTTAGGGTTCTGTACCTCTGGTGGCAAAATGGAACCCTTATAAGAAAGATATAAATATAAATAAATATTACAATACATTAATTCCACACAGCACCATCTAGCCCCAAACTAAGCATAGCTTATAATATCGGAACTGAATTACGGATAGAATATACAACACCTAAACACAGAACAAACATCTATATTCATCACATAAATGTTTGTCCTAAGTGGGAATCAAACTCACAACCTACAGCGCAGAAGGCAGAGCTAGTACCAACTGAGCTGAACCTGATAGAAGAAGTTAAAATTGGCACATATGTATGATATATAATTTAATACAAGCAGCATTATATGATACCTAAGTAAATTCTTTTTAAAAAGATTTTATAGGTTATTTTTTTTTGGAGATAAAGCACATTAGTGTTGCATAAAAATAAAGATTCATCACGAGAGGATTCAGTCTATTTAATATAAATTTAGATTGCATAGTTTGAAAGTCACTGAACAAAAGGAAGCCTATCCACTCTAGCTCGATTTGCATTTGAACCCTTTATTTATAGAATAAAGATGCCATCATGACAATTGCTTCTCAATTTAGTTTGTCCGGTGCTATATTTAGTGGTAGCTATGCACCAATTCAGCTGATAAAAGATGATCATCCAATTTAAAGCCTAGAACCAAATCAGTGGCCATTGTGTACTTGTCTGCTGGCTGCAGCTACACGGAGCAATAGCT
This sequence comes from Venusia cambrica, assembly GCA_951394065.1. NCBI lineage: Eukaryota > Metazoa > Arthropoda > Insecta > Lepidoptera > Geometridae > Venusia > Venusia cambrica. Next base: position 197,789 of record OX596066.1, read on the forward strand.
GATGTACTAGAATGGTATCATTTGAATATTGTGTTGGCTAAGGACTTAAAGACACGGCAATGATGATGAACTGTCTGAAAGAGGACCATGTTTATCACATAACATCTAGCATCAAACTCCACCAAGCTTAGCAAGCAATATTATTACATTTATTTTTGCAAATACTTAATATACAACACAACACACAAACATGTATCTTCACCACACAAATGTTAGTCCCGAGTCCCGGATTGGATTGAGACTCCCAAGTAACAGGGCAGAAGGCAGAGTTCTACCAGCTGGCTGTGATGTTTGTTGACAGACAGACAATGTGCTGGGAATTTTATTTTATTCTATGTACCCACTATCATTTTGACAATGCCCCTCGTGCCTCTCAGCATGGGCCATTTTCCACCATCGAGAGCATTGTCTCTCAAAGGTAGACAAATGTAATCAAAGGATAACATTTTTATTCCTCACCCTGTGATGAGGGGGTTGGAGTACTGCTAATTATCACTCTCCAGTACAAATATAGATTTTTGTTCAATTCAAAATGTCATCAAATCCAAATGATATTTTACAATAGGATAATCTGTGTCTGTATTGTTGCTTTTTCAAAACATAAAGCAAATCTAAATACATGGAAAAGAGTATATTTGATTTGTATTAATTTTTGACAAAGTACTTAAAGCTCCACAAAGTTTATCCCGTATGGTTATAATTGGAAAATTTAATTTGTATTGCACTTTTTTAACTATTTGAAACTAGCTAAACTAAGTTTGCAGGGGTTAGCCTTCTTATATGAATGTTGCTTTGTCTCTGATTACAAGTCCTAGCATTTGCAAAAATGCTATTGTATTTAAATGAAACTTTATCTCTAAAAATAATATCATGTTTCAAGTAAGTATATGTCATAAACAGAGCATATCTGCTTTCAATCTGTATCAGCATGCCTACCTACCTACCTACCTATGTAGATATGACAAACAACATTGTATCATCACATGTTTATACATAAACTAAACTAACAGTAGCTAACCGAGACCTTGTGATGTCTGCTTTGTGTAATTAAAACATGGAGATTATCACAGAGAACTTATTAGTCCGATAAAAGTGTGCTTTTATTATACCTTTCTCTGAGCTCACTAATTCTCAAAGTCTAAATTCACCCGAGTTCATGCTCTCTCTCTCTCTCATTGCTAACTCACATTGTATGCAAAGCCAGAAAGAGCAAAGCACCATGACATCGGTATAACATTAACCACTCAGCAGACAATGACCGCAGGCTGTGTTGTGACACAGCCTGATAGTTACACGTCGATGGATAGAGGAGGCTTTTTTTATTGTTAATGGGGAAGCGCTCGGCCTTCATCTCACCTAGTGTCAAGTTATGATAAGGCCGAAGATGATAGCGCACTTCACCCGGAATCCTCAACTAACTGAGGAACTCTCTATCTTACCTCTGAATGCCGCAACACAACAATTTTAGAATTGTTGCTATGGCGACAGAATTGGGTAAGATTGTGGTAGCTAGCCAGGCGGACTTCAACAAAGTCCTACCACCAACCAAACCGAGCACAATATTGTACTCCCCTGGGGATCGAACCCGGGACCTCTGGATCTGAAATCGGTGGGTTGAACCATTACAGGAGAGGCGGTTAAAAAGGCTTAAGCAGCGCAAGTGTAAAGAACTGCGCAGCTCAGCTAGTACAATATGAGATACAAACGCAGAACAAACATGTATCTACATATTTACCACACAAATGTTTGTCCCGGGTGGGAATCGAACCCACAACCTACAGCAGTAGGCAGAGCTACTACAAAGTGGACAACGTATGCTTAGGTTGGGGCTAGATTGCGCTATCAATAATTGGTCCGTATAACTGACTTATTCCCGCCGATTGTAAGTAAGTACCTAACTCATCCCCCCCCCCCAACCCTCCATCGGCTACAATTCGAGGTTATCTGGTAACAAAGCTCCAACTGACAAGCACTAAGCACGTCTAATGATAACATACATATGTCCCGGTTACTCAATACTTTCAACAATGTCATTTGGTATTCATACGGGACAGGTGTTTGGGTTCACTAAATGATAAGCTGAGCTAGGGCAGGTGGAAGATAGCTAGCTGATGGTAAGAGTTACGGAAGATAATACGACCGACCCCGCTGTGTACAGTAAATGTACTAATTCAATGTATAATACTTAGGTATATAGGCTAACACCAAATTACCGTTGAATCTAGATCAATGCAAGCATGCAGTTTCCACTATAGGTACTGCGCAATAATGAAATGCTGTACAAGTCTTTTTACAGCGCCATTAAGTGCCAAACTAAGCAATGCTTGTAATATGGGAACTACGAGTAGATCAAATCAAAATGAAATGTCGTATAATCATTATGATTTTTTAGGATCATTTTGAATCGTCAAATCTTACGCCTCTATTGACAATAATAATTCCGGGTGAAGTGCGCCTCCACCTTCGGCCTTAGCCGAGCCCTTCCCCGTCGTACTAAAAATAAATCGCTCTGAGGCTTGTAAGTTGGTAGTAGATACCTAGGTATGTAGCCGTACTAGACTAGATAGTGTAGGTAAGTAGACGTAGACAATCGGATATCTAGAACCGGTCAAGGTTGCGCGGTGACTCCGTGACTCGGTGACCCAGTGCGCTACATCTGGTGGCACGGCTCCAACCAAACAATGCCCCACTCGACGAATTCATTGCTTGATACCACAACACGTTAAAAACAACACACTTCCTATCCTACATCATCATACACCATCCTATAACATACAATTCACGTAAAATACTTTAAAAATAAGCTCGATTCTCTGCAAGACAATACTTAGGTTCGGGAGGCTCAACTCATGTGCAATGTCTAAATTGAATGACGAATTTTTTTTTGTATACTTGGATACGAAACAAGCTAGTACCTGATGTTAAGTGCATCTCTTGCTTATAACAAAGCCTTACTGCGTAGGTCAATCCACAATGATGACCTACGCAGCACTGTTGCGCAAGTAACCTTGAGGCATAAACGTATAAGCCCCGTGTGGCCGTAATTTCACCGGCAACCATACCCATCAAACCGGAACACAGCAATGATCGGTGGTCGAATTGGTATGGTGGTATTACTTTAGCAGACGACCGGACCTAGTTCGGCTACAAAACAAATGCGCAGACGATGTGCCAATCAATAGTTATCATATTCATTCATAATTTATGAAATCCAAGTCATTTACCTACGTGAAGTAACATTTATACGTAATGTATTCGGTTCATTCACACATGATATCAACATACCGTGTCCACTGCTGGACAGAGACTCCTCCCAAGCTGGTTGGTGGGCTTACCACGATCACCACGCGTGGCAGACGTACCGGCGATCGCAGTAAACGTGTAGATAATACGGAAGGAAGGTGCTGCCCTTCTGGTGAGATCACTTGGCGGCGTGGGTGAGTCTTACAAGATACGGTGAGGTGAGGTGGTCTCACTGACACCCCCCGGGGGGCCTTGATTATTATTATTCATACTTTATTGCAACACACATAGAAATAATGATACACGTTAACTTAAAATTAATCAGTATGGCAATGGAGTTTAACTCATATAAGAGTTTTCTTCCAGCAAACCTAGGAGGCAGAAACAAGATTTTAAATATTATGAGAAAAGTGTTCATTAAATAACATAATCAATATAAGAACTATAAGACAAACTACAATAGATAATAAATATAATTGTACTGTTAATATAATATAAGTACATTCAAGTTTATTAAACATACATAACATGTAAGTAATAAATATATATATCAGGACATCAATTTTACACAGCGCCATCTAGCCCCAAACTAAGCATAGTTTGTAATATGAGAACTAGATTACGGATAGAATACTTAAATATTTTTTGTAAATACATACGTACTATATGATACAACACCCAAACACAGAAAAAACATGCATATTCACCACACAAATGTTTGTCCTGGGTGGGAATCGAACCCACAACAAGCGCAGAAGGCAGAGCCACTACCAATACCAACTGAGCTATGGCTTGTTCGCAAAATACAAATACATACCTATATACAAACAATACATATCACTAAGTCTATATGGAGAGGTGTTGATCTTGAAGACAGCTAGCGACGGACCGGCGCCGGCGCCGGAGCGGATATCGGGGGCAGAGAGTTCCACAGCCGGACTGTTCTCAGTACGTCGCCCCCCACAGACTAGAAGAGGGAGGGCTCAGAGTAACTACATCTGGGCTCTGATGTCAACATGTTGTCTGCAAACTAACAGTAAACAAACAAACACACATTCAATGATTCATGCTATCTAAGATAACAGAGATAAGTGATCTGTTATTGAACATTGTTTGTCTTGAATACTCCATTTTGGAGGAAACGCATGTCCTGTAGTGAACGGAACGGACCTTTCCAAGGCCTCTTATGGCTCTAATCACCTCACTATTTATTTGGTAGCTGCTTTCTGCGCTGTAGGTTGTTGGTTCGATTTCCAACCGGAACAAACATTTGTGTGTTGAATATAGATGTTTTTTTATTTTATTGTGTATTTAAAATAGTACCTATGTATCCTATCCGTAACAAGACAAGCTTGGCTTAGTTTGTTGCTAGATGGCACTGTTTTAAATGTGTAGTAATATTGGATTGGATCGACCTCCAGATTTAAATATACTTATGCACTAAACACGCCTCTGTGGTCTAGTGAGTCGCCCAGAGGTCCCGGGTTCGATCCCCAGGGGGTACAATATTGTGCTCGGTTTGGTTGGTGGTAGGACTTGTTTCAAGTCCGCCTGGCTAGCTACCACCATCTTACGCCATTACAACAATTATTCATTGTTGTGTTCCGTCATTTAGAGGTAAGACAGCCAGTTCCTAAGTTGAGGATTCCGGGTGAAGTGCGTCTCCACCTTATCATAATTTGTCACCAGGTGAGATGAATGGCAAGCGCTTCCCAGTCGTACAATAAAAAAACCCCGTTAAACCCAGCCGGTACCGAGGTACCATTAGAACGTAGGTAGGTACTATAAAACCCGGGTCCCCCCCTATCAGAGCAAACGGTGGCCAGACATCATAAGTACCAGGAGATCATAAACTGCAAGAGGTAGCGAGGTGAATGCCCGCCAGGGGTGAGACGTCTGCTGACCTTGGGGGGGTTGAATCGATCTGCGGAGGGTAATGACCGACGGGAACTGTTGAAACTCACTCCAAAGATAAATGCTATCACTCGACGAGGGAGTTTGATCTCGACTTGTCCGTACATTTCGAAATATTATCAGATTTATTTTGGATTGGAACAATATTATAACAAAAATCGTGTAAGAAAGTTGAGTTGACGTATAATTTATTTGCGTCTGCAATACACGCCATTTTATTCTTATCATGATATCGATTTCAAACAGCGCCACCTAACCCATAAACTAAGCAAAGCTTGTAATATAGGAACTAGCTTACGAATAAAACACTTGATAACTATTTTTAGTATACATTCTTGTCATACAATACAACACACAAACGCAGTTTCAAAGTAAGTATACAAATGATCTAAACTAGAAAATACTGTGTAATTGGGAAACTACAACCTCCATATTTGGAAGTGGTTGAAATGTTTAGACAGTTGCGTCAGTCAGCTGTTTCTTGCATCGCAAATGTAGATTAGAATTGTTTTGTTATAGATACTAGTGATATCACGCGATATGCGTGATCCACGCGAGGTGCGACCTTACGTGGCGACCTCGCCTCTCACTGCATTGTTATAGAGTTCAAAGTTCCACGATTCGCACACGTCAAACGCATTGGATAATGAAGCAATACCTTCGATATATACCTTCGAATACGATACCTTCTGAACATCTAAACACAACACGTTTCGGCCGAAGTTCTTCTCTAATGAAGATCGATGGATGTTCAGTTGGGACTCGCAACGCAACTCTTTCTCTACATCCCATCACATCCGCGGTTTGCAAGCAGCTAGCATTATGTGACCAGGTTGCGAGCCCAGCGCTGTACTGGTACAGTGACGCGTGCCATCGGACGTAGCTTGCCAGTAGCCCGCGCGTGCAGCAATTAGAGCAGAACAAATGTACCCTCTGGCGGGTATGCGCGCCTGGTGACATCAGCGGCCGTTTCGCCACGCTGATGCCGCCACAACTGCCCTACGCGAATCGGCAATGATGATGACGTACCTATATCTTCATCTATAGTAATTTGTCGAAGAAAATTATGTTATTTTTTATAGGGAAGCCAAGCGTTTGACCACTAACTCACTTGAAAGTCAAGAAAAGGAAAAAAATCTAATTTTGACTTTGTTCTCTGCACGTGCACGTGTTTGTCTTGGGTGGAAATGGAACCTACCACCAACCAACTGAACGATGAGGCCAGTTGACTTCAACAATATACGGTTATTTTCGATCTGTTCTTCAATATGGCTTTCTGTTGTGGGATGATCGTGTACCACTTAAAGACAAGTTTAGATTGTCATAATTAGTAAAACTGGACTTGAATTTGTATTAAACTATTTAAAACTCTAAATGTTGAATGGATCATCAAAAAATTAACTAGCCCGAGGTTCTTGGTTTTCTCCTTTTGTGCTGGTCCACTTCCGAATAGGCGGTACTTTTGACGTTTCAAAGATCCTAGAGAAATCAACGCATTTTGACTTTGATTGAAGACTCCGAGGTCGACACCCAAACCTCGTCAGCCACGAGGTTGAGCCATATGTGCATTTAATTCCCAATTATCAGCTTCAACAATCATGCATGCATGAATGTTTTACACAAAATCTGCATATACGTCATACATACATAAATATTTTACCATAGTCGTTTGCTACGAGTTGCCGCTGATCTCCTGGGCCCCGATTCTACTAAACCAATCGTCTCAGAATAGCCACTGTAGGTGCCTTTTGGTATCCCGAGGCTCCTTCGGTGATACCATTGTCATTGTTAGACCCCGGATGAGATCCCTTAGCCGCCTTTAGTGGTGTATTCAAGCAGGGCGGCGCAGCGTTACTGTAGTACGTACATTTCCCCCGGCTGGCTGACGTCACGTGGTACATCGCGACGGATGCACCGACACGACACGTGGCAGCGCGCCAGGAGTGACAGTTCACTGCCTTCCTCGATGTGTGGAACAATGCAGTGGTCACGTGACCACGGTACTTGCTCGGGCTCGGGCAGGCCTGCGCTGCGGTACAGCGAGCGAGCTCCGTCCTTCCAGGAGACATGCTGTGCTGTGCTGTGTGGCTGAACAGCGCTGGCTGGTGATCGCACACGTGTGAGACATCACGTACCGCGCGCCTCTCCATACAAAAGGAAATAGCTCTTTTTTACCGCTTAATGTTGTCCACTACACACTGTTACCTGAGTTTGAACGTCTTATTTTTTGTCAGTTTTTGAATCACTTTATAGCTACAAGCGTCTTAACCTTGTGGATACTAATGTCAATAGCAGCTAGAGCAGTCCGGGGTTGCGTACCCGGAATCATTCCGGACAGATATTACCAACGGGTGCTTCATTATAATTTATCGCAATGGCTTTTGATTTATTGAGCCACAGTAAAATAATGGTTATAAAAGCTGATTGAAAATCCCATTGGTGTAAATGCCATATCCTTCTCAGGTCCCTTTCGGTGTTCCCGCCCAACGTTGCAAGGTTCGGTAGGTAATTCTAAATAATAAAATATACTACATCGATACCGATGAAAGGTTACGAAAACGTTACAACAACAGATGAAAATTCTTCGTTTGCAACTGGTTACGAGTAAACATGAAAAAAACTGGTTATAATAACTAAGTTACAATGTCGGCCGAAAGGGAGCTAATATCATAATAATAAAAATCCATATTACGTTTAATGTTTTTGAATATTGTAGGTACGAGTATATACAATTAAACTAACTATGTACAAAAGAATCAGTCGGATTACAAACGGTCTATAGGTAACTCAACTGTTCCTGACGGAATACGTAATCTAGTTCGCATATTACAAGCTATGCTTATTTTGGGGCTAGATGGCGCTGTGTGAAATAAATGTCCTGTAATATTTTATTTATTTATTTTATATATTTATTTAAAAACAATTATAACACCATAACAGATAAAAAACCATATATATATATATATATATATATATATATATATATAGCGGTTTGGTGTAAAACCACAGCCAATTGTACCACAGCGACGGGAGACGGATCGTGTTTGTGATAAGTCAGATCGGAAGGCAAGCCTTGGTTCCGTCCGCGTTGCAAGCAAACAAACAAACGGCCGTGAAATGAGCATCGACTCGCACCTATGAATACTGGGGCTATCTGACTTCTGACGTGTTACTACACTAGGTATATGTATAGTATCAGACGGTAGGTAGGTATATAGGTACCACAACGCACTGTGTATGTGTACACGTGACCTAATGAGGTATTAACGTCACTGATAGATAGATAGATAACTCTTTATTGTTCACCATTTACAAATAACATAACAAAATACAGATAGTGGAAACTTAATCTAATCCTCACTGGTAAAACAATTGGCGGCCTTATCGCTGAAAGCGATCTCTTCCAGGCAACCGCTTGATGGACAGATAAGATAACGGCTTTCAAGGATGGCTGATCTGTGCGCCGCGGTTCGCACGTCCGCCTTATCGAGCGGACATTATCACAAATGGTTAGAGATTATACCATTCAAATGTATCGCGTTCTAAGTCGCTGTGGTTTCACAAAATATATGTTCGTTTGAGAACCGAAATCTATCCGTGTGTTTGTTTGATATTATATTAATAAGAATTACTTAAGCGCTTTCAAAATGATTTGATTACGCGCACTGCAAACGCTCAGAGTCAGCTACCATCCAGCCGGCGTTTGTTTCCTCTGCGTTACGAGCCTGCGACCCCAACGAACCGTTGTCTTCAAGAAGAGAGTGGTAGGACTTTGTTGAAGTCCGCCTGGCTAGCTACCACCATCTTACCTAATTCTGTCGCCATAACAACCATTATAAAATTGTTATGTTCCGGCATTTACAGGTAAGATAGCCAGTTCCTGAGTTAGTTGAGGATTCCGTGTGAACTGCACCACCTTCCGCCATATCTCAACTTGTAACCAGGTGAGATGAAGGCCAAGCGCTTCCACGGCGTACAATAAAAATAGGCTCGCTCCATCATAAACCTCATTCTTGCATGTGCCAGTTTCGAGGTCAAAAGACAACTTGTCAATGCTCTCGGTCGACCCGTTCTTGTTGCTGGTCGCGATTCAGAACAGCATCCACATGGCGACGCGACGTTTCAAAGCGATCCTGAAAAGCGAATTTTTACTTTGTTGTCCGCAACAACAATATACGGTTATGTTCTCTGTTCGTCAGTATGGCACTGTTAGTTATTCTGTGGTATGGCTCTCTGTTGTGGGATAGTCGTGGGGAAGCTCTCCATGCTCATATGGAACGGGTCTTGGCTGACAATCTCAAAACAATACTAAAGAAAGCAACACGTATAAGCTAGCACCATGTCTTTGTATTACACAAGCATAATTTATAAATAAATCTTATTACTGGCGATAGTGGCGACAGAATGAATCACAGGTCAGGGCCCGTAAGGCTCAATATCCTTCCACTCGGATAATGATTGAGAGCGAATGAACTCGAGGATGCTCTGATGCACGGAAGATATCAGTCAAAGCAATCTGACCCTTATCGAGCCCACGAGACAAAGTCGGATGAGGTGAATGCAATCTCTGTGTTGTTTGAGTTACGATGAGGCCATCGGTGAGGTGAACCAACAGTTATATCATATTTCACATCAACAGCCCTTTCGTGTTCACTTATTGAGCAAGCACAATTGTAATTAGCCTCTAACTTACTAATTACTAACATTAGATTGACATGCATACCGCAAGCCAAGAAGATACCGGCAGTCGAAACTGTAAGCCAAGGACATTGTAAGCCGCTGAAAGGTTTACAAAACTTGGCGAACCAAATGACTCGGCAGTCGTTACTGCTGAAGTTGACGCTAGAAATAAGAGTCAAAGCTCGCTTCTTACCCGCACTTCCCAGAAACGGTAGAGGTGTTGAAGACCGATGATGATAGTGTTCACTGCTGGACAGAGCCTCCTCCAACGTTGGAGGGGTTTGCCATATCACAACGCGTGGCAAGCGGATCTGTGATCCCAGTACAGGTGTAGATATTCATAAATAAATAATAATAATAAATATGACATTACATTTATTTTACACCGCGCCATCTAGTGATTACATTCTTATCATATAATACAACACCCAAACACAAAACAAACATCAATATTCATCGCACAAATGTTTGTCCTGGGTGGCAATCGAACCCACAACCCACAGACCAGAAGGCAGAGTTACTACCGACTGAGCTGTGAGGCTTGTTAACAGTACACACAAAGAAGCTTCAGCCCTTTTTCTGGTGAGATCCCTTAGTCAGCTTTTACGACATCCACGGACTGAGTTTGAAGGGTCGATTACTAAGCCGTGACCGCCACGGCAATGTAATAAATAATATTCATATTAATAAACAACTGATTAAAATAATGTACGTACACTTAAACTGACTATTTACAAGGAAAGCTTTCGAGTTAGTCTCGGACCTTTACAAACGCTATTTTGAACCGCCTCTGTGGTCTAAGTGGTTCTAGTTCAACCAACTGATTTCAGCTCCAGCTCCCGAGATCCTCAGGATCTCTGGAGCTGGAGCTACAAGAGGGAGTACAATATTGTGCGTGTCTCGGTTGGTGGTAGGTCTTTGATCGAGTCCGTCTGGCTAGCTACCACCAACTTACCTAATTCTATCGCCATAACAACAATTATAAAAATAGTAGTGTTCCGGCATTTAGAGGCAAGATAGCTAGTTCCTCAGTTCGTTGAGGATTCCGGGTGAAGTGCGCTTCCACCTGTGGCCTTATCATAACTTGAAAATGAGGTGAGATGAAGGCCGAGCGCCTCCCCGTCGTACAACCGGTACACAGTTCCCGGGCGTTTCTCTTCATGTCTACTTTCGATAAGTGAAGTACTCAGATCACTATAATGAACTCGACACAGTGCCAGAATCCTACTGAAAATGCCCGAGGTCTTTTTACCAGAGATTTACACCTCGAGGAAGCTCCTCTTGAACCTTACGGTGTTCGAAGGTGCATTCTCCAAAGTGTGGGGATGGATCTCTGTCGATGGTAATAAGAGGCTGCAGGCACCATCTAACAATGCCTCAGAAACAGAACACAACCCATTCTACAAGCGGTAGAACGAACACACACAAAGAACAAAACATTTACGGTAGTATGAGTAAATATTTTACAAAAGTACTATTTGCGTTCTCGCGCGAGAGTGATTGTATTCAAACCTTTGTTACATCAACTAATGACAAACACAACACAAAGACCTCATTCCTGAAAAGTGTAAGAGCACATAGAACAACGCTCTTGAAAACGACATGTCGAAAACCTATTGTTCCGCGCTGAATCCAGGAACGCAAGTGCTTTTGATATAGTTTAATGTGCTTACATTCACCTGTTATTGTCTCGCATTACACAGTAGTAGGTATAGGTAGGTAGGTACTAGCGGCACACAAGTAGGTAAACAATGCGCGTCGACGGGCGGCGGCGGCGCCCACGCAATCGCAACCACGCCACCGGGTTTGTTTACTCGCTGTTCTATATTTGAATTGAATATTGTTGTTTAAATCAGTCTCGATCGAACGCTCGGCGCGGAAGCACGCGCCGGCGATCGCTCCGTTGAAAATCGAAAGTAAAACTGATTGGTGATTTGCGCAGTTTGTGAAGTGATTTTATTTTAATAAACTGGTTTTTAGTGATCGCTGACGATGAGTGAGCCGAAGCCGGCCTGTTTGCCCGCGGACGAGGATTCGGGTATGAATGAGAACTCTTTGTTTTGATATTTCGCGTAAACAATGATTATTGTGCTTACTGTTTGCGTGTCTGTTAGTTACATTAGTGGCGTGGTGTGAACCACGCAATAGTTGTATGACTCAAATGTCAATAGCAGGTCATTTGCTCTGGTACATCGTCAGCTGGAAGTCTTATGAGATGTCTCAATCGGCACGAGGATTGCATGCAGTGTTATGATGCGTTTTAATACATAGCGAACATTACTGGATTGAACAGTTATATTACTGCCGTGTATTTGAGACATCTCATACAGAGGCAGCGCTGTCTACCAACCTGTAGGTACAAGTACGATCCTTGCTCTCAAATTTGTTCATTTAATAGGCGGTTACTATTACTACCTACTAAATACCTTGACTTTTGACTTGGCATTAAGGATTGTCATCATTTTGATTTGGATATACCGAGAATGCGTACTCTACTCTGGGGCTAATAACTTATTAATGATTTCAATCTCTGCTTAGTTCAAGAGAAATTCACAATGAATAACATTAATGTACATGGAGACCATAGGTCTCAGTATAAATACTAGATCTTTACAAATATTACACATTCATTACATTCTTATAAAATCATCATTATTATAAACAATAACATTACCAAATGTACTTTTAACATTATATTATGCACAGCATTTAATTAAATGAGCATAATTATTTTTATATGATTTAGGCAATCTATGCATGAATGCTAGATTTTCTTGCTTCTCTTTCTTTTCTTGTTCCATTGTAACATTAAATGTAAATGTTGTAATCAAGTGTGTAAACAAACACGATTATAAGAAGTGTAAAGCATATATAAACTCGCTGCAGAACCGTATTTCATAAGACATTTCGATTCCAAGTTAGCTGGCTCCCTCTATGAAGAACACACCGTGAGTGTTTTCCAGCACCCATCGAGGTAAAACAGTTGTGGTTTAGTTTGAAGGCTACACGATGTCGGTGGCCGCTGACGCACGTATAATGAAATACTAGAATCGCAACATAACGTAAATATTATAGTTTGTTTTAATGTTTGTTAGTAAGTTAGTAGTACTTCTTCACGACACTGAATGGATTGATATTAAATTATAAAAACAACTATAGGCTTTTTTTTTTGGTACTACGACGTCTTTGATAAAACTGGCATGTTCAACTCAATTCAATTATTTATTCATACTGTCGGATCACAGGGAGTCACGTCATTTTGGTTAAATTACACTAAAATTCTAAAATAATATCAATAATAGGTGTTCATCCACAAAGACGGCTGTAAATTGTCCATTTTTTGCCATAACGTAAATATATTAACCTTATATAAATATCATAAAGGTTGTTCGCAGCTGTACAGGGGTTTTTTCATAAAATACTGTAGGATCACAGGGAACACTTAGTCACGTCATTTTCGTTAAAATACACACACAACTCAAACAAAAACAAAGCTGTTATCATTATACGATACGATATATATTCTGTTAGTAATATTAAATTACGTTAAAAACTGTAAAATGTTTTGTGCCCGTGTCAATAACATGATTTTCTTTCTTTCTTTCTTTCTTTCCTTCTAAATTGGCCAATCGAATGTCATTACAAAAATATAAAAACATTGAAGTGGCTGCTCGCAGAATATAATCATCAATAGTATAACGCCTTTGTTATAATTATTACAGCGCTTCGTCGATTAGTTAGTTTAGTACTTGTAGGTCACTTGGCTGAGACTCGGTGAAAGGTGATCTGCCATTGCCAAGGTCGCAGCAGCAAGGCAGCGGGGGAAGATACACAGATTGCAGAGTCGGACAAACTCAGCGGGAGCTTTTCCCTTCATTATGGACAACGAAATGCTGTTTTTTGCATCTTGTTTTGGAGTCCTAGGCCCGTATTCTAAAAACCCGCTGGGATTTCCGTTGAGCGGCTTTCTAGAATACGGCCTACTTACGCTTGGCTAGGTTTTAACGTTTAGCTGTGAAGCCTGACTCGTTCCGGCTGGGAGTGTGTATGTGTGCAATGTTTCAACTCCCATCTGTTCTGTAGTTTTGTGAAGAGGGAACAAAGATCAAACATTATATACCAAAACATCATTTGCTTTAATTGTACGACGGGGAACCGCTTGGTCTTCATCTCACTATCCTCAACAATCTGAGGAACTGGCTATCTTATCTCTAAATGCCGGGACACAACTGCATAGAATTGTTGTTATGGCGACAGAATTATAAGATGGTGGTAGCTGGCCAGGTGGATTTAAACAAATTCCTACCACCAACTAAAAAGCATAATATACTCGTAGTACTTCGTTTGGGATCGAACTTGGGACATCGGAACAAACTTTCGCATTTATATTAGTGTCACAATCTTCGGTATATTGTATGCAAAATGAATGTGATTGTGTAAATGCACCCGTAGGTCCAGAAGTGAAGGGCTCGATAACAATGGTCTGTGTCTGTGTGTGTGACACGTGCGTGTGCTTGTCTGTGTGTGTGTATGTACTAGTGAAGCGGGCCGAGGGTTCCGAGGGACGAGGCAGCAAACAGCGCAGCCAGCGGTCTGATCACTCAATACAATATATTCAATAGATTGTATTGTTTCGTGACGTTTCGACCCCTCCAGCTCAGCCCGTGGATGTTGTAGAAGCCGACTAAGGGATCTCACCAGAAGAAAGGCAGCAGCTTACTTCTGTGTATTGTCTACACCCTGGCCGCCCCGGGGAGGCTCTGTCCGTGTCCAGCTGCCACTAATAGGCTGGTGATGATGATTGATGATAAATATAAATACGAGTATTATATGATACAGCGCCATCTAGCCACAAACTTTGCGAACCTTGTATTTCCTTTTCCACCTTCGGCCTTATCTCAACTTGTAACCAGGTGAGATGAAGGCCAAGCGCTTCCCCGTAGTACAGTGAAAAAAATATATTAGGTCCTTACATATGAAATTGGCGTTTTGTATGGGAGGAACATAAAGGCAATTTTTTCATATTAAAATATATTTTATTAATCAAAGTATGTACCATTGCTATCTATACACTTTTGCCATCTTATAGGTAGTTCATTGATCCCTTTACTAAAAAAACCATTCGGACGGGAATCAATGAAATCTTTGAAAGCGGTTTGGACTGCCTCATCGGAATTGAATTGTTTTCCTTGCAAGAAGTTATCCAAATTTCGAAAAAAATGGTAATCTGTTGGAGCAAGGTCAGGAGAGTACGGTGGATGTCTTAGACATTCCAATTGAAGCTCCTCTAATTTGGTAGTCGTCTGTTGGGCCGTGTGTGGTCTAGCGTTGTCTTGAAGCAGCAGTGGCGTAGAGCGATTGAAAAGTCTCGGTTGTTTAACAGCGAGCTTTTCCATCATGGTTTGCAGTTGCTGACAATAGACATCAGCCGTAATCGTCTGACCAGATTTAAGAAAGCTATAGTGTACGACACCGGCACTAGTCCACCAAACGCTTACAAGTAACTTTTTTTGAGTCAATTTTCGCTTGGGGCAAGATTTTGCTGGTTCACCAGGGTTCAGCCATTGCGATGAGCGTTTACGATTATCAGGATATATCAGGACCCACTTTTCATCACATGTAATGATCCGATTTAAAATTCCTTCATTATTGTGCCGGTTGAGTAATGTAACGCAGCAGTCGACGCGCGTTTGTCGGTTTGCTTCACTCAATTCATGAGGTACCCACCTTTCAAGCTTTTTCACCTTCCCAATTTGCTTCAAGTGGATTAAAACGGTTTTGTCACTAACACCGCAGCCTGCAGCTAACTGTGATGTGGTTTGCGATGGATCTGCTTCCACAATAGCCTTCAATTCATCATTATCGACCTTGGTCTCCGGCCGTCCACGGGGCTTGTTCTGCAGGTCGAAATTTCTAGAACGAAAGCGTTGAAACCAAAAACGCACCGTGTTTTCTTTTGCGACACCACCACCATACACATCATTAATCCTTCGAGCCGTTTCTGCAGCACTGGTGCCACGGTGGAACTCGTACTCGTAAATAATGCGATATTTTAAGTTTTCCATTTTGTGAAATGAGTGACGCAGAAAAAAAAAGCAAAAGAGAAAAAAACAAATGAATTACGGTTTTCGAAACACAAATGCATGAGTAAATAGCTGTTTAAATTTGAATTCGGAATTCCTAACCAAAGAGGAGATATTTAAGATCAAAGTGGCCAGTACGACAAAACGCCAATTTCATATGTAAGGACCTAATATTAAACAAACTAGGCGATCACACTAATAATAAAGATGCTAAAGTTAGTCAGTGTGTGTGTGTTCGTGTGTTTGTTACTACTTCGCGCTGAAACAGCTGAACAGATTTGGTTGATATTGACCTGAATTAACACATAGGCTACATTTAATCCTGAAAAACTTAAGTTTTCCCGTGGGATACTATTTTTTCGTGATAAAAAGTCGTTTACCCTGAAAAACAATATATTAGCGCGGTACAATTTTCTGTATTTTCAATACCAATAGTGATTAGATAAATTGTGTATTTAGTATAGTTTTTCCCCATCGTGGCATGTTAAGTTATTAACCTCGGGTAACACCGCGGGACGCACTAGTATAGTACCTAGGTACTTCATGTGTCGCTCGAGACGCACGTGGTCTCATCTCCTCTTCTCCCTATACCACACAGCGCCATCTAATCCCAAACAAAGCAAAGCTTGTATGTGGGAACTAGATTACGGAAATAATACTTATATAGGTACTTTTTTTGTAAATAGGTTATATACTTATCATAAAATACAGCATCAAACACAGAACAAACATGTATATTCATTACAAAAATGTTTGTCCAGGGTGGGGATCGAACCCACAACGTACAGAGCTATGAGGCTCACGTGTGAACACTCGCCGACCGAAGGTAAACATGGATGGTGCTAGTTGGAACACGTCGTTGTGTCGCTCGCTGGCTCTTGTTTACAGACAGACAGACAGACAGACAGACAGACAGACTGACGACCTATGCGATGTTACGTCAGGGCAACCATGTCTGGTACATACAACCTGCCTCGCAATGACAAATAAAGACGGAGTCAAAGTCAAGGGAAATTTGTTTGTAAAATCATTACGCAACGTATTTATTGAACAATGTTTATTTTCTGCTCGTAGTTAATATCGTTATATGCTTTGTGAACTAAATAAATAGATACAGATGTGGTGAATTGAAGACAGGTGGTAGGTTGGGTTTAAAAAAAAATACGTTGAGGATGTACTCTGTCTCCACCCTCAACTAGCCTCATAGCTCAGTTGGTAGTAACTCTGCCTTCTGCGCTGTAGGCTGTGAGTTCGATCCCCACCCAGGACAAACATTTGTGTGATTAATATAGATGTTTTTTCTGTGTTTTGGTGTTGTTTTGTACGATAAGTATGTATTTACAAAAAAAAAAAAAAGTTAAGTATTCTATCCGTAATATAGTTCCCATATTACAAGCTACACTTATTTTGGGGCTAGATGTCGCTGTGTTTCATTAAAACCCTGTAAAATAAAATTAAAGAAACAAACAGTAGTTCAATAAAAAAAACTATAGTTTCAGTTTGGCTCCAATATACTTGCAATTTTAGACGTAGACGTAGCACGTACTCACAATAGCTGCAGAGTGGAGGTACCCGTACCCACGGAGTAACAGCTGGTAAATACATGTACTTATCGTAGACGATGTATTTCTCCGGCAGAAAAAATGTATTCGAATCCTTGCAAATATTAAAGAACCGCATGATGATGAACCTGAAAGCTGTAGAACACACTTTTGTGACCTGAGAATCCTTACTCTAACGTCTAAAAATATACAATTTTGGAAGCCTGTAAATTTGTCAGAAAATATCCCGAATTTTTCATCAAAAAAAGTGATCTTCCTAGACGATACGTAAATAGACATAACCCAAATGAGCTGGTACTACCTAGATCTAACATGTTTATGCATAGTTCTGGTCCAAACACAATGGCCGCCAAGATTTATAATAAGATACCTGATAAAGGGAAGCATGAACATGATTTTAAATTTAACAAACTTTGAAGGGACATTGTTATTGATAAATGTTACTATAGCCTTGTCGAGTTCTTGGATGATTCGAATTTTTGTTTATAGTTTGGTAAGTATAGGTAGATAGATTCCTTAAATAAGTAACTTGACAAAGTAGTATATATTAATTTATTGGCATATTAAAATACCGACTTAAACATTTAAATGATTGTTCTAAACAAATATAGATAAGTGTACAAAAGTGCTACACCCTAACTGGGTCACATAATTAATTATAGTACAGTGTTAGAATAAGATATTCCATTGTTAAGACTATGTGATTATGTATGCATTAAATAAATGAATATAAATGAATATGAATATGAATAATATAACAACCCTAGGACAGTGGCTAGGTAGAGGAAGCCAGTCATGTTTAGATCACTAATTATGTGAATATACCAACACAATAGACGGTGTTAGAAGTTTTATGACGACATCTCGATACGACTAGCTTGTCAACAATACTAGATCGCTGCAAGACTAAAGCTGAATAGAACAAACATTCAACATCGCGGTCGAACTGTATTGATATTTCACTAGATCGTGATACGACTACGAGTAGATAGCGTTGACGTCTGAATAGTCATCTGTCATTTGAAGTACAGTTATCTACAATCTCATCGGTCTAACTAGCCCTGCCGCTTCCGTTTTTTAATGTGCAAACGTAGGACTACAAAACTTATAATAATAATCCAATGAAATTAATACCTATAAAGAAATGAAAAACGTTTAAGTTTAATTAATTTACTTATATCTACGTTTTAAGTCACAAATGTTTCTTAAACACTCGATGGCCGTTACTTCATTCACCACAAGTTTATTCAATTCTCGTGTATTTGAATACTACGTCATTCCTTTTTTCCTTTGAACTTCAAATAAAACGTTACGAATTTTAATGTCTTGAATCGCAGCTTCTTTTTTTAAATTATATAAAAATAACATCAAAGTTGGTTTATGCTGCATCCGAACATTAAGGCGACGATTCCATGCCTCCAATATTGTTAGTTTGGTGTGTTTCTTTTGCACATGATATTAAAACGGGATCCTTCAACCATCAACTATTGTATACAGGCGGAAGGTAGAAGAGACAAATTGGCAGTCATTCTGGCGATGTCTTTTCCTTCTTCATTTTTAGTCAAACCAAGATCGGATGCTTTTTTCCAAACAGCTTTATTAAAGTGATAAAAGCATCCCGTTATTGCTCCATTTTTAAAATTCATCCGAAATGAATTAACGAGTGCCAATTCATAATCGCATTTAAAATTTGTAATCTGAACTTTCAGGGCGTATTATAGTGAATAGTGCGACGTAAGTTGTTTCGTGCTTATTTGGCAATAAAGCATACAATACCGGAAATACATTGGAAGTATTTGCCGTACTATCTACGTCAACGTGTAAGGAAAACAACTGATAGAACGGCTTAGGCACTCGTTTGAATGTGCCATCGCCGAAGAAAACGTTTCCCAGTGTGGCATACCTACCTTTTCATATATCTTCTTGAAAACGGTGATGAGAACACAAGTATTTTATTTCCTGTCATTTCAAATTCGGCCACCAAATATTTGGAGCGGAAACTTCACAACTTTTAACAAACTCTGTTTTTTCTACTTGCAGAAATCTCTTGCGTTCTCTATATAGAACGTCTTTAACTGAATTATAAGGTCTGCCAGTGTTACTTGCGGCAGAAGTCGATGGTATACCTAGTAGGGTTTGTTCGTATACTTTGTTAACTGATGACATTTCTTTGCACACGTTATGCTTTGCTGCATCCAATAGAAGGTCTTCATTATTATTATAATGATCCTGATCCCACTTATGCAAACTCTGTCTGATTGTACAAGTTTTATCAATGTTTAAAGTTAATGAAGCACTGCATTCAAGTCTCTTATAACATCGCCAAAAAGATGTTCCGCTCGAATTGTTACAAACGAAATAGTACCTATATCCATCGTGTAGAAGAGCTTCATTATTTTTTTTATTTTTAATACATTTGAGTTGAGGATTATTTTGCATTTTAGATATTTTAGCAGTGAAATTCACAATGATATGCCGAATGCAAATGTCGAAGTGACAATATCAAAGCTATAGAAAAAGTTTTATCTATGTCCGTACTCTACGTTAAGTACCGGCCAGCATTATCTTCTTAGATAATAATTTAGAAGGCGAGGTACACACGTATGTACACACGTACGTACCTACTCATGCTACCTACTTATAAGGGTAGTCCTTTGTTTTAATTTTCAACTTGACTATACGACATATCGCTATGTAGACCAACTGAGACTTAGTCCAATCGAGACCTAGTCTATTCAATACCTAGTCTTATCTTAAGATGTCGTCATAAAGCTTCTAACCCAATTAAGATACGTTATTTTTATAGTTATATTTATATTTATTATTTTCATTGACATTAATTATGAATGAATTAATTAATTAATTAACTATTTTTAAACGATTTAATTGGATTTAGATTTTTTATGTTTAAATAACTAGGTATTTAAATTATGACCCATGTTGTTTGAATAAATAAATAAATTATTATAAAAAGTAAGTGACTCACTTTTCCCCCTTCGAGGCATCTGATGGCTATTTTATCATTTATGCATTTGGTAAATTTTAAATGTAGTTATTTTATTATTACAAACAGACACTTCAATGCTATTATGTATAGATGAAGACCAACGCAAAACGACAAATATGTAGGTACTGGTAGTGTCGTGACAGACAGACAGACAGGATGCAGATTGTTTTATAGATAGACCACACGAGCTCTCATCACATCCTGTCGAGCAAGCGACATGTTTATATACACATTCATCATCATCATCATCATCATCATCCGCAGACAGATTGGACACACCGCACCCCACCGTTGGGTATAGCATAGCCCTGTACGTTATGTGTATGTGTGTGTGAGCAATGTATAGACATTACTATAAGTAGAGTATGTTTCCAACCAACCAACCAACCAATGTTAGTTGGCTGGTTTGATAAAAACCTTTAAGTAGTTTTATTTTATAAAATGTGGATATAAATATTTACTAATTCTCTTTAAACAGGCTATAGTACTTCAGATTAGCAACTCAACGCAAATTTATTCAAGTTTCGAACTAAGATATAGTAATAATAAAGGTGATATTGCTGTGCGCTCAACCACGGCGCTTATGACCACCAGATGACAGAAATATGCGCGTATTTCTACGTTTTGTTTTTTTACGGTAAAACAAATGTGAATTTTGAAACTTGAAAACACAGACCGTCTGCTGTATTCAGTGTTTATTTACTGTACAAAATTTCAAGCCGTAATTGCGCGTATTTATTGAATGGCGAACATTTTTGGTACATATTTTTTGGTACAAATTAGAATCAACTTTGTTTTTTTTTTTCTATCAAGACAATTTTATATAATCGTGTTTTCGAAACACAAGCGTTCTAGCATCTATCCTGAACTATAACATATATTAATTTCAAAGTTAATTCTACTGTATTGTGGAAGATATGGTCGCTGAAGCTAAGCCATTTCACATATCATAGACTCTTAATATGTACATCCTCCTACCATCAAACATACTGGTACTATCCTCTCCATCCTAAGGGTGTCTGGAAGATAATATTTTTAGGCGATAAGACCGCCCATTGTACAGTTAAGTTGTACGATGGGCAAACTGGTGTATAATAAAGAATTTTCATTCACACTATATTTTATATCCGTACTTATAATAACACTGTAACGGATCAAAATCTGTACATTCAATATATTTTGAAATGTCATTCAAAGTTACGGCATGTCCCTTTACATGGGCCTGTCATGTCACCCTTTAAAAGCAATAAATGGACGAACAGCGCCGACTGAGCTTAGCTTTAGCAATAGGGTCTAGTTGTACTAGTTTAGCTGAAGTTCACCGTTTGGTCCGGTTGCTGACGTACGTCCTCCGTCGTTCGTTGCAGAGTCGTGGGTGGAGCTGAACTCGGGCAGCGGACTGGCCGCCGTCGAGAACGAGTACATCCGTCTGCTGCGGGAGGCGCAGCGGGAGAGTCGGGACTCCAGTGTCAGGCACTCGCGGGCCTCCAGTCTCAAGGGCAGGTGAGAACACCGCTGGCACCTGTACTGTTACAACCGGGGCATCCGACTACGTTTATGCAAGCCTGGTATCTATAGTTTTAACACGTCAGGCATCCGACTACTGAAATAAGGTGCAGAGACTGCCTCGAAGGCAGATGAGTCACCACTGGTGGTTTATGTGCGCCTGGTATCTTTAGTGTTAACAACTGGGGCATCCGACTGCTAAGGACAGGGTGTGGACCTACCTACACACGACGACCCCCCATTGCTAACTTAGGACGCATTAGAACCCCTAGAAGCGAAGCATCCTCCAAATATACGGTACATAAGTATTTATTTAGAAAGCCAGTCGATCACAGGCAGGAAAGCGTCGACCTCGCCACTGCTTTCATTCACAAACGTTCTTTGTTGCGTTTCGGAAGCTCCGCTGAATCACCGCCATACGCCAGTTCGGTGACCTGCTGTCGTGTTCTGGTGCCCTGGTACTTCGCATTGTACGATAGAGCCTGAAAGTTACATTTCATTAAGTTAGCGTATTCAAATGTCCTTTTTATTCATCAGTTTCTATTGATACCTCGAATGGATGGACCTTCCCTTTATGTAGCACTTTTTGAATTTGTCTTACATGCTGTACCTAGTGTCAGAGAGGTGGCCTTGTATCGAAATGACGAGATGGTTCTCAACCTTTTGTAAATCAAATGCAGTTATAGTTATTGCAAGCATAGGTACTTGTAACTATAATAGAGTCCCATATATCCCTGTCCCAGTATTATCTCTGTTTATCCTGGGCAGTTCCCAGGTCAGCTGTGTTTGGGCTCCGAGACGGGGTCCTAAGTGGTCGTTGTCTGGCTAAGGTGGCATTGACATAAACTTTGGACAGTCCTTATTAGGGGGAAATCCAATACAACGTATTCACAGGTTTCAATTATTTTTTGCGCAGAACTTTGATTACTTTTCTAAAATCTAAGTATCTTAACTTACATCGTGTAACATCAATAACTCTCGACAGTGAAAATCCCGTTGAAATAGGTTCAGCCGTTTCGGAGATTAGCCAGAACAAACCGACAGACAGGCAGACAAAAGATTTTCCAATTTTGTTTTTGTTATTAGTACCGTTATACTTTTGTATGTATTAAGTAAAAACCTGTAATTTAAGTGTAACTTTTTATGGGAGGTTTGAAATTCTGATGGGGTCGGATTCCTTTCCCATACAAACGTAGTTTCATTTTCATTTAGAAAAGTCTTACTCAAAATATTGTTTGCAGGTATAATCGGGTAGGGATAAACTGTGTCTGTGGTGCGCTACTTTTTTAAAAAACCTAAAACAAACTATTTGCAAAAGAGTTTCTTCATGCAAACACTCTTTTCCATATATTTTAATTGTGATTGCGTTTTCAGAAAAAGTAGCGCGCCACAGTCACGTGTTATTTCTTTCCGATCATACATACAAAATTTAGTTTATTTTTTTATTTGGACTTACCACTTCGAAATGAAAAAGGAACTACGTTTGTACTGGAGAGCGATAATCCCTATACCTTTAACTCTACGTGTTTATAATGGTGAATAGCAGAGTGCGGCGGCGGAGGTACCAGGCTCGCATCAATGCGCTGAGCTCATTAGTACAGCGGCTTCGGAGCTATGTGCACTAATGAGCTGAGGGCTGCCTTGAAGCCAGCGTGCTACTGTAACTGGGAGCAGTGGTGGGCCAGAGGTCCCGGGTTCGATCCCCGGGGAGTATAATATTGTGCTGGCTTGGTTCCGGTTGGCTAGCTACCACCATCTTACCTACACAATTATCAATTTAGAATTGTTGTTATTAAGATGGTGGTATCTAGGCGGACTTAAGTCCTACCTCCTTACGAAATACTATACCCATAACCAACATAATATGTCCGCTTTCACACTATTGCTGTGCCCTGAACCTGATGAGGAGTTATTTATAACTTGTATGAATCATAACACCATTGTAAGACATCGGTCATACAATAAAATGGTCATGACTAATGAATATAATGTCACGTGACTCGCGCGGACGTCGCCGACTAAGATATTTACAAAATTACCAAATATTTGATGCTTGATACTTACTGTTTCATATGGGTTTCAATTAAAATGGCTGCTTTTCTGATAGAAACCGACAATTGAAAGGGTAGTAGTGTCTACCTGAGTACGGTCACCAGCCCGTCTGCCAAGCGTTGTGATAATGACGAATCCCCGCATTGTTCTGTAGGGAATTTTTCGGGCTGTAATGTTATGGACATATTATATGTACCATAGATCCCGTCGAATGATGTGAGCTCTGTAACCGGAGCCGCGTGGTAGCCCTGCGCTTATGTAACCCTAGTAGACCACAGCGACTCGCCGTTGTGTAATCCATACGATACTCCCACCTGCTGCCGCGTCATGGCCTCCTGGTACATCGATAACGTAACGTTTTCACTTTTCGCTCGCTCGCGAAATCTCTTCGTGTCTTCTGGGCTCTTGGTACTTTTTGTAATGAAAACCAGGGGGCTATGATATCCGGGAGGTGCTACACTACACTGCGGTCTCCCCCACCTTAGGATAGTTAGTTTCCTGAAGTAATAGCGTTTCGTTGGTCCCGTTTCAGCCCCAAGTCGCCGCCGAACAGCCCCAACCTGGAGCCCTCGACGGAAGACGAGCTCAAGGGAGTGTACATTAACTGCTGGCGGGTGAGATACACTCACGTATTAGTTTATTTATTGGATGGCTTCGCTACTAGCCTCATTGATCTTTGAGGTCAATTTGCAAAGAGCCGAGACCACAGACAGGTGCCAGCTCTGTGGCTTTTGTAAATATGTTTCACCTGCTCCTCTCACACACACATCATTCCCAGCTCCCAGACCCTTTCATTTTTAACTACTCATTTAAATATTATTTACTACTTAATTTACTTAATTACACTGCACTGTAACCAATCCGTGTTTGTTTTGGATATGGAAGAGCGGGGTCTTCTAACACACGTATTGTTTACTTAAATTAAGACCCCAACCTTTTACTTGAATATTGTCAAATTGTTTACTGCAATAAAAATCATTTAAATTTTTAATTTTCATCCCTCGCATCTCCCCTTTCCACCACCGGACTAGCAGACGTACGGCAGGCTACAACCCGTACCTTGTAAATGTTCCATTGTGCCGAACGCATCGTTTCGCCTCTACCTTTATCACGAATACTGGTAAGGAATGGAACTCGTTGGCCTCGTCTGTTTCTGCGCGAGTACAATCTTGTTCCAAGTCTCGGGCCACATCGCGGCTGGGGGTCTAACGCTTGGCATCATCAATAAAAAAAAACTTGATCACAACGCCGCCTAGCGCCAGACTAAGCAAAGCTTGTAATATCCACGTAGCTTATGTCTCTGTAACCTAGCCACTGTGAGCTCGGGTAGGTTCATTATTTAAACAACTACACTCGAGAGCATAGAAATCGCACACCCCCTACATTTTCATGTCGACCCTTATTTTTTTTTTAATTAAAGTTTGCTTGCAAATATAACTTGAATTAAATTAAAGTACACACTGTTAGCTTCCTAAAACCCCATAATATCTATGTTGCTGGTCTGTGCGCTGTCAGGCCTCCTTCGGCTAGTCTTCTTCTGACCGTCCACCGACTGACTTCCACTTCTCTAACTTCCTGGAGCTGCTGTCCGAGTTGAACTGCATTCAACCGGCGATTTCGTAGTGATGTATTCACGAGAAAACGAACAGCATATCTGCTCAAATTTAATTGACGAGCCACTTGACTTTGGTTCTGTCCAGCTTCGATTAGTGCAACCACTTGAGACGCTGCTTCCGGTGTGGTATCCATTTTCTTGTTTAGAGTGATGACGTATTCGTTAAAGGACCTTTCTGTCTGGGAGTTGGTATGCAAATGATGTCATTTCAATCATCCCTTATCCTTTTATACCTGCTCAAAGTCCCACAAACCGAGCTACCTGAAACGAGCTAATTTAGGCCATTCTATCGTTAAGTTGCCATTTTTATGGTTTCGAAGTCTGTTCCTAAAAACCCATAATGTCTAGCATTATGGGTTTTTAGGAACAGACTAACAGTGTGCACTTTAATTTAATTCAAGTTATATTTGCAAGCAAACTTTAATTAAAAAAAAAATAAGGGTCGACATGAAAATGTAGGGGGTGTGCGATTTCTATGCTCTCGAGTGTAGGTTACGGAACCAGCGCGCTACCCCCCTGACGTTAACTGAGTACGTCACATCCACAAACAATATGACCGTTTTTTAATTGTTGACGGGGAACTGTTTGTCCTTCATCTCACCTGGTTACAAGTTGAGATAAGGCCGAAGGTGGAGGCGCACTTCACTTCACCCGGAATCCTTAACGGTCTGAAAAACTGTCTGTCTTACCTCGAAATGCAGGAACACAATAATTTTATGTGATGTGATGGTGGTAGTTAGTCAGACGGACTTAAACAAAGTCCTACCACCAACCAAACCGAGCACAATATTGTACTCCCCCCCCCCCCTCCCCCTATGCCAGGGTTGTCATGGATGTACCGTTCCAGGACGAGTCCAACGACTGGGTGTGGGAGTGGAGCAGCCGACCCGACCAGCTGCCTCCCAAGTGAGTACCTCTACCTGCCTACCTATACCTACCTACGTGAATACATTTGTCGTTTATTTAATTTTGCTGCGGACAAACCAATTACTCTCATAAATTATGGAAACTTAAAAACAATGACAAAAAACTAGGGATGGACCGAAATTTCCGTTTCATACTCGGATGGACCGAGCTTCGGTGGTTTGAACCTAACTTTTTGGCATTCGGACATTCGAACGGCCGGAATTCGGTTCAAATGTCGAACATTCGGTACAAGAAAATATAATATAACTCAACTGTTTAGACTAAAATAATAAAAATGAAACGGTAAAATAAAATCTGAGGCATTAATTTTTGTTTGTTCCAGTACATTATTTGTAAATTAATAGTAGTTTATGCAACTGTCATATAATGAAGGGTATTAAAACACGAGTGTGAGTTTATGAAACGAGCGCAGCGAGTTTCATAATAGTAACGAGTGTTTTAATACCCGGGTTATATGCAGTTGCATACACTACTTTATCTTCACTAATGCAATTAGTCAAACAACAAGAGTAAAAGCTGACAATAGTTTATTTATAATAATTGTTCAAATTTTGGATGGTACAATTTTGAAAGTTAATGTTAATTATTGATCCAGCAGCTGTAGCGGTCGCGGGGCAAGCAGTAGAGCTCGTAGACGGAGTCGGAATATTTATAATTACTTCATTCGTCTTGTTTTCTATACTGTTCAAGATCGTATTTGAGACTTGAATTTTATTCATTAAAGACTCATCAATGTAGCTTTCAGCCACAGTAGAAGACTTCCACCCCCCGTGTCGTTTCAGTGCGGTCAAATCACCACCGCTATCTATGAGAAGGGTCGCCGAGGTGCGCCGGAAGCAATGCCCTGTGTACAACACTGGCTTAGGCAGATTCAAAAAACTTGCGATAGTTTTTCCCAGAGCACCAAATTTATTAATACCAGTTCTTTGATCGATGCACTTCCCCGACCTATAGCTCGAGAAAAAGGCAGGGTTTCGACAGGGGGTGGGTCGAAGTTCCATGTATTTTTTACATACGGCATAGCAGTTGCCCGTCACAACGAAAGAACGGTCTATTTTCGTTTTTGTTTTCGAAACTTTCACCATGATTGTACTGTCGTCTATGTTAGAGACTTCATCGAACTGGATGTTG
The DNA here is from genome assembly GCA_951394065.1 of Venusia cambrica. Classification (NCBI taxonomy): domain Eukaryota; kingdom Metazoa; phylum Arthropoda; class Insecta; order Lepidoptera; family Geometridae; genus Venusia; species Venusia cambrica. The sequence goes on from OX596066.1 coordinate 225,509, forward strand.
TATAGCTCTTGCCTACGGCATGCCCCCATTATGCCGAAGATTAGTGCAACCTGTAACAATAAACGATATAATAAGCTTGAGGTACATAGCCAAGGCAAAAACTATGATTTATGAAGTAGTAAAGTGTAGGTACCTACTACCTAATTTATACACAAAGTGCTTAAACGGAGTGTCTAGATAACTTGCGTGTGTAGTACGTAAGTACTAGGTATATTAAATAACAGAACTAAAATACACTTACCTTTTCAAAAAGATACAAAATATCTGGTGAATTTTCCAGGAACATCTTTATTTGACCTGATGTAAACGTCAAGGACTTTTTTTCCTTGTGTCCTTCTGAACTGCGTTTCAAGAACGCTGTGACTTTTGAATACTACGTGATATCAATATTGTTGTAGATACTCAGTGTGGACTTGAGCATAGAATATTTAACCCACATAGAAGATGGCTTGAATTTGTCGGAGAGGTCTTTGAGATACACAAGAATGATATTTTCAGAAAATGATGTAGTTTTCTTTTCGATCTTCCATGCCAAAAAGTTATTATATTCTTTTTCATATAATTTTCTAGATTTTTCTGGCAAAAGATTGTGAGTTACTTATGTTGCCAATTCTAGAATATCCGGAGGCGTACAAATATCATCGTCGCTGTCCATTTTTAACTTTTAATTTGTATTTTAAAAACAAAACACATTGCGAAACATTAAATTCACGCGTACGTGTATTGTCACAGTGAACTTGCCGCCATTAAAATCTAACCAATGAGAGCGCAGCTGCGCGCGCAGGGCCAATCAGGAGCGAGCGCGCGCTGTTCTTATTTTATTTAATTGGCACAAGATCTTACCAAAGAGTTTTGTGTATGTAAGTTTAGTAGTTTCGACGAAGTTTTCACGTATAACCCAACTGTTTTCAAAAGCCAGCCTAATATCAAAATTTTATACAACTTGTATGAGGATTTTGACATAAAGCTCGCCAGGTTAATTGGTCGCGTTTTATTGATGTTATAATGAGATTTTACGATATCGATGTGGATATTATACCATCATGTGAAATTGCTTAAATTGAGTGTTTTGTTGTCTGCGCTATAACAGTAGTAATTATAAGTCAAGTATTGGAAACATAAGTAGAATGAAATTAAATAAAAAAAAAAATAGCATTCTTCTAAGCAATATCTATGCATATGCATAAACACTACTTTTCCGGGTACCAAGCGGATGAACTCGCGAGTCTAAGTTAGTATTTCATAAGTAGAGTGTTGTAATAAATATTAAGAAAACATTGTTTGTTGCTGCCGCTTGGTGTTCTGGTCAGCTGTAGGGCCTAACCACGTAACCACAACATCCTATAGCTTCTCGTTGTGATGTTACATTACTTTTGTCTCGTTTTGTCTACACTGGACAGATAGTGACGAAAGTAAAGTAATATCAAAACGAGAATGCTTTAAGAGGCCGTGGTACTCCCCAGAAATGATTAGTTACCAAATATGGTTCTATAGTTTTAATCCAAAAGCAAGGTGAGTCGCGGGCTACAGGTAATATATATTATGTTCGTTTTCCAGAGACTGGCGCTTCAAGCACCCCGTGGGGTCTCGGGGGCCACCCTCGGCCTCCTCCTCGGTCGAGGTGCTGGAGACGCAGGCTCCCCCCCACAAGGTAACATATCATACATGCACCCCCCACAAGGTATACACCATCGGTGACACAATCCGTCCATCCGATATGAGCAGGTTGTGTTGTTGTTGCAGAGTGTGTGCCTGAGCGTGCGGCGCGCGAGTGTGTGGTCGCGCGGGTGTGTGTGCGCCATGCTTGCCACCAACCTCCTCTCGCTGCTCGTCGGCGCCGGCATCGGGTGAGTCTCTCTCTCTCTCTCTCTCTCTCTCTCTCTCTCTCTATCTATCTCTCTCGTTGATTCAACAAAACCAATTTTTGTATCTGAATATAGAATATTAGGACTAGCTCGAGTGTTCATTCTTTGTTTGAAGTCAATTAGGTAGGTTTTAGTCAGATTAATATGTAAGTTATTGTATTCAAGCCAATGAATAATTGATGTCAATGTGTTGCTAATGGCATATTCCAAGCGTCAACGGGTTAGTATTAAATAGTATTGTGCTGTCATCTGCAAGTAATGTCATATAATAGTCAGTAGTATTCGGAAGATCATTAATGTGAATAACAAAGAGTAACGGACCTAATATCTCCCCTGGGGGACTCCATGTCTTACAGCCCTTACGTCAGACTTTACGTTAGACCTTAGTAGAGCAGACCTTAGTCATTTAAGCTATTTGTTGTCGATTACTTAAGTATGATTTAATAAAGTTATTAACTCTTCCCTTCCCCTAACCCCGTATCTGTCTAGCTTTTCCAAAAGTAGATTTTGGTTGACATGGTCAAATGCTTTTGTCATATCTACGAAGAGACCGACTGCTGTTTGTCTTTTAGCGACGTTTGTTGTTACTCTATAAAGTATCATAAATGGCTTTATTAATGGTTTGGGTTTTACGAAATCCATATCGTCGGTCGCTGAATACGTTGTTATTTTCTAAATAGTTGTTTAAAATGTTATAAAACATTATTTTAATGATTTTAGAAGTAACTGGAATATGGGTCGATAATTATTTAAGGCTTCTTTCGAACAGAGGCTTAGTTGTTGATAGCTATAATTAATCTGTGAGAATGCCTCGTTCCATGCGTACATCGATGGCGTGTGCGAGAACTGAAGCCGCTATAAGAGCAAGCTCTTTCATTATTCTTGTAGATATACCATCATAGCTGACACTTTTCGTGTTTTTGAGAGAAATAATTGTTTTGGTAATGTCAAATGGGATAACGGGTGATGTTGCAGCGTGTGGCTCAGCAAGCGAGGCGTGTTGCCGCCGAGACTGATCGCCATCAACTGACGACGACACGGGACTGACCGCGCCGCGGGACATGTGCGGGACATGCGCCGCGGGACATGCTCCACACGGACATGTTATACAAGATAATGCTCCACGGGACATATTCACGTGATATGTTCCACGAAACAATGTTAAAAGTCCTCAGGCTTGTGTGTAGTGTAGTGTAGTGCTAGTGATGTCGCTGTCGGGAGAGTAGCCGTGTCGCCGCAACGTGTCACGTGACACGCAACACTACTTGATAGTAGCACTACTACAACACATTACACATTTAAGATATATCGGCCAGTGATCCGTGTGACTCTCACGATATCATATGATATCATATCTATTAAACTTGTTCATTTTAGTGCTTACACATTGTAACTGAACACTTCTGTTTGAGTTCATCGTTGAGGACGCGTCTGCGATGTGGCCGACCCGGATACCCGGATACCCGGTTTACCGGATACTAATTACCTAGACACGAGTGTCGGAACACAGCGGTCGCAGACGCTGGTCGGAGGTGGCTCATCCCAAGTGTTGACAGAGCGGTGTCGTGTTAGTCTCGTTGAACCAAGTGTGCGGGTCACGTGACACGTGCTAGCGACCACACACACACACACACACAGGCCGGAGGACGTGGTCACATGTATCTTGGGAAATGGCTGTTTTCACCGGCGACCCTTCACTTTAGTAACACATATAATATATCCAGTAGGGAGTGTGACAGGGGGAATGTGTGACCCATGTCAGGGTAACTCCAAAACTAAAGCATTTTTTCCTCAGAACAGCTATCGTCATATTTCTCGATGATTTTAATAATTCCAAACGTTGTGTGAGACGTGATTATAAATAATTTTGATTCTCTTCAAATTGAGCACTGACACATTTACCCTGCTGTCATATTTACCCCGCTGTCATATTTACCCCACTGTTACATTTGCCCTGCTATCATACGTAGGTACCGTACGATATCAGTTCAGTTCGTAGTAATAATAACATTGTTCTCAATAAAACTAGGGTATAAGTAATATTATAAAGCTAGCCATAATATTATACATCGTATTTGTACCACTTTTGTATTTGAACTCGACTTTAAAACGGAGGAGCTACTATACCTTCGCACGTATCCATCGATGTGATCGGTGGCCCCGGGCCCTGGGAGTGCAGCCGGATCTCTGATTCGACTGCGTGACTGCGCGCTCGGCCGACGCTCGCGATGTCGGCCGACGCTCGCGATGTCGGCCGACGGGGCTCTCAGTCCGACACGCGATCCGACAGTGTACTCCAATGTAGTGTAGTGTTTTTTAATATTTTAGTGTGACACACATTTTTTTTTAATCCGTTTTTATTATTTCTGTTTGAATTGTCATTATAATATAGTACAAGGTGTTTGCATGAACTGTGTCAAAAAGTTAATGTTAACAAGCCTAATAGCTCAGTTGTTAGTAACTCTGCCTTCTGCGCTGTAGGTTGTGGGTTCGATTCCCATCAGGACAAACATTTGTGTGATGAATATTGATGTTTGTTCTGTGTTTGGGTGCTGTATTGTATGTTAAGTATTTATTTACAAAAAAATAAATAAGTATTCTGGTTCCCATATTCCAAGCTATGCTTAGTTTGGGACGGCGGCGTTGTGTGTAATTTATGTCTTGTAATATTATGTAATGTATCGAAACTTTACTTTCTAACACAGTTCATGCAAACACCTTGTATTATATTATAATGACAATTCAAACAGAAATAATAAAAACAGATTTAATAAACAGTGTGTTTTAGTGACACGTAGAGCTAAATGAGACGAAGGCTGTATCTCGAATGTGACGGTGTCGGCGTTACGTTACGTTACGTTACGTTACGTTACTTTACTTTACTTCTACTGAATATGCTTGAAAATATTAAATATTTTTTATATTCCTAGTCTCTAAGTCTTACATTACGTGGATTGTGATTTATATATATAATCTGCTTCCGAGTAACGTTTCGTTGTTAACTCCTAAGAATACATTTAAGCTGTTTTCTTTAAATTTTATAAAGATATGAACATTTTGTGTTATTTCCATACACGGTTACAAAAACCGGGCAGATGTTACGAGGCCTCCGTGCGACTATAAATAAATACCCGACCGCCTCGGAAGGAGGGCTATGATTTTCGAGAGCGTGTACTTATTTGTGTGTATGGCACGCTGGCAGCCTGAGCTTTGTAGTATCAGTGACATAAACAATATCATTTCAAAATGGGGGGTACGAATCTAAAGTTGGAGGGGAGAGGATAAAGCAAACATGTCATCATAAGAAAAGTAATATAACAAGCCTGTGTTTTCGTTTCGAAGTTATTTGCATACCGGAGTTAGTTTAGGATTCTTGAAACTGAATGGCGTGATTTTGTAATAGATTATGTATTTTAAAAGTAACTTGAATTAAAGTCTGTTTTTTAATCAAATTGATGAAGTTAACATTTGCGTGCTGCCTGTACACTGTATAGTATACTGTATACTGTATCATGCCTTACGTCGACAACTGCCCGTTTTTTGTGAAGGAATGTGTATACTTACTGTTTATATTAATAGATAGATTTTTTAAGTTTTAAAATAAAGTTTCGCATACTAGCTTGTGCATCCTGTTTTATTTTATTGTTTTAAGGTTTTCCACGGGATCTTGGGAAGTAAGCCGCACATTGGTGTCCCGTGGTCCCGTGGGTATTATTAAATGTGTCAATAGCGACTTATGTATGAATGTGGAGGATTCTTGTGCCTTCATCTTACCTGGGTACAAGATGAGATAAGACCGAAGGTGGAGCTCATCCTCAACTACCTGAGGAGCTGGATATCTCACCTCTGAGCCGGAACACAACTATTTTTGGAATTGTTATTTTGGCGACAGAACTAGATAAGACGGTGGTAGCTTACCAGGCGAACTTAAATAAAGTCCTACCACCGACCAAACCAAGCACAATATATTGTACTCCTCCGGGGATCGAACCCGGGACCTCTGGATCTGACCACGGAGGCGCTTATGATATCAGCTGAGCCTAGTGGTGCGGTTCACTAAATCACACTAATAAAAGTACTGAAACGGATTGAGCTGAAATTTTGTACACATTGGCGCCCTAGACCGGGAAGGAGACACAGGCTCCCCGTCCCATAGAGCAGTTCTCGCGGGGTGGATGGGAATGAGATGTCAGTTCCCGCGGGATGGATGGGAATGAGATGACATCACCATATGAAACTGATATGTTCACTTTTGCTAATTCACGCAAAAACTACCTACTGAGCGAGCGCATTGAGCTGAAATTTGCACAGATATTGTTTTGAACCAGGACTTAACACCTTTATGCCTCAAGTTGACGGCGAGGCTAGGTTCGCTCTGAGCGATTTTCTTTTGGTACGTTACGCACTAAAGCGTTTTTGTAATACGCACGTATTATAAAAACGTGATATATAACACCAACGGTAGTTGTGTTGCGATTGTTATGATCTCGGCCTCGAGGGCGGTAAGTCCAGTCCATACTCGTCTCGTGTAACTTGTAACGAACGATGAGCTACGTCTCTCGTCAACTCGGAATGCAAACCTCCGTGGCCGCTCCAGAAACTAAATCAAACTTCGGACCAAACCGTAGGTAGACGGTTAGCTCAAACATTCCAAAGGAGATAGTTCATAGCAGGCGTATACGTACAATACGTAGGAAAATTGAAAAATAAATAAGGCAATCTAACAAAAATATTATGTGACAGGTTATTATATTAACGAATTCAGGTGTACAAAAGTATTTTTTTTTTCGTCACGATTTAGCTTTTTATTCAGCAGCACTGCTGCAGGCAGGTTCAGTTTTATTTTTTATTTCCGAGCCACCGACGGACTCAGATTGATTGCTTTTATTTTGACCCGGCCTTGTTTTATGACTGGTCCTGACTGAAGTTTTGTAGCATATTTACTATTCCTACGTAAATCCGCCATGACACCATGTAGATACTAATTTAATAATACTGCAGCGAAGCCCGCGTTGGTGAATACATTAATAAAGTACAACAAAACTATGCATAAGTATGTAACTCGAGTAAATTGATGATGGGAATACCGACGTTTGCTGTAATTTTCACCAAGTCCAATTGCCGTTGTAGGTACAAGATAAAAGCGGCATCGAATCGACTGTCAATACCCGAATAACGGAACAAATGACATGAAAAGCCTATGATTATTAACCGACTTCAAAAAAAGGAGGAGGTTCTCAATTCGTCAGAATCTTTTTTTTATGTATATTCCCCGAATACTCGAAGACTCCTAGACCGATTTGGAAAATTCTTATTTTATTAAAAAGGGTACACTTTACAGGTCCCATTGTCATCAGGTCAGGATCTGATGAAGGAATCGAGGGAACTTTTCAAATATTATATGCACACTTGAAGTAATTTAGGTATTTTTAGGGTCGGTGTACAACCCAGGTGCTCCCATCGTCATCAGATCAGAAGATCCTTTTTTTTTTATAGTTCGACGGGGAAGCGCGTGGCCTTCATATCACCTTGGAGGCGCACTTCACCGGAATCCTCAACAAAACTGAGGAACTGGCTATCTCACCTCTAAATGCCGGAACGCAACATTTTTTTTTAAGAATTGTTAAAATCGAGGGAACTCTTTAAATATTATAGGCACACTTGAAGCGATTTGGGTGTATTACTTACCTCGAAAGTAAGGAAAAAACGGATCCCATATAGGATGGCGCGTCTGTCTGTCCGTCCATCTGTCATCAAAATAATTGGTATAAATTCGTCATCCAGGTAAACTAAATTGTATCATTTCTTCATTGAAGTCTGTTTTCTTTTTAGTTTTTAAAACGTTATTATTCGTGATCGTCAGGATGGCTGGACCGAATGAGGTATGGACATGAAACCATGAAACTATTTGCTACCTGAACATGTATTGCTTAATATTTTTTCGACGCTTCTTTATAGTGTTATTGACACAGATCTTAAAAAAATATTAAAACGTAATATCGCCTAAATTATTTACGCCATAATTTGCCTCAGGACAATTGCTAATATTATTTTAGTAGGCGCTTAGTGGATTATGGGCAACTCGTCTCTTTCTCAAATTCAGTTTTACGTCTAAATTATAATTACCACTGCTACTAGTTTCATCTGATAGGAACCTACTACTCTACTTATTAACAAAAGGAAAGGGATGTTAATCTACCCCTTTATGTTTCTAAATGTTATTCTGTCTGAAAGATATCGTTTCGTAGCGATAAGATTGGCGTTTTGGTATGGATAGGTAAAGATCACTAGGTATTCATCTTTATTAAAAGTATTTCTGCCTTATCTTACTAATAACTTAACTTCAATTTTCTCATGAAGGAATGTTAGTGAAGTGAGAGGGTCGAGTGGTGTCTCCCTCTCATTGTGTCACGAGTGGAGTGGAGTGGAGTGGAGTGGCCTCTTCTCGCAGATGAAGTGTCGCAGGAACTCCGCGTTGACGTTGTAGAGGGAGCCGTTAGTGAACACCACCGCATACTTGCTCGGTAAGAGAGACACCGACTCGTCTCCGAGCGGCCAGCCGGCAGTCCACGGGCTGTAACCGGCCGCCTCCTCCACACTCTCGCCTGCAACACACAATGCCAGGGGTTAGGTTAGAGAAACAGAATCAAATCATTCCGAAATAAATAAACATATACCAATACATTCTCAATTTGTTTAGAGTAAACCGTTCGAGAGTTAGTTATGCCGTCACAAACATTGCCACATGCATACATACATACATACATACAGTGCCGGATTTGAGACACACTGTAGGTGCACTATGCATGCATACAAACATTTTACTGTGTAAAGCCAGGAGGTAAGTATACATGTGACGTATGCAGGTGTCACTTTGGTTGGAGGTGCCATACTTTGTTTCATTTAAGCCTGGTGTACCTAATGCGTAGAGGGACTAAGTCGCGTTATGACTAAATTTCACAATTATATTAACTTAATGTGTAGAACGTTGTTAGTCTTTTTAGTAGATTGCTTACTTCGTTATAAAGCTATTCCATATTACTTAGACCTATATATTCATCAGCCTAAATCGCGTTTCGCCTAAATGCCAAAGAATACCAACCTATAGTCCGGCCAAATTGGAGAAGGAATGTTTACCAACAAAGCGTTGCTAGGCAACCGTATAACAACAGGTCTAAAAAAATTTTTTTTTTTAAATGGAGTGTTAATATGTGAAAGCTAATAGCTCTATAATATATATCTAACCTAACCTATAAGACTGCTAGATTCTAGCGCTGACTTCATTATCTTAATGGAATTTAGAGTCAATTTAAGCAATTTTTTGACATATTTTGAGTTGTGGAAGGCCAAATACGTAAAAACGTCTTGATAGAGCTTGGCCCAGGTTGGTCAGTCATTGTAACAAAACAACAAAAACAAAAACGTAACCAAGATACAAATACAACCAAAACACAACAAGAAACAATAACAAACAACAAATTTATCAAAAACAACATAACAATTTACCAAATCGCAAGAAAACAGAGGGAATTTTAATATTGTCATTGTCACGCAAACGAAACGAAAGCAAGACCGACTGCGCCGGCGCCGCCATTTTATTTTTATTCCGTTCCGTTCCACCCAAGACATCATGCTAGAAAGTACGGTAACTTTATCAAGAAGTGAAGGTGCATCATGCGTATTGTAAGATTGTTTTGTTGAATTTTGTTATTGTAACGTAATACTATTTTCTTTTGTTAAAATTTAAAACAGACTACAATTAATTTTAGTTTACGAAAAAATACTTAGTTTGGCTAAACTAACTCGTAGCTTGTCTTCAGTGAAACGTAACGTAACACCCACATGACAAATAATGCAACTAAAAGTGAGTGCACCATAAAATGCATGTACTATCAAAAGCATAGTCGCATTTTTTATCCAGAAGCATAATACAATAGTGCAAACTGTTTGCAACTCCTTGCTTCAAAATAAAATTGTGCTAGGGCTGACACAGTTTTTGAACGTTTAGTAACTGGGAACTTAAACTTTTATTTTAGGCCATTTACTTGCAATTTATACGTACTAAAGATCAAAATTGATCATAGAAATGACTTCCCAATGAGTGTTATGACGATGCATATTGAGTTTCAGTGTGCATTATTCAAATTTAGTTGTTTATTCAAGATTCTGACGTGATAACCCTAATAACCCGTAAATGTGGTTTGTTGGTAAACATTCCTTCTCCAATTTGGCTAGAGTATAGTATACAATTACAAACTTGTTTAACCCTAGAGTGCTAGCGCGATGAGCATTTTGCCGCCCTTGAAAAACAAATTATGATTATTTACAAACGATACATTTTTTAAGGTCAAGAGTTTTAGTAGCTGCCCCCGCGGCTTTCACCTACATGAATCTTAAGTTTGAATTAATTCAGTGTGCGGACGAACGCGGGAAGTTAGTCACTGAGGGTCGGTCGCGGAAGCAAATTGCTAACTGCGCGACCACTCACGTTAGTATGTTTTGCGTGTTTACCTTCATATTGTATATTGAAATGTAGTGACTTTGTTTTCACGCTGATTTTAATTAATCCAATGTTTAACATAATAAATGCGAAAGGATGTGAGTGAGTATGTTTTTAAGCGCTTAAATTTCTCTATAACAACTGAACGGATTTGGCTCTTGTAATATACATAGTTGGAATTGCACACATTTTTTATCCGGGTAAATACCACGCTAGCGGAGCCGCGGGCGGATGCTAGTAATATATAAAACTCCTACATTACCGACTGACTGACTTATTTACTGACTATCAACGCACAGCCTAAACCAGAAGTCCCTAAAGTATGTGTTGTCGGTAACTCGAATCAAAATCGAATAGCAAATAGTGAATGTTAATAATACCGTCATGCATCAAAACGTCATGCAACTGTAGCACGAAGAAGTCATAGTCGTTCTCCTATTGTGCCCTCACAAATATTATTATTATTATCATCCCGCCCTCGTCAACGTATGTCAACTAAGCATCCACAAGCTCTCGTACACGATCATCATGTGATGAACCGCTGACGCACGCGAATGGATTTGGAAGAAATATCTTTGGCTCTGGCTAGATCACAAATAACGAGAAAATCTTGCCATTTGACATTGCGCAAAACATTGAAAAACTAATTTGCTTGATTTGTACCACCGGAAAACCAACAAATACCTTCAGGGAGAGTGATGATATAAGCGGGATGTCAACACTGGATACACTGTATAAACATGTGTCAATACTGTTTCGCTTAATAATATCCCGGAGAGATTGAAAACATTTACATATTTCTTTACGTAATTTAAATAAAAGTAAGCATGTTCCTAAAATGTAAGCGAATTACCCAAAGACATTAGAAGTCAAATGTTTCAGAGACTAATTATGTTATTTGAACAAAATATAACTTATTCTAATCAATTATGTTTGATTTTGATTATTTTATAAATGTTATAAAGTTTCTTAAACTACCAATATGGAAAAAACTTATATGAGTAGGTATGGGCGGCAAAATGCCTACCTACTTTTTATTTTTATTTGATTATACCAGGAGACGGAACAAGCAAGTAGCCCGCCTGGTGTTAAGTGCATCTCTTGCCTATAACAAAGCCTTACTGCATAGGTCACAACCACAAAGAACATAGCCTACACGGCACTGCATTGCGGCCGTCAACTTGAGGCATAAAGGTGTTAAGCCTCGCGTGCCCGTAATTTCACCGGCAACCATACCATTCAAACTGATGATTCAAATGTAGATCTCAATGTTACCTATCATTTGTCCGAAGACACCACTACTGGTCATTCAAAAAATGAAATTCAAAACGTTTCTTGACGTAGGTAGGTAGCTGTTGAACTGTAACTCAGCATGTCTATGAATCTCTTTGCCTTTCTCTCTTCTAACCTAAGTATATCGCAGTATGCCTAATTAACGTTATTGTCTACTTCGCGCTATAACTAGTCACAACCTGACTTAGTCCCTCTACGCATTAGGTACACCAGTCTTAAATGCCTTGTTACATACCACTACGGCACGGTCACAGCCAGATGCAGCTCCTTTCGTACGAATAGTAAGAAAAGGACAACACCACTCACCGCTATGAATCGCGAATAGCGAGAGTCAACTCGCTGTAAGGCAAACCCAGCATAGTCGAAGTAATACTACATCCACAGAGCAGTCTGTGACACCAGACGTGCCAAAGACGTAATACTGCAACCTACAGCGTAGTCTGTGTCACTCACCGGTCACCGCTCGCCACTCGCCGTCGTCGCCCCGAAGGTAGCCGACGAATGCAATGTGTGGCCAGTGCTCCGTCGCCATCTCCCCGAGGAGGCGCGCCTCCCCCCTCCCGTTGATCACGGTGAGCTGCGCCCCCTCCCTTACACAGGTCTCGTTGGCTCGTGTCCAGTTCACAGCCTCCGCGTGGTACTTGTAACAGCCGCCGGTCTCGCTGTACGTGTAGCCTGCACAGACGTTTCACCGGTACTTGGCTTGTATGATGCATGTGTTGTTCATTGGATGTGCTATTCTATAGGTACCTACTTAGATAAAAAAAAAAAAAGGATATTGCACTTACGACCTCTACTCTACAAAACGATTCGATACAGTTTAAACGATTCGATAGTCATCCGCATGTTGGGAACAACCTTACCCTGGAAAACATCAAAAGACTCATCATTAAAATATATACCTATGTAGCTTCTTTCATGGCAATTTTATTTTTAGTTTTCAGTAAATTTTCATTGACCCTTAATGTCTGTGTTGTGTCACACAACACAAACGCATACATATTAAGGGTTAAATCATGGACGTTTTAGCAAAAAATGTGCAGAGAACGTGAACGCAGTGAGATGCCTTGCTAGATTACGTAGACCAGCATTGGGACCTGCTCAGGAGATCCAACGGCCGCAATGGGGCATGAGGTTGTGGCAACAATTTACAGTAGTAGTACCTACCTAGGTAAGGTGCAATGTTAACTTAGGTACTTACCTAACATACTTTGCGTTACTTACAAATTACAAAGTAAGTACTTAAAAGATTTTAATTTTTTTCTTGTACGACGCGGAAGCGCTTGGCCTTCATCTCACCTGGTTACAAGGCCGAAGGTGGAGGCGCAATACACCCGGAATCCTCAACTAACCGAGGAAGTTGATGTGAGTTTATTAAATCTAATTAGGTACAAGGTAAATCGAGAGTCCGTAAAGCAGGTCGACTCAAACAAAAACGCGTGCGTAGAGTCCAAAGATTAGGCAGGGGTCAGAATAATAGAAGATACGGAGTTCGGTTACAGAGATAATAGCAGAATATTTAGGAATCATTGTTTACAAATCGAAGTGATAACGTACACTCCTACACGATAGCAAATTACGTGTCGTTAGAATGTTCGTCAAGTTCGGTCCAATTGACAGCTGTCATCTATCAAATTCAAATCATCATAGAGTACGATTTGGGCATCGATCGACAAAAGTAATGTCAATCCACGTGTAATGTCGATCCATCGTTCAAACGATATCGAAACGATGTCACTAAGGCTACGTTTTGCACGATAATTGTCCCGATTTATCGTTTATCGTTATGTAGGGTGGCTTTTTCATAGAATTGTTGTGGACAGTTACCAGAGTCGTGTCCACAGTCGGTAGGCGCCGGCGTCGGGCGAGCTGCTGTCGAGGTCGCCAGCTGTTGGTCGGTGGAGTTCGTCAGGTCTGATATCGTCTTCGTGGACGACGCGTTGGCTTCATCGATGGCGCAGCTACACGCCGGCGGCGGCTCATGACCGCTCGCGCGCTGCGCCGAGGGTTGCACTGGCGGCGGCGGCGACGCTGCAACACACACCTCCTGTAACCACCAACCTACAACCTGGCCAAACAGCGGCAAAAGTGACAGTTGGACATAATTATATTGCACTCTCCCCAACTACCCTCAAACGAGATCCTTTTCCCCATTCACACACTCACTACTAACATAATTCATGAATTTACACTCACCTACATTTACATTTCCATCCACTAAACTACACAAACTACTCTCCACGTACCAATACACTCGTACCTCACCCACACATACACCTATCCATCCACATCCACCACTGTATACATTTTCAACTAGTTATAGTTATATGGTCACGAGCCCAAATCATATTGTTGTAATAAGTTGAAATTATGTCGTCAAGCTCAATCAGCGGAGTGCGGGCACTGGTGACCTGTATTACAGGTTTGTTTCAAACCTACCATAGGCACCAGTCTCACACAAAACAGGTTATTCTAAACTCTAATTTTAGCTAAATCTACTATGTTACTGACCTTTTTGTATGAGAAAATAAATAAATATTTGATTTGATTTGAAATTTGACTTGCAAAGCTACTTAGAAAAGTTAATGTACGCATTAATCTGCCGTGTCTGCGCGTGTGTGGTTTTAGAGCAGAAGACAATAATAAAAAACGGTAAATGTTTGTATGTTTGTACCGGTCCCTTACATTTCATTAAATCTTACCATGAACCACCGCGCTACACACCACTAACGCTGTTAAAACTGCTAACTTGAACATCATAATGAACTTAGAAGGCTAATAGCCAACGAATATCTGAAGGGAACGAAATGTCCCGTTCCATAAATACCTCCGGCCCAAACGAAGACACTCTTCGTTCAGTAGTAGGTACATGACATGACATGAGATACGATAACCTTGCCGAACTTTAACATCTCCAACAAAACAAGATAGTAGAACAGAGACCGCTCACGTGATCAGCTGATCTAATACTAGAGAACTCTCTGGACTACGTAGCGAGAGAGTAAAGTGTAATATGGTGTAATGAAAGCACACTTTTATCGAAGTGTTAATAATAGTTTTATTTTTGTGGGATATCTCCGCGATTAAATACACAACCCAAGCCAAACATCACGAGATCTCAGTTCGGGGCGAACTAGTACTAAAATCTTAAATTATTATAATCCTTCCACAACTAGACTAGACAAAAAGTAGATGTATCGCCGTCTTTGTCAGCAGTGAAGCAGAAAAAACCAAGCTCCTCTTCTAAATACGCGCAAAACAAAGCTCACTTTCGACAGTTTGTCTCTGAGTTCTGTGCAATAAATTTGCCAAAAATGCCGTCTCGCGAAGTTAAATGGTCCAAAAATAGCACTCAGGCAGGAACTGGCTATCCACCACCATCCTCTGCCGGAGTCCCGTCCACGTTTTGCTGAGTTCCTTTCCCAGAAGACATTGAAAGCCGGTTCCTTCTCGCTCGAGAAGATGCTCGCTCCACCTCACCTTTGCTCGGGCCTAGACTTAGACTCGTCTAGAACAAGAGCTGACCCATAATCTACACAACAAATCCCACGACGCGACCTCTGGGTGGACGGCTTATCATAATTTTAAGAGCACACTTGAAAATACAGTTTTAAAGTAAAATGTTTGTATAATTTTTTGCATATCGCCATAATAAAAATTCTAAAATTGTTGTGTTTCGGCATTCTGAGGTAAGATAGCCATAATTTTAATTCGAGAAACGGGTATTTATCGCGTATTTTACCTCTATATTTATCCCGACGTTTCGGCAGGGTTGCACCAGCCCTGAGTCCAGGGTTGCACTTAGTGGACTCAGGTCCTAATCACTGGATAGAGCTGCATAGCCCGAAAGTAATTTCCAATGAACGGCATTACTATAAGAGGATGGTTCGGGAAGCGATTGAGATTAAAAAATATCCTAATTTTAATCGCGAAGACGGTTTCAGACTCTCTGCCTCTTGGAATCCAGTGGTAGCACGGTGCACTAGGTGTGATCCTAAAAAAAATTGTTTTGATACTGTCAGTGTTGTTTGTCGTGCTAGTGTAAATGTGGCCTATTCTAATAATCAAGACCAAGCTGAGGGTAGTTGTTAAAAACGCCTTCACTTCTCGACGGTGGCTCCAAAGTTCCAGTCTGCCCGCGACCACGGCTGGTGCAACCCTGCCGAATCGTCGGGATAAATATAGAGGTAAAATACGCGATAAATACCCGTTTCTCGAATTAAAATTATGTGTTCTAATCGCGAATGTTCTGCCTCCATCCGATAAAGTTGCTGCAATACCAGATGCAAGGCCAATACGATACAATTATTTGATCGTATTTTAGCGAGAATTAGCGAAATGAGGAAAAAAAATCCACCTTGTTCTGCCGAAACTGCGACCATAATGAGCTGTGAATGATTCTTTGTTACCCAGTCAGGAGTGGGACATTGCGAGTGACAATCGCTGCCATTTCTACAGTATTGTACTGCAATTCACCATTCATTTCAGTGTTCATTTAATTATATGCACTACGATTTGGCGAATGCATACTTGACTGAGTGGTAAATTGGCAATGACAATGCAATGATCCTCGATAGCAATCAATAATGGCCGAAAACTGCTTAGGCCCTAAACTATAGTGAGTGAGAGAAAGCTTATTGAGTGGGAAAAACAGGAGACCGGCTTCGTTCTCATATCTACTCTGTGCTGTTTTCGGGGTGAGAAGTGACACCGGTAGACGCTTCGGAATAACTGATCGAGTGGTAGGTACCTAACTGATTCATTCGAGAGTTGAAAATTATTAAGGTACTAATGTCTCTATTAAAAAATAAGGGTTGGTGATAGAAGGGTGAAAATTTAGAGTTGTATGTATCTTTGAATGCTGAATATAAAAAAATCAAAATAAAAAAAAAGTCCAAAAAATAAATAATATAAATTTGAGGTGGACCACCCTAATCATTTAGGGGTATGAAAAATAGTTTACGTCTCAGACCAACTCAATATAAACACAACATTTCATCGGTCAAGCCGTTTCGGTGGAGTTTAATATAAAAATATTCCAACAAAACACATTTCAAGTGTTATTTCACACACTTGAAATGGGTTTTGTTGGAATATTACATAATAAAAACTTTTTATTTGCATTCCAAACAATGACAACCATCAAAATATTAAAATTGATTCAATTCGAGTGGACCTGAACCTACCGTACCGAAATGAAATGACGAACGTCAAATGTTTGACGGAAAAGTACGTAGAACAGTTTATATGGGAAAATTAAACTGTTGTTTTTACTATCTTCCTCGCAATTTTTCCATATTTTTTATATTTTTGAAAGTTTTCCAGTTTTAGCGAGACAAACGAACACCAATTGATTTTTATTAATCTAGCTTCTACAGCTAAATATAGCTGTAGAAGCTTACTGCAAATTTCATTCTAACTTTGTTTAGTGCTATTCACATAAGATCTTTTGGAATTAGATTCTACAATAGAACAAGCTTTCCCAGAATCCGCCCGAGGCACTTACACTCGCGCGCAGATAGAACACATGGCGCCGGAATCCTTGTGACCTTGTGATGACCTCTGTTCCAGGAGAGAGCCCTGAGGCGGCGGCGGGGTACAGCCCGTGGCGAGCTGGTGACCCGGACTACTACATAGATTGGCGATACGCGGCGGTGATGAGGGATGGGGCTTTGGCCAATGTTAACAATTACTTCGAACGACCCTTCATCTGCGAGAAGAGGCCACACCAATAATAAACGTCTTCTCACTTCACGGTTTCACAACATTGCTAAACATTGCTGTAGATACCAGGCTGACAAATTATTTAATTCCTGATTAACCGAGATAAAAACAATTGATAGTGCAACTATATTTAACCACAAGTTGAAAAAACTTTTGTTTCTATTCTGAAGACGATTTTCTGAAAAATAATAGGCATTTCTTTGACAATGATGACAAATTTGACTAATAATGACAAATTTGACTAATACTTTGTGCAACTTAGGTGTTAAGCACTATTCTAGCAAAAAATGTATTTATATATTTGGTGGAAACTGTACTATTTTAAGATTTAATATTTTCAAACACGATTCTAAATTGTTCTTGAAATAAATGAATACTGAATATTGAATGGAGTGGAATAGAGTTTCTATACATAATAATACATATTTCATTTATTGCTCGTGAACCTAGGTATACAAATGATCCCTTCCCATTATATGCAAGAAAATACGTCTGTTGATTAAAATCTAAATATTAATAATGTTTTCCGCACAAAGAAATCTTAGTAATGTAAATCAGAATAAATTAAAAACCATAATGTGAGTGGTTTATGTTTTAACAGTAACATTTTTTTCCCTTTCAAAGATATTATGCGGCTCACCTACTAGGGGGCAGTCACAGGCACGTCCAACCTTACGTTCGGCTCATGGCCATGTTTGTCAAGTAGATTGTAGTCAATACGTGACAAGTTGCGAGCCCAGCGGAGCACCAGCCGGAGACGTATTGTTGGTCCCTAGGGACATGCCGGTTTCCTCACGATGTGACCTCCATCAGAGCATGTACATGTGTCAACTCTCGCGGTGACAAGCAGAGCCTCATCTCATCCCGGAGTCCTCATCCACTTGAGGCGTTAAATACTCGTCAAAGCGGAACATAGCAATGCAGATTGGCAGCTGAAATAGGTATGGTGGTAGTACTTCCCCGGACGAGCCCTTTCACAAGGACCTCTACTACTCTTCAAATAGCTATACCTGAAAACTGTTCCAAATGTGTCAGTGTGGTCTGTGCACAATAATTACCGTACTTCATGAACGTGTGCGTTCTCCCTGCGGAAAAATGACGAATTTCATGAGTTTGCTTTGCTAAATAATTAGTAAGTGACGCCGTGTAATGTAAAATAAATCGCTTGGTATGTCTTGTAGGATAGACTGTTGATGGGGGTTGACTTCACAATTAACTTTCTTTTGATTTGCTAAAACCACCCCTGTATTTACATCAAGGGTTGCAAAAGGGGTAAATAAAATTGAAGTCTTGAAAATGTGTTATAACATGAAATATCATTATGAAATAGGGGTTAAGACTGCAGATTTCAAATTAAGTTTATTTATGACCTTATTAGATGTGGTTTTCTCAGTGGTTTGGAAATCTCATGAAACTGGTCTATTTATTTATTTATTGTTATTCGAAGTTAATTTAAAAGGTGTTCCAATTTTCAGAGCCACAGTCCAAATTTGAACCTATGCGTATAGCTTGCGTATAGCTTGTAAGGGGCCACACCTATATTTTTTTTGTAAAGCCGATCTATGGCTGGTTTTTTTTTCCGCCGAGCCTTCGTCACTTAGGTAGGTTGCGGGTCGTTTTTTTTTTACTTGTAATTACTGCTGATTATTTAGTATTGCACTTGTGGCAAAAGTTCACTGTCTTTTTAAAAATAGAGAGGTGATATTCTCTCCTTCAGAGGTCAGAGATTGACCCAAGTTAAGAGAGGGATGATCGAGGTACATGGTAACAAGATGTTAGGGGCGAGATTGACCCAAACGCGGCGATGGTAAATGGTTTGATAACTTTAAACAGCTGTAACTCCTATTTCATACGTCCTAGACCCATCAAACTTAACATACCTACTGTCAAACCCTAAAATTAATCCTATTTTTTTTCTCTGTATACTACGGTGGCGGGAAGCGCTTTCAACTCTTTTGATGAAAATTAATGTTAAAAAGGTTAAAGTTTTAAGAAATATTTTTGGGCTTACATTAATCATTATTTTGTACATAGTCTTTTTTTTCAAAAATCGTGCTTTTGATTGAGGCGGCACGTGACCCAGAGGCTGGCTTTTATTTTGGCCATCGAATTAGTATAGCTATTCAGCGTAGCAATGCAGCCAGTGTCTCGGGCACGCTTCCGTCTGGTAATGGGCTGGAACAGTCGAGTTACCTATAGACCGTTTGTAAAGGTCTTTAGGTAATCCGACTGATTCCTTTGTACATGGTTAGTATTTTTAATGTTTGTTTATTTATTTAAATTAAAAAAATAAATTAAATTGAAATTAAAATATTTATTTGAGATCAAACAATATCTAACATTATTCATTAATATTATAAATTTTAAGGCCTAATTTTTTACAAATTTGTTGACATGCAATGTCTACACTAAGTATAAACTAACAAGCCTCATAGCTCAGTTGGTAACTCTGCCTTCTGCGCTGTAGGTTGTGGGTCCGATTCCCACCCAGGACAAACATTTGTGTGATGAATGTAGATGTTTGTTCTGTGTTTGGGTGTTGTATCATATATTACGTATGTATTTACAAAATAAAAGTATTTAAATATTCAGCTACTTGTACATCGCGTGAGATCTGACATAGCGTTGTTACCTACCGCGACAGACCTCGGTGGTTTGGTTTATCTCTATACACAGTCATGTATCAATAGCATCGTTTGTTTCGTTAAAACTCAAAAATGCCTGTGCCAGTTTAGCTCATTTTGGTTTTGAAATGTCGTAGTTCAGGGAAGGTTGAGAAAATGTAGAAAAATTGCAGGAAAATAGTAAAAACCACAATTTAATTTTCCCATACAAACTGCTATATAAACTGCTACATACTTTCCTGTGAAACATTTTGACGTTAGTCCCTTCGTTCGGTACGATACACTCGAATTAAATCAATTTTAATATTTTGATGGTTGTCATTGTTGGTTCGTTCAGATTTTTTTGTCATTTTATTGAAATATTTTGATGGTTGTTATGGTTTGATGCAAATAAAAAGTCTTTATTTTGCTATTTCACACACATAACATCTGTTTTGATGAATTATTTTTATATTAAACTCCACCGAAACGGCTTGAGCGATTCCTATGAAAATTTGTGTGTATATTGGGTAAGTCTGAGAATAGGACGCAAACTATTTTTCATACCCCTAAGTGATAAGGGTATCCCAAAGTTATGTTATTTATTTTTGATCATTTGTTTTTTTTTATGATTTTTATATTAATATTGTGTTATCTTATATCTTATCTTATACTAATATGAAATGCTAACTGACTTACTGATAACAACGCACAGCCTAAACGGCTAATCGTAGAGACATCAATGTCTTGATGCGAAAATTAGTACTAAATGGGTGATCAAGTTCTGAGTGACTGACTGACTGATTCAACTAGATACAACGCGCAGCCTAAACCGCTGGTCGCACAGACTTTAAATTTCAAGGGCATGTTTGTCTTGGTACGTTTGTCCTGCCAAGAAAAGCTATAACATAATATGTGTACTATGCCAAAACGTGGTTATCCGATCCGACTCGGGGAACAACGTTTGTTCTACGACTTTTTGAATTTTGGTTTAAAGTTTTTGGTAAAACAGGATCAAAATGTTGATACCAATAGCTGGTTTTTTGAGTTGAGACTACCCTAAAATCAGCTGTTTCTTAACTAGCGACAGTGACCTCAGGTCTATACACAGATGAGGCAACATAGCAGAGGTCACAGTCACAAAGAACGAAAAGCGCTTTCACTAACAGAGGATAATCGTCGAAAAGCCTAGGCTGCTAATGAGACAATCCATTACTAGAAGGTCTAATTGGTCAAATCAATATGAATGTTATCTATCTGTTAGCTAAAATCCAAAATATTCGTTCCTATAATGTACTTTTGTTCGTCCCATATCGCATTCATCGTCTTTTTGTAACTGTAGGTGCCTATGTAATTTATCGGTGTGTATGTTCCATCTAATACTTTCTAATCTACTTTCACGAGATGACTCCAAGTTCTCACTAAAATTGGTTCATCTGTCCTTAGTATTCTTTGACACAGACAATTGCACACAGAGAGCGCTTTGCAAGCCGGCACGCGCCGGCCGCGTCTCGGGTCGGTCTCTTTGAGCAAACCGCCACTTTAAGTAATTTTTAACAATGGTTACGTACATTTTTTTTTATCTAAAACACATTTTACAACATTTTTGTATTCAGAACATAGAATCTGTATTTTCTACTTTTCATGCAGACGCTAAAATAAAAAGTACTTACCTAAAAAAAATGTCCTCAGGTACCTACCTACGACTTTCTTCAGTTCAAACTCGGATCATTACAAATATAACTTTTTGAGAGTATTATCTACAGCCAAGCGGCTACAAAGCTCATTATCATTACTAAAAGCTAGGTACCTACATTTAGATAATAATAATAACATAATTAGTGATTCGCACCGTGTTTACCTACACTGATAGGTCATTCTAGGTACAATCTTTGTCTCAAGCTTCACTATGGAACTAGCTGCATGCACGCAATATTCGGAGATGTGCAGGTTAGGTAAGTAGTGAAGTTTTTTTTTTATTGTACGACGGGGAAGCGCTTGGCCTTCATCTCACCTGGTAACAAGTTAAGATAAGGCCGAAGGTGGAGGCGCACTTCCCCCGGAATCCTCAACAAACTGAGGAACTGGCTATCTTACCTCTGAATGCCGGAACACAACTATTTTAGCATTGTTGTTATGGCGACATAATTAGGTAAGATGGTGGTAGCTAGTCAGGCGGACTTAAACAAAGTCCTGCCACCAACCAAACCAAGCACAATATATTGTACTCCCCGTGGGGATCGAACCCGGGACCTCTGGATCTGAAATCGGTGGGTTGAACCACTAGACCACAGAGGCGGTTAAAAGTAAAGTATAGTATTATTTATTGCTCGATATACATGTTTAACATGGGTGGTAGTAGTGTCAGATCAGGCACAATGTATTCTGCCGTACAACGGCGTGCAATATTTGATTGAATTTTACAAAATAGTTGAAATTTAAAATGATACAGAAAATAAATAGTATATAACGAATGTTGGTCTCGAAACGCGTCGGATGGTAGATCGGACATGGTACAGTCAGAAATTAGGCTCTTGAAAGAAAGTCCACACGTTTATTACAAAATCAGAATAACAAATTTTAACAAATAGCACAGGATTGTTCTGATTTTAAATGATGAAAACCAACGAAGTGGAAACGCGGTGAGTTCGGCACAAAGCAGACACAACCACCGTTCAACTCAGGGGGGACGTTAGGATATTAGTGTTCTGTGACTTCGCCTCGGACTCTCGACCTGTAAACATGTGAGTTAAGTATAAACCCTAGTATTTCTATAAAAAAAAAAAAATAACGAAAACAATTATCTTGACGTATTTTGGTAATTTTATTCAAAGAATTCTTTATAACATCTTAGTTTCAATACACTTCAATAGAATACAGTAGTTTTTTTTTATTGATAAAGATGACAACAGTTAACTTGAACTAGGTAAATTTTAATGTGACATCAGTGTCTAGTCAGTTTATCATAGCATGGAACATTGAAAATAATAAACGATTTGAATAAAATAAATAAAATCAGGTAGGTATAGTTAGGTTAACATTTTTAGCTCTTATTAAACATAGAGCCGTATTCTGAGTGTTTTATATTTACTAGAGTCATTATTCCTTAAATATTAACAGAATCGTTGTTCAAGTGCATCCGCATCATAGATTCTGTCGGTCTTTTTAACAACTGAGTTGACTCTTCACTGCGCAGATGCACATTAAAACAAAATGAAAGAGTTTAATGTTATATCAACAAAACATTTTTAATGTATATATTTTTTCAAAAACAATATATTTTTTTCGTTGGAACCTGCCTTAAACGATACACAACACATTATCGAAAACCATATCCAAATCGGTGAAGCCGTTCCGGAAATATGCGTTCACAAACAAATAGACAAAAATTTTAAAAATTGTATTTTCATGCTCAGCTGTCTGTTTTTAGTAGGTAGGACACATCTTTTCAACGATTTTATTATCAGTACCTATAGATATTTATGTAACATATTATATTACATTATGAAAAAGCTAATTAAACAGTGTAGCGCGGGGCCTACTGACCATAGCGACTATACCATAGAGTATTGCTCGAACATATTTGTGATACGAAACTACGAACGCATCGTTCTTCCGCCAAAGATTGGTAGCAGCTATCTCGCTCTAACCCGACAGTAGGGTCAACGGCTGCTTACGCGCCGAAGTGAAGTTCAATTTCATTTTCTTGTTTATTCCTCATTTTGTTATTATGTTCCTATCTTTACCGGGTCTCAATATACCTTTTACTTATAATCGTGCGTCGAACTTATTTTACCAATAAAACACCCCCTGAGAGAGACAGTTTCCTCACAGTGACGCCCAACTAGCGGGCACGAAAATAAGTGAAATTGTGTGTAAATCCCACTCGAGAACTACAAAAGTGCAGCTACTATCGTGCAAACCCATCGTGAACTCTTTCCGATAGCGCACTACACGGGAACTTTAGGTAAACAAAGTAAAACAAGAAATTCTCAGCACTTGGGCGAGTCCATTTTGCCACAACACGCCACCGGAATAAGTAGACTTTCCAACCGACCGTGCAGGCAAATCCTCTGTGGGTACACGCGGCTTCTAAACGCGTATTCACGGAGTGCTACTTCACCTACCTACTACCGGCCGAGAAGTCTATCTTACCTGCTTATCATCGACGAGGCGAGGCAAACGAGCGAACCTTACCTACCTACCTTAGTGCGTATATACCTACTATGCCGCCGAAAAAACGTACCAACAAGGACGAAGAATCCGAATCTGACACAGACGAAGGAAACAGAACCGTGGTAGCTTCGCCGAACATAATCATGTCGGAAGACATGTTCCAGACCTTGGTTTCCAACATCACCACGAGCCAAGCGGAAGCAAACCGAATTCTGATAGAAAACATGCTGGCTAGCAACAGAGAACAGTGCACACCATCCCCGAGAACCGAGACACCAGGTCATTTACACCGATCGGGTAACCTTGCAAAGTGCACAGCTCGCTATGACGGAGTGTCAAAGAACGCGGATGAGCTCGAGGCATTCATCGACGCGGTGGAGATATACCGCGACTGCACCAACGTTAGCGAAGAGCACGCTCTACGAGGGCTGCCGATGCTGATGACTGGCGAGGCCGCCGTCTGGTGGCAAGGCGTCAAATCGTCAGTGTCGTCGTGGAACGACGCTTTGTTCCGACTTCGCGGAATGTACGGAGTGCCGCGACCCGCGTACAAGCTCTTTCGAGACATTTTCGCAACCGAACAAGGTAGCGAACGGGCCGATGTGTTTATATGTAAAGTGCGCGCTTTGTTAGCTAAATTGCCGTATGTCGTTCCAGAAGTGATGAAGTTAGATATAGTATACGGTTTACTAGATCGTAGAATAAGAAAGCGAGTCACTCGCGACACTGTCGACGGGTTAGAGCAGCTGATCACAAAGGTCAGGTTAGTCGAGGAATCTTTGGCGGAGGTGAGTACATCCACCCTTTCTAATACCAGCTCCTACAGTAGCACATTAGAGACCACACGTGATCGTTCGAGCTCAACTCTATGCGTTAACCCTGTAACTACAACAGGCGATTCCCCAAACTCAACCAAATCTATGGCTAGGTCAATGGCGGAAACGCGGACGTCAAACGCAAAACATAGTAATAGTGAGGGGCAAATAAAACGCGTCCGACCAAAATGTGCATATTGCAAAATTTTCGGCCACTCGATAGAAGAGTGTCGTAACCGAGAAAATAAAGATTTAAAGAAAGTAGAAAATAACAATGTTTGTTATAAACCTAGCAGTAGTTACCAATTACGTTGCTACGGATGTGGTCAACTGGGGGTAGTTCGGTCAAAATGCGAGATTTGTAAGATCGCGCCAAGCTCGAGTAAAGCGGATTTTCGCAGCGCTCACGTAGCCGATAATGACGACTCACTCCCGCTCTTAGAGATTGGAGTAGTCAAGCGAAAGGGTGTAGCCATATTGGACACAGGGGCCACACACTCTATAGCTGGCCCAATGCTGTATAGGTTACTTGTAGATGCAGGCGTAGAGTTTAAAGAAACGTCACGAACAATAGGACTCGCCGATGGTTCGCAACAAATATATACCGCACTTGAATATGACACCGACGTTACCCTGGAAGGTCACGTGATACCTACCACATTCTTGGTGCTACCTAATGCTCCTACACGAACACTGTTAGGTAGGGATTTTATTATGAACGCACGCATCCTGTTGGATCTACCACAGAGTAGTTGGCGATTTAACGACGAGCCGCGTCGTTGGTATCCGTTTATCACCAACTTCGAAATACCCACCACTGATGTTACGGAGCTAATGAAAGTAGAAGCTTCAAACCTTAGGCTGAGAGATGAAGAGGGTACCAAGCTGACGGCAGACCAGAGAGCTCAGCTGAACTCGTTGCTTATAAGGAAAGCTGACCGCTTCGCGTTGCAGGGCCCTCCTACGGAATATGCCACGCATCGCTTGAAGATCGACGCGAGCCAAGAGCCCATCGCGTCGCCCCCTTACCGATTGTCTACTGGGAAGAAGACGGTACTGGAACAGGAGTTGCAGAATCTTCTGGATGCGGATGTGATCGAGGAGTGTGATTCGCCGTGGGCAGCTAACGTGGTCCTCGTTACCAAGAAGGACGGAGGCGTTCGACTTTGTATCGACTACAGGAAGTTGAACGCCGTGACCGAGCCTGACCGGTACCCCCTCCCACGAATCGAAGATGTCCTCCATGCTGCTAAGAACACCAGCTTCATGACAACATGTGATCTTCGTTCTGGCTACTTCCAGATAGGTGTGGAACCTGACGATCGAGACAAGACCGCTTTCGTGAGTCCGCTCGGCTGCTTCCGCTTCAAGAGGATGCCGATGGGCCTTCGAAATTCTGGCGCTACCTTCCAGAGGTTGATGGACCGGTTTAAATCTGGTAAGGAACTGACTAACGTGTCCTTACTTACCTACCTGGATGATGTCATCATTCTTTCGGAGTCCTTCCCGAAGCATCTAGAAGACCTGGAAGCTGTATTTAATAGATTGGAGATGTATAACCTGCGCATCAACCGCGAGAAGAGCTGTTTCGCCCGCGAATCAGTGAAATTTTTAGGCCACGTTATCGTACCTGGTGGAATAAAGACAGATCCCGATAAAACGGCGGCTATTGCCAACATGCCTCCTCCGAGGAACGTCAAGCACTTAAAGACATTTTTACAGACGTCTAGCTGGTTCCGGCGATTTATACCTAAATACGCCGATGTTGCCAGACCTTTGACAGACCTCCTTAAAAAGGACAGAGTATGGACTTGGACCTCCAAGCAACAAGAGACCTATGACCACATCAAAAAACTGCTCATCTCATCACCGATATTATGTCAGGCCGACGGATCGAAACCCTTCACATTGAGGACTGACAGCAGTGCCTACTGTCTCGGAGCAGTATTGATGCAGGGGGAGGGTCCCGAGGAACGACCAGTAGAATACGCGAGCCGTTTGTTGAACAGCGCAGAGAAGAACTACAATACGACCGAGAGAGAAGCGTTGGCGGTAGTATGGGCCGTGACAAAGTTTCGCGGATACATTGAGGGATCGGAAGTTGTGGTGAGGAGCGACCACCAACCTCTGAGATGGCTGATGAACGTCAAGTCACCCAGCGGCCGTTTAGCAAGATGGGCTCTCACCCTACAAGAATTCCTTCCCAAGATCGAATACATACCCGGAAAGTCGAATGCTGTCGCCGATACCCTGTCGCGTCCACCCTGCTCAGATGAAGTAGACAGCGAAATTTGTTATACCGAAGTTGACTTACCATCCAGAAGTCCTAAGGATGTTCGCGAGAACCAACTTAAAGATCCCGAAGCGCGCAAGATCATTGAAGATCTCGAGTCAGTCGATGATCCGTTCAGGGGGAGAAGTTGGTCCGACAGAGGATTCTTGATGTCAGATGGCATACTTTACAGGTACGGACCAGAAGAGTGGGATGAAGAGACTGCATGCTTAGTCGTACCTGAACATGAGCGCGAGAAGGTTCTAGAAGAATACCACAACGCTCCGACGGCAGGACATTTTGGAGTGGAGCGCACACTAGATCGAGTGAGGTCTAAGTACTACTGGTCTGGAATGAGGCAATCCGTAACAGCGTATCTGAAAAGGTGCGTAGACTGCCAAAGGTACAAAGCTGATAACCGAAAACCAGCCGGATTATTACAGACTCCAGCCACCAACCGCCGATTCGAAGTTGTTGCCGTAGACCTTTTCGGCCCTCTACCAGAGACCGCTGAGGGCAAAAACAAGTGGATCCTGATCCTGGAAGACACTTGTTCCCGATGGGTAGAGTTATTCGCTCTGCAGAACGCCACCAGCTCAGACTGCGCAAAGATCCTGATCTCAGAGGTGTTTCTGAGATATGGAGTACCAAGGCGAGTGATCAGCGACAACGGGGTGCAGTTTATCAGCGAAGTAATGCAACAGGTGTGTCATACTTTCGGCATTAGCCAGTCCCTCTCACCTGTATACCATCCGCAAGCGAACCCCGTCGAACGGAAAAACCGCGACCTGAAACCGCAGCTAGCCATCCTGGTTGGGAAAGATCACAACACCTGGGACGTACACTTACCTGCGATCCGTTTCGCGATGAACTCCGCAGTGACCAGCAGCACGGGATATTCACCATCATACCTCACATTCGGGCGAGAAATGCGTGCACCAGCCGACGTCATCACGGATATGCGTGCCATTATAGCAAGCGACAACGTCGTTACGAGTCTAACCCCCTACCTTCATCGGATTTCGACGGTGTTATGTGAAGCCAGGGAGGTCCACGAGAAAGCTCAGGCAACTCAGAAACGTACTAATGACGAAGGTCGTCGTCCCGCTCCAGATTACTCTGCCGGGGACCTTGTCCTTTTAAAAACACAGGGAAGCAACGATACTGCCTGCGGGCAGACTCCAAAATTTATACCTCGTCGGGACGGACCTTACCGTATCAATGAAGCGGCGAGCGCAACTACTTACATCCTGGAGAGAATGAGTAATGGGGAAGTATTGGGAAGGTACCACGTATCTCAGTTGACCCCGTTCGTTGGTGATGTACAGCCACCAGTCAACGAGAAACGTAAACGCGGTAGACCAAAACGCTATCTTGACTGACCAAGACGCGAAGGCGCGTAGTCTAGGTCAGAGGGGGAGGTTGTAGCGCGGGGCCTACTGACCATAGCGACTATACCATAGAGTATTGCTCGAACATATTTGTGATACGAAACTACGAACGCATCGTTCTTCCGCCAAAGATTGGTAGCAGCTATCTCGCTCTAACCCGACAGTAGTGTCAACGGCTGCTTACGCGCCGAAGTGAAGTTCAATTTCATTTTCTTGTTTATTCCTCATTTTGTTATTATGTTCCTATCTTTACCGGGTCTCAATATACCTTTTACTTATAATCGTGCGTCGAACTTATTTTACCAATAAAACACCCCCTGAGAGAGACAGTTTCCTCACAGTGGCGCCCAACGTGGGGCACGAAAATAAGTGAAATTGTGTGTAAATCCCACTCGAGAACTACAAAAGTGCAGCTACTATCGTGCAAACCCATCGTGAACTCTTTCCGATAGCGCACTACACGGGAACTTTAGGTAAACAAAGTAAAACAAGAAATTCTCAGCACTTGGGCGAGTCCATTTTGCCACAACACGCCACCGGAATAAGTAGACTTTCCAACCGACCGTGCAGGCAAATCCTCTGTGGGTACACGCGGCTTCTAAACGCGTATTCACGGAGTGCTACTTCACCTACCTACTACCGGCCGAGAAGTCTATCTTACCTGCTTATCATCGACGAGGCGAGGCAAACGAGCGAACCTTACCTACCTACCTTAGTGCGTATATACCTACTATGCCGCCGAAAAAACGTACCAACAAGGACGAAGAATCCGAATCTGACACAGACGAAGGAAACAGAACCGTGGTAGCTTCGCCGAACATAATCATGTCGGAAGACATGTTCCAGACCTTGGTTTCCAACATCACCACGAGCCAAGCGGAAGCAAACCGAATTCTGATAGAAAACATGCTGGCTAGCAACAGAGAACAGTGCACACCATCCCCGAGAACCGAGACACCAGGTCATTTACACCGATCGGGTAACCTTGCAAAGTGCACAGCTCGCTATGACGGAGTGTCAAAGAACGCGGATGAGCTCGAGGCATTCATCGACGCGGTGGAGATATACCGCGACTGCACCAACGTTAGCGAAGAGCACGCTCTACGAGGGCTGCCGATGCTGATGACTGGCGAGGCCGCCGTCTGGTGGCAAGGCGTCAAATCGTCAGTGTCGTCGTGGAACGACGCTTTGTTCCGACTTCGCGGAATGTACGGAGTGCCGCGACCCGCGTACAAGCTCTTTCGAGACATTTTCGCAACCGAACAAGGTAGCGAACGGGCCGATGTGTTTATATGTAAAGTGCGCGCTTTGTTAGCTAAATTGCCGTATGTCGTTCCAGAAGTGATGAAGTTAGATATAGTATACGGTTTACTAGATCGTAGAATAAGAAAGCGAGTCACTCGCGACACTGTCGACGGGTTAGAGCAGCTGATCACAAAGGTCAGGTTAGTCGAGGAATCTTTGGCGGAGGTGAGTACATCCACCCTTTCTAATACCAGCTCCTACAGTAGCACATTAGAGACCACACGTGATCGTTCGAGCTCAACTCTATGCGTTAACCCTGTAACTACAACAGGCGATTCCCCAAACTCAACCAAATCTATGGCTAGGTCAATGGCGGAAACGCGGACGTCAAACGCAAAACATAGTAATAGTGAGGGGCAAATAAAACGCGTCCGACCAAAA
The DNA here is from genome assembly GCA_951394065.1 of Venusia cambrica. Lineage (NCBI taxonomy): Eukaryota > Metazoa > Arthropoda > Insecta > Lepidoptera > Geometridae > Venusia > Venusia cambrica. The sequence goes on from OX596066.1 coordinate 255,834, forward strand.
TGTGCATATTGCAAAATTTTCGGCCACTCGATAGAAGAGTGTCGTAACCGAGAAAATAAAGATTTAAAGAAAGTAGAAAATAACAATGTTTGTTATAAAATATAAGTATATTTATATAACATTCGTACCTAAGCACGTATCGAAGTCCTAAATATTTACAGGTCATTCATTTCACACAGCGCTGTATAAATCTATATTTTTTGATTTCACAAATCAAATAATTATTTGAAATGACTATATCATAAGGATAATTAAATAAAAAAATATACTCTAGTAGTACATCAAAATATAAAACAGTACTGAATGAAACTGAAAGAGACGCTTTCCAGTGATATGATCTCTCGATGTACTGTTAGCTATTTGTGTCTACTATAATTGTTCAATGGTAAAAAATACATTGTTATTTATACCATTGATCAATGTACATGTACAATGTTAATTGTTCAATGGTATACATTGTTATTTATACCATTGATCAATGTACATGTACAATGTTAATTGTTCAATGGTATACATTGTTATTTATACCATTGATCAATGCTCAAAATTCATAGTTCAATGGTGTACATTGTTATGTTGTTTTTTATGACACATTATGTCATATGTTTCTTGAACAGTTATTATGGCAACTTTGCGTGAAGTGAGGTGAGAGGGCCAAGTAGGCATCAGTGTGGCCTCTTCTCGCAGATGAAAGGTCTTTTCTTGACATTGTCCAAGTTGCCGAGAGTCCCGTCCGCCCAGACCCCTGCGTATATATTGTGTGTGTTGGTATCCGGCCAACCACTTCTCCACGGGCTGTACGCCGCCGCGGCATCGAGGGTCTCTCCTGGAGTATACAAACGGGTGAGTCATCATCACAGAATCGACAATAACTTTTGAATGCACTGCACTGCACCATAGTAGGAACCGATTCTTAACATTTGAACACACACGCCGAAAAATATCTATCAAAAACTGTGTTGTCATCTGCGTTCTAGATACCGGGTATTAGAAAATCATTGATGTGAAGCAGGAATAGAGTTGCTGATAGAACAGACCCTTGAGGTACCCCGGCATTGATAGCCGATAGATCAGACGAACAGCCTAATGACTACTCGGATCGATCGTTCCCTCAGGAACGTAACACACACTCACCGGTGACCGCTCTCCACACTCCGTCGCTGTCCCGTCGGTAGCCGAGGTGTGCTACGTAGAGCCAGCTGGCCTTCTCCACCATGTCCCCGAAGATGCGCGCCTCCCCCCGTCCGTTAACGACAGCGAGCTGAGCCCCCTCCATCACACAAGCGTCGTTTGCCCGTGTCCATTCCACCTCCTCTTCATGATATCTGTAGCAGCTGCCCGTCTCACTGTAGTACTTGTAGCCTGCAAGAAACGTCTCGGTATCATTTCGCAGGCACACACATACACACACACACACGTATTATCATAAGGCTTCGCATTTCGCAGGCACACACATACACACACACACACATACACACACACACAAACACACACCACACACACACACACACACGTATTATCACAAGGCTTCGCATTTCGCAGGCACACACATACACACACACACACGTATTATCACAAGGCTTCGCATTTCGCAGGCACACACATACACACACACACACACACACACACACACACACACACACACACACGTATTATCACTCGTACATATATAATACATAATCTGTATTTTTATCCGACTTCTCTCGCAGGCCAAATCTTCTAAATATATATAACTCAAAGGTGACTGAGTGACTGACATAGTGATCTATCAACGCACAGCCCAAACCACTGAACGGATCGGGCTGAAATTTGGCATGCAGGTAGATGTTATGACGTAGGCATCCGCTATGAAAGGATTTTGATTAATTCTACCCCCAAGGGGATAAAATAGGGGATGAAAGTTTGTCAATTTTAAACCGATCGGGCTGAGACTTTGGATGCGTAAAGATACTATGACGTTGGCATCCCCTAAGAAAGGATTTTGAGATTTTGCATTTGTTTTGTTTCGGTTTAGTAGTTTTGGTTATAGACTCTGATTTGTATTTGGCATATGTTTTGTTTTCGTTTGGATTAAGTATAGGTTTTGTCGGTTAGACTTTTTTAAAATGGCTAAAGAAAATCTGAACGTTAATGGAGAAGTTGAAGAATATACCGTCGTTTTTAGGTTTTGTAGGCCCTAATTTTTTACACACGCTAAACAAAAGTAAAGCGAAGCCGCGAGCAAAAGGTAGTCCCATATAAATGTAAGCAATTTGGGTAGTTTTAGGATGTATTCACTCAAACGTTAGAAAAAAACAGACCGCTTATAGGATCACGCGTGTGTCTGCCTGTCTGTCTGTCTGTCCGTCTGTCTGTCTGTCTGTGTCCACAGCCAATGTAAGTACTATGAAACTAATAGACCGGTTGAGTTGAAATTTAGTATACATATGAAAGTCGGTGACCCAAACACGGACGTGTCAATAAAAATACATAAATTAGTCGACCCCTATCACATGTGTCAGTTGAACCCGAAACCGTGGAGAGTTTACACCAAACCAATTTCTCCTAGGAACCTCTTCTAACCTTCCAGTCATCGGTAATTTTGACAATTCAGACCTGTTTTTAAGAAAAAAATGGCGGAAGGCGCAAACGCTGGCCGATGTGTTCTGACAACGATGGCTGAAAGAAGTTTGCCAGAGCAAGCTTGCCAGCTATAGGACGAGGTGACGAGGTGGACCCAGGAACAGAAACAACTACAGTTCGGTGACTCTCCCCGGAACGTGTGGCCCGAAGGTGTTGTCCAACGTGTGATCACGTCCAGAGACGCTCGCGTCCGACAGATAGACGCGCGACGTGCGTGCTCGATTAAAAAAAAATAAGTTCTGCATTTAAGAAAATCATTTCTTTTTTTCATAATTGAGTATTTATAAATTCATTTTAATGCATCTAGTAAAAGTTGTACGTTCAGACTATGCGTAAGCTAAGCTATTAAATCCTCTTTTGCTGTATTTTCTGTTCGTGATGAGCCTAAATGTAATCGTAATTTAATCAATATATATATTTTTTTGAATGCAGAACTAATTATTTTTTTTCCGAGCACGTAACTCCAAACATGACTTTTCGATAACTCTCACGGTTTAAGACTTGGCCTCAGTGGCCCTGGAAAAAAACTCACAAACTCACATGTATATGCTAGACATGGCGCTATATCAAAAACAATCGTGCAGCTACGGAAATCCCCCAGAGATCTTTACGGAAATCCCCCAGAGATCTTCAGTATTTTTAATATTCATTGACTTAAAAGCTTGTATATCAGCATTGACGTGTCTGAAGCTCAAGGAAACATTACGCCTTTCAACACTTGTTTTATGAAAGGCAAAAAAACGCAGCACAACTCTGTTGACAGAGGAGCTTAGTGCTCGAGGAACTATCTTTGGTACACTAGAGAAGAAGCTGTTTGATAACTATGCATTTGCTAATGAATTTACGAGTATCATTAGCAAGTTCACAGTTATCAATCAAAATTATATCGTAAACTTTTAAGCTCTTCTTTCCAAAGGTTTAATTTCCTTTTTATTATTATTTGCAAATATTTTGCAGCATGACATACGTTTTAAATGATTTTGGAGTAGTTTTTGACAAAAGTAATAAATGATAAATCGTGTAGCCTTGACCCTCTTTCTGCATATAGTTCATACAATCTACGTCTACTTTTATAGATACAGAAGGCTGAATATTTTGCATAGCACATTTTCCATGAATAGACACCACAATGTGCGCTCCAGTTCATCACATGACAGCTCTGTAACGGGTTCAGTTAACACTTTTACTACCTTAGAATGTGTGGGTACCACAGACTTACCGGACTCGTGGCCACATTCGGTGGATGCGGGCGTCGTCGACGTCGTCAGACCAGTAATAGTTGTAGTCAAGTTGTGTATAGTACTCATTAGCTCCTGGTCGGTGGTGTTCAGTTGATGTATGGTCTTCATCAGGTCTGATATAAAGTTGTGTAAAGCGATGGTGTCGTCGGGGACACGGCTCGGCGCCGGCGCCGGGGTCGTTGGGTCCGAGCTAGACTGGCGTTGCGGCGCTGTCGTCGCATTCATCGTGGATAGCATACAGCCCTGTATGGTGAGGGCCTGCAGCTGCATGATGGCGTGAAGCGGCGCCACGGCCTGCGCGACGCGGACATCGCAGAGCGCCGCCGCCGCCGCCGCCGCCGGTGCCGCACCGACCTCACCGTGATCTCGGCAACAGCCGGGGGCGCGCTGCACTGGGAGCGCTGACGGCGACGCTGTAACGACGTACTGTTGTTAGTGTTACAGTCGCGTCGGTCAAACGACTCGTTTGGGAGAAGCTGCCATCTTACTGAAACCGATTACTTAATAAATACTGAACAAACTAATATACATTGCAAGTTAAATAGTAGCTTGTGAAAAGGGTGGGGCGATGTAGCGTTGTGTTGCGTTGAGTGGACTCTGGTGACACCGGCCTCCGAGGTGCGGTACGGGAGTGGTGGAGTCGGGTTGTGGGGGACTCCTGAGAACACAGATCTCGTAAGAGTTTCACGTGTGATGAGATACAATAACCTCGACCGGCCTGTTCCTAGTTACTCACCCACTTTCACACATACAATTTATAAAATCTTACCGAGAACCATCGAGCTGCTCACTACAAACGTAAATAAAACTGCTAACTTGAACATTGTCAAGAATGAGACGTAATGCTTCAATGAATACAGAAGTGTAAGAAAATAACTCTCTACACTCAGCTCCTATATAATACCTCTCAAAGCAAAAACATATAATTTGGTACAACGATAACCTACTTGAACTTTGAAATCTGGTATGGAAATAGCCCGATAATAAATAGTGAAAATCAACGCACGGCTATCAGGGTAGCTTCCATTTGTATTGTAGGCGTGCCCTAAGTTAGGACTTTAGAACATTCTCACGGGATGTTGGGAACGAACCGAGGTCTGTCGCGGTGGGTAACAACGCTATGTCACGTTGTCTATTCAAACTTAGTTCGATAAACGGGTCATAGGTTGTTCATATGTACCTACTTAATTGATGTATAGAAATTAGAAACACTTCGATAGACCTTTTTTTTTAATGTACGACGGGTAAGCATACTTGGCCTTCATCTCACCTGGCAACAAATTGAGATAAGGCCGAAGGTGGAGGCGCACTTCACCCGGAATCCTCAACAAGCTGTGGAACTGACTATCTTACATCTAAATGCCGGAACACAACATTTTTTTTTTAATTGTTTAACAGAATTAGGTAAGATGATAGTAGCTAGCTAGGCGGACTTAAATAGAGTCCTACCACCAACCAAACCAAGCACAATATATTGTACTCCCCATGGAGTACAATATATTGAAGTATATTATTAGGTATTATATATATATTATTTTATTATTTAGTATATAGTATATTATTTATTGAAGTAGAAGCCCCTTGTGAAAGGGCTCGTCCGGAGAATTACTACCACCATACTTATTTCAGCCGCCAAGCAGCATTGCTGTTTCGGTTTGAATGGTATGGTTGCCGGTGAAATTACGGGTACGTGAGGCTTAACACCTTTATGCCTCAAGTTGACGGGCGCAATGCAGTGCCGTGTAGGCTATGTTCTTTGTGGATGTGACCTATGCAGTAAGGCTTTGTCATAGGCAAGAGTACACTTAACACCAGGTGCGCTACTTGCTTGACCCGTCTCCTAGTAGTATAAAAAAAAAATGCATTGGATGGCCTATCCAATAAAATAACCTAAACTAAAGCTCACATAAATTGTTTATTATTTTTCCCATAGGACATTGCAGGGTAAACAAATTGGTAGAAAAATGGAAAAATGTCAGGATAACGTAGAAAAAATGTAATAGTAGCTAGAAAGATGCCTTTTAAATAGTTTTTGTCTGAAATATTTTTTTCTAAAACAGACATTGCACATTTTATGCACTTCCTGTTTAGGTACTTCCTGTGCGAATATTTGCCGCGGATAGTTTTAATCCTATATATCTTGCGAAAACGTTGAAATAACAGTGTGTGTTCGTTATATACCTAGGCATTTTATAGTAGATTATACATCGAGGGGATGAAGCACTGTTTTGTTTTTCACGGGTGCGATATTGAATTCTGAACGTAACGAAGGACTCTAAATTGGTGAAAATGACAGCTTTATCCCCGAGGAGTGTACTCTACTTTTCTCACCTTTTGCGAGACAATAAAAAAGCAAGGCTTTCTAAAGAAGTCAAAAGTATAAAACAGCGTTTTGTACTTTTGACTTCTTTGCTCGATGACCATCCGATTTCCTTTTTAAAAATGCCAATAACTTGGTATATGTATTAATCTGGATGTCGTGTTTAATGCTTATTGTCGACCTGTCCTAAACTAAGCATAGCTTGTACTATGATGGTAACTACATTACGGATAGAATAGGTAGGTACTTCAATACTTTTTTTTTGTAAATACATACTTATTATACAATGCAACACCCAATCACAGAACAAATTTTAATCACACAAATGTTTGTCCTGGGTGGGAATCGAATCCACAACTTGTTAAAACTTGCATAAAAAGGTATAACTAAAGCTGTTACCCATCTCCTGGTATAATCTCATACTTTTGACAACATCCACGGCATTTTAGTTTCTGGATATGAATACTTTTTTTTTTACTGTAGGACTTGCACTAGCGCTTGGCCTTCATCTCACCTGGTAACAAGTTGAGATAAGTCCGAAGGTGGAGGCGCACTTCACCCGGAATCCTCAACTAACTGAGGAACTGGCTATCTTGCCTCTAAATGCCGGAACACAGCTTTTTTTTTTTTATTATGGCGACATATTTAGGTAAGATGGTGGTAGCTAGCCAGGCGGACTTAAACAAAGTCCTACCACCAACCAAAGCACAATATATTGTACTCCCATGGGGATCGAACCCGGGACCTCTGGATCTGAAATCGGTGAGTTGAACCATTAGACCACAGAGGCCGTTGAACGGAGTTTACCTTCATGTCACTAGGACCCACAATCCGAATGTGTCACGTGACACAAGCTAGTATTCCGCTAAGCGGCAATGAGCTTGCAACCTGTCACGCATTGGTTGGACGTGCCTCTGGCTACCCCCTAGTAGGTGATCCTCATTAGATCCATGCCCAGAGTAGTGATCAGAGGTCAAAAAGAAAAAGTTTTTAGTCTATTTATTTATTTATTTATTACTTATGTTATTTATTACAATTAAAATAAAAACTACATATCGACAAACACAGAATGCCCCTGTTCCATGGATACTTGAGACTCGTCCAGTGGTACTTGAGACTCGTCCAGTGGCACTTGAGACTCGTCCAGTGGCACTTGAGACTCGTCCAGTGGTACTTGAGACTCGTCCAGTGGTTCTGTTGGCACTGGTGGTGCTACTGTGACTTGAGGTGAGAAGGCTTGCTCTCTCTTTACGGAGACCTGGAAAATGGAAAACCTTACTTTTAATAATTTAATTACATTTTTGTGAAGATTACTTTTTTGTTACGACTGAGAGAAGAGTTATATGTTTTCAAGAGTACGTATGTTGTGCGCCTGACTTATTCATTCGGATGCTTTACAGACAAAGCGGCAAGATAGATTTTACTTGATTGTGGAAGTGTCACAGACAAACATTATTGTTTGTCTGTGACACATAGGAAGCTTTTTTTTTCCGAAAAACTAACAGCTAGTAAAACAATAGAAATAAGTAATAGTTAACTTGGTATGGACACAGGCATTTTTTACAAATAAGTGTCGTTGCATTAATTTTGTTGCTGCTCATATAAATATGAAATAATGCGTAGTAAGATACTTTCCACATGTGGGGTGCTGGCAACAATATCATGATTCGAACTGCGTATATTTATTTATTTATTTGAAGGAAAACCAACAGCACATTAATATTAGATAGACACAATAATATAACACAGAAGGCCAATTAAAGGTTTTCACGTATAGATAAAGAGTATAGATACATAAAGAGTTTGAGTATATCAAATTGCTTTTATGTTTTTCAGATAATTTTGACTACTCTACACGCTCATATCAATTTGACGCTGACTGTACCTAAAGAAGGTCGTTTTAATGTCAGACATTATCACGGAAAGTACCAGCAGCTTGTATCTCACCTGCAGCTGTAGCTCGGCTCCCAGGGGGGGATCCTGGGGGGGGAAGGAGGTCGAGTAGACCATCAGCCGCGGCGGGGGCAGCCAAACGGGGGGCGGCTCGACCTGACGCGATCAAACATCAATCTTATTATTTGATTCTATATTATCTTATATTTAGCTATAATACTTTCAGAGACACAAGGTAAATATAACGTGATGCTGTAGACCAATTTCCTGGTGTTATGTTCTGTAAAGATCGATAGAAGATCTGAGAAGAAGATTTAAATATATTTTTACGCCAATCAGAAACGACTAGAACATTCGCGGGCCTTCACATAGTTCCACGAATTTAAGACAACTTGTTTATAAATAACACAAAATGATGATAAGACCCCCGCGAACAATAGAGTCCCAGATTACGCAATAGTAAGTACCGCGATCAGTCTCGCGCGTACGAGAACATTCGATATAAACGCGCCGCGCGATTCGTAAGCAACGCAACATCCGATTACGATACAGCGAGACAACATCAAGTGATATTTAAGTGCGATTACAGTGTTTAGTGATTCGGAAGTATAACTAAGTGGTGTTGTACTGTGTTTGAGAGTAAGTAGTTTGGTGCTGAATAAACGTTATTTAAATAACCGGTTGCTTTTAATTGAACCCAGCTCGTAACGTTACCTCCGCGTCGTCGTCGCGAGTGGAGTGGTCTCTCTCCCTCAGTCCTCGGAACAACTCCTCGGTGGAGACTCCACACGAGTGCAGCACTCCACTCAGCTCTGCGTTCAACGAGACCTGCTGCTTCAGCTGCTTCAGACTCCGGGTGATCCCCGACACCTACATACAACAACATTTACTTTTTACTTGTTTTTTTTTTTTTACTTTTTTTTACATTTACAACATTTACATATTTACTACTTACCCACATAATTATATATATTTTTTGCGACCATTGTAATGTTTAACTGATGCAGATTGTGTATAGCTTTTTAGCTGCTCAAACCTTCGTGGTTTATTTAAGCTGTAGTTTATAATTTTTTTTTGTAAGTGTTGATACAATAAATAAAAAATTACAAACATTAAGAGAATCTTCAAAGCAGTGCCGACTGAAGTAAAACTTGAAGTAAGTCTCTTGCTGAGCAGTACAGCTGAGATCGTTGGTACTTGTAGCTCAATGTTGTCGCGTTGCTCGCGATATTTATAAATGAGGGTGGTTTTTGCAACACAACTGTCACAATGACGTCTTAGAACTGACGTTAATAGATTTTTTTTTATTATACGACGGGGAAGCGCTTGGCCTTCATCTCACCTGGTTACAAGTTAAGATAAGGCCGAAGGTGGAGCCGCACTTCACCCGGAATCCTCAACAGTCTGGGGAACTAGCTATCTTACCTTGAAATGCCGGAACACAACATTTTTTTTTAGAATCGTTAATAGGGACAGAATTTGGTAAATGGTGGTAGTATTTTAGTTGGTATTTAAGTCCGCCTGGCTAGAGGCGGACATAAATAAAGTCCTACCACCAACCTGTCACGATAACTGTCACGGCTGTCAACCGTCTGTCTATAGGTAGATACAGTCTTCGAACGGTCCTTACCCGCACCTCTTAGGATCGTAAAGATAAAGCGATGTGTTTAAAGTCTAACGTGTCAATAGTGGTGTCGGTAAGGTAACAGTGTCGCGGGTTCAGTGATGTTTTCACATCACAAAAATTTCCAACGCGCCTAAAAAAGTTTTCACTTCAAAATATACCGAATTAGTTTCTTGTTATAGGTATTTATCAAACGTATTGGTATCTCAGCGTTCCTGCAGCCGCCCTATGCGTGCGACAGAGACAGTTTGCGAGTGACATAAAAAAAATATTTTTTTGATAGAATTTACATTTAATAAACACAAAACTTTATTATAACTTGCACAGCTCTTTTCATGCCCTAAATTAACAAATTACACGATTGCTCTAACGTGATTTATGTTTGAACGTTTTATTGTATTCGAGTTTTTGGTTAAGTAAAATATTAACTTTTAATAGTCATAGTTTCAAAAGTAGTATTCAATAGTCATATGATATTCTTAAATAGTATTACAATGTATATTTATATATTTAGAATCGGAGTAAAGTAAACTAAAGTAAAGTAATATTTATTGACAATCGAATTCTGACAAGAATATCAGAATGGGCATCAATGTATTCTACCGTATAACGGAGTACAATATTTTGTGATTTATAAAGAACAATAAAAAAATCATAGTTAATGGAATAAAATAAATGTCAAAGATGAAATATAAGAAAAAAATAAAATTGTCAATGTCACAAGTTAATATATCAAAAAATATAAAATTTAATCAGAATTAAATAATGCTGATAATTTCGGAGTCATCACAATGAATGGGGCGTGTGTAAGGGAGATACGTCTGTGATGATGATGATTACCTTTTTCCGGATTCGGTTCAGGCTGGCGTAGAGCGCGTTACATCGTAAGCGTCGTCTTTTGGAAACCTTCGTCAGTTCTGAAATTACAGACAATTGTACCAACATTTTAATATTTCAAGTGATCGCACTTGATTACAACATACATTTTGCTGTAAATAGATACATATATAAATAGAATGACCACGCATATTTATCACACAAATGTTTGTCCCGGGACCATCTGCTGGCTTACCCTTAACACTCTTGAATGCGATCCTAGCGCCAAATTGATTTCATATTGTGTGGATATTGAATGAACTAATAGCGATTGGAATTGAATTGTCCAATCCATCTATGCCCTAAGCAACTCGTGGGCATCCATTCCGCCATAAATAATACAATTTTAAAAATATGTTCAGATTGATGTTTTAAACTATTTGTAATCAGTGTCTACTGATAAAAATCATAAATTTTGAAGTGTATTAACACAATCGTAATCCAATATTAGCGCAATTCCGATTTCAATCCAATGCTATCAAATTGTTTTTCAATAGGCAATTAATCAATATTGTTAAGAGTATTGGATTGCGATTGATGTTGGATTGGAATTGTTATTAGGTTCGAGGGTAAGCCTGCAGGCGCAATCCAATACTCTAACAATATTTACTAATTGCTATTTTTATCATGCTTAGGGCATAGATGGATTGGACAGTGCGATTCCAATCGCTATAAGTTCATTAAATCTCCACACAATATCTCCAATCAATTTGGCTCTAGGTTCGCATTGAAGAGTGTTCAAGAGTGAGAAATGACACAAATTCGATACCGATCTTACGGAATCGTGTCCAAGGGTACGCCAGCTGAGCTGCGAGGTTTACCTGCAATCCGTTTCTTCAGTTTCCGTTTGACCGGCGAGTCGGTGTCGCTCGGAGTGTACACACTCTTGGCTTCCTTCTTTATTGTTCTCTGGTGGCCGTGGTCGTGGTCGTGGTCGTGGTCGTGGTCGTGCGGCGAGCGCGCTCTGGACTTCTTCTTCTTTCTAGAGCGAGGCGGCGACACCTGCGACCAAGTACCTACACATTCTGGAAACTTAATACCGTTTGGAGCTGAAACTTTCCATACTCAACTCAGATCGGCGATAACTGTTTTGAAGACATTTAGATAAATTAATTACAATAGTTATGATAAGATGGTACAAAATTCGGAATCGGCCTCGGCAGCCTCGCGGCTCAAATTGTTAGAGCGTTAGGCTTTAGGAAAAGATGCGGGTTCGAGTCCCTAGATTCTGAAATTTTGTTAATGTTGTAAACAAATGCAATACTTTAAATACTTACAAAAAAAAAGGATTTAAGTACCTACCTATTCTATCCGTAAATCTAGTTCCCATATTACAAGCTATGCTTAGTTTGGGGCTAGATGGCGCTGTGTGAAATTAATGTATAAAAATAATGTAAGAAGATTTGCAGATATTGTTGTAGGCAAGTTGCTAGTACAAGCTAACAATTGAATGAAATATATATATTTTTTTATTTTATAAAAAAAAAATTAAGCTGATAGCTCGTTTAATTCATTGGCTAAGGGTAATTTAGATATTGATCTATTCAATACAAAAACAAGTAAGCTTAAACGCTTACTTAGTGATAAGTACTTTAACACATAAGATTAGAGGCCCATCTTTGTTGTGTGTGTTTTTTAAGTATGTGCATATTCCTATATTTTACGTAACTAAATTTGTTGATGTAACTAGTTGTTTCTTATGTTTGATGAATGAATTGAAATTGAAATAGTGAGGTCTGATACATACATTGTCAATGCCCAGTGCGGGCACCGCGGTGGCAGTGAGTCTCCGCAGCCCACTCTTGCTGAAGTACATCTCTGCTTCATGAAAGTGACCCGAGCAGACGAAGCTGGGTACGGTCGGCTCCCAGTCCCCTCTCTGCAGAGCCTGCACCCACTTCCTGAGCAGTTCTTCGTTTTTCGGAAACCTTCAATGAGTTTCTCCAGGTTACAAAACAACAGTTTCATTTCAAGCATTTGTGGTGAGTAACTTCTGTATTTCAAGTACACATAAATAAGAGGCTTTTTTATTCATAAGTATTTGACTTATAATTGAAATTGTATTTTTTTCTATATACAACTAGGAGAATTGGAACAAGCAAGTAGCCCGCCTGATGTTAAGTGCACTCTTGCCTATAACAATGCTTTACTGCGTAGATGAATTACACAAGGAACATAGCCAACACGGCATTGCATTGCGCCCGTCAACTTGAGGCATAAAGGTGTTAAGCCTTTCATGCCCATAATTTCACTGGCGACCATACCCTTCAAACCGGAACACAGCAATGCTGCTTGGTGGCTGAATCTAATCTAGGAGGGTGATGAAATGTTGCACATAGACACCTTATACATTGAAGGTATCCACTAACAAAGGATTGTTGGAATATCGGGTAAATAGGACGTGAAAGTATGTATGAATGTCCATCAGTTTTGAAGCTAGGATTTTCAAATTTACTGTTTAGGGCTGACTATTAAAAATAAATTAAAACTTGTCTAAGAGTTTTTAATAATTCCAACCCAAAGGTGTGAAAATGGCGATGAAGATGTGTTTTTTGACTGACAGATTTAAGTTCTTTGTTCACAAAATGTTTAAGTTAAAATAATTGTGTATCCTGTAATACTATTCTGCCACTCATCAAATGCAAAAATTTCAAACCCAGCAAAGAGCAACAAGCCTCATAGCTCAGTTGGTAGTAACTCTGCCTCCTGCGCTGTAGGCTGTGAGTTCGATTCCCACCCAGGACAAACATTTGTGTGATGAATATAGATGTTTGTTCTGTGTTTGGATATTGTATTGTATGATAAGAAAGTATTTAAAAAAAAAATTGTAATTAAGTATTCTATCCGTAATCTAGTTCCCATATTACACAAGCTATGCTTAGTTTGGTGCTAGATGGTGCTGTGTAAAATGAATGTCCTGATATTTAGTTATAAACACTGCCTATGTCACGTAAATATAAGGCAGTTACATAAATATCAAAATTTATTCATAATAAAATTATGGGATCAGAGAGACATACAGAGTCCCATAGAGCTGATGACTGAATTTTATGTGATGATGTAGAGTAGACCTATGTGTTAAAGACTTATTATCAAGCGATATAAACATTATAAAATAAGAAATAATAAATATAACAGGACATTATTTTATTAAAAAAGCAGAATGCCAATAAAAAATAAGTTTTTGCATATCGGCGAATTCACATTTTTCAGCGATTCCAGCAAGCAATTTAATTGGATTCAATTCATTCATATCACTAATTTTCTGTACTTTTGAAGCAGTTTAGCTGAAATTATGGGACACAAATAATACCCTGGCACAGCAGTCTAAATATGAATAATTTGAAAATAAAACATGAAAAGTGTCTAAAGTCTAAGTCTAAATATGAATAATTTGAAAATAAAACATCAAAATGAAAGAATCTTTCGATATTTGTTGAGTTGAGTGTCATAATTGAATACATATAACTTCATGTTGCAATTAGAAGGTCTAGGGCAGATCCAACTTGCTAACAGAGTACTAGATGGGTTATGTTTTATTATTTAATCTTGCCTCACGCACCTTGGAAAGGCATTTGACTTAAATGATTAGGGGTCACTGACCTGAATCATCAACAATGTATAATAAATATAACAGGTATGATAATAAATATAATTTTATTATCAAAATAGATCGTAGTGATTATTTCGCAGCTTTCCCGTTGCGTGCCAACTTATACAAAATTCTTTACCTAGATCATAGCGATTAGAGATGTCATATTAAAATCTAAAATCTCACCGGTGAAAAGTAATATTGCTGTTTTGTTTCGTTTGTCTTCTGGAGTCGTTTTTACAGGCTAACACTGCACAATTTACCATATTGTATTCGTGAGAACGTGGGAAATAACTGGCTAGATCATAATTTATTTATGTATCTTGTAATATTTATATCAAATTTGCAACGCTTAGCAATCAACAAAAAAGTACTCACAAACAAACAAGCCAGACTCCAGTGCTGCCAACCCTTACCAAAATTTTACCCCAAGATTTTTTTTAAAAGCCCCTAAATACCCCCGAGTATTGGCTATTTTGTGCCAAAGTTGTGCGTAACCCCACACTTACGATGAACGAGCATTCTGATTGTCACAGTAAAATTATAGGTTTTTTTACATGTAGCGGGTTCGATTCCCGTCCTGGTTCAGACAGGCGATAATTCTAAATTCTTTAAATATAGTTCGTATTGGTTCTAAAATAAAAATGAAGTTTTGTTACCTAGGTACTTTCCGTTCATGTGGCAAAGTCTAGGACGCTCAGTATAACACCAGTGGTTGATTTATTATTTTATCTTTAATCATCGAAGTATCATGATAATGCTTTCTTACACTAACTAGTGTACTTTGTGGCGACGAAACATCCGTCATGTCATCCGTACCTATCGCTCGCTGATGGGTACCAGGTACCTACCTAAACCTACTACTTAGTGTATTAAGACTAGTAGTCTTAATACACTAAGTAGTAGGTTTAGTAGTAGAGTTCAGAGTAAGAGAGTATAATGTATTTTTTTTTTGGATAGATAATTACTATATCAATACGCAATAGAACGAGAACGAACAAACTAACCCAACCAAGCAACGTCAACGATCAATGAACGAATAAAAATATTAGATAAAAAATTATGAATCGAATGAATAAGATGTCAGGTTAGTTCACTCACACAGATGAGTGAGAGAAGTTCATTTCGTTCGTACCACTGACTGAGCATTTAAGGTAGTTCGTACTTGTTTATGTTTATCGTGGTCGTATCGTGCTTTTCTTTTTATTATGCACGGGGTACTTTTTACTTTGGATTAGAGCCCCTAAAAATGACCCCGAAACATTTCTGCCCCTAAAGATCCCCCTTCGAACACTTTTACCCCCTAAGTTGTCACCACTGCCAGACTCATCTCATCATCGCAATCGCAATAATTATCATCATCATTGCTTTATACGACTCAACCGCTTCTGGGAGGTGTGGGTAAGAAGCAAGCATATGCTCCTCTTTCTGGCTTCAACTTCAGCGGTAACAACTGCTGAGTCGTGTGGTTTTATTGTGAAAGGAGTAGCCGCTAGGAGTTGACCTTTCAGCGGCTTTGAATGCAGGTTTAATTGTCGCGGGGAATTTATATTTAATGATATAATATTCTAACAAGACGTTGATCTGTGCACTAGCCACTGTCACTGCCTGACTGAGCACAGATAAGATGATAAGAACCTAGCTATCTAGTCTAGTTATGATCTGTGGTACAAATACCAAAGCCAAATAGAAGAGAATACATAAACTCAATAATTATAATACTAGTCTATGAATTACTTTATTATAAACATAGATTTACAAACAACGAATGATTGATTATTTGATGAAATATGCATGTACAAAACATTGTCAATCAAATCAAACATCAGCTACAGTCATAAATTGAAAACTCAATTCAATACCTACTCGTCGCTAGATGGAACTAATAAATTATATTCGTACGCAAGTTTACTTATACTTAGATACGTGGAAATAACGATAGCAATAGCGAGGTTAGTTTTGTTTTGTCTTATCGTCATCGTTTGTTTGTTTATCTTGTCCGGTTTCCTTGCTTGTCCTCTCATTTTCTATGATTCGATTATTTCTTAAACAAAATTAAGTACCTAAAACCTACATAATAATCCGTATTCTAACGAAATGTCTTTAAAAATAAATATCCACTTCGGCGGCGGCGCTGAATTACTATTTGACAAAATAAAGAAGCGAGAAGTGGAACTACCGGCGCTTTCGAAGTATTTGCCAAAGATAAACAAAGATACTTGGACAATCAGAGAGCTGTTAGTTTGGATAAAGGATAACTTATTGAAGGAACGACCGGAGCTTTTTCTGCAGGTGAGCTAGAGTCTTACAACTTTTTTAATTGTGCGACAGGAAAGCGCTTGGCCTTCATCTCATTTGGTGTCAATTCAAGTTAAGATGAGGTCCCGGAACTCTCACCGAAATCCACAAGAATTGTTACCGTCTGCCCCCACAAACAGCCCCCACGTGGGGGCAGATGGTAACACTTATGGCTATCTGCCACCACATATGAACGGTGGGGGCAGATGGTAATCCACAACAGTCTGAGGAATTGGTTATCTTACTTCTATATCTGTGGTTTCTTTTTTTTGACAAGCCTCTAAGCTTAGTTGGTAGCAACTCTACCTTGTGTGCTGTAGGCTGTGGGTTCAACTCCCACCCAGGACAAACATTTGTGTGATGAATATAGATGTTTGTTCTGTTTGGGTGTTGTATTGTATGATATGTATGTATTAAAAAAAAGTATTTAAGTATTATATCCATAATCTAGTACCCTTGTTACAAGCAATGCTTAGTTTGGGACTAGATGGGGCTGTCTTAGTGGTCTGTTCTTCAATACAGGGTTTTATTGTGATAATAAAAAGTCTGTCTGTAAATAGGTGCATAGGTAATATGTAACTAGGTTTTAGAATAGGCTTATGATGGAGTGGACCTTCCTAGAAAATACATTCCCATAGGTCTCTTTTTCTTAAACCAGGTTTTAGAAAATATTGAGACTGACCATTTTACTACTAAATTATTGCCAATCAGGTGACAATTTTATCATCACATATAGATATTGTACAGCCCTATAATATGAATTCAATCTAGTAAAAATATAGTGGATTAGAATAATTAGGCCATGCAAGGCACAATCACTTTTATTTCATTAACTTTTCTTGGCTTGGTATCTTTTGGTTGTACAACATATGGAACCCTTTGTCATGTGTTATAATTTTTCAGGATGACTCTGTCCGTCCGGGGATCCTCGTTCTAATAAACGATGCGGACTGGGAGCTGTACGGAGAACTTGACTACCAACTCAAGGAAAACGACATTATCATGTTCATTTCCACGCTTCACGGCGGATAGTAAAACATTTCGCCTATTTCAAGTATTTTTCACAAAACTTATATGGTAATAATATATTATTCAATGTTTGTCTGAATTTCATTATGCATTCATCAATTCCACTTTCATAATTCATACTTGTCAATCAGCATCTCTGATTCCACTGTCCAAGCTGGAGGGTTTTTGCCAAAAACACCACGCTTGGCAAGCGGATTGGTGATTGTTCTAAAGGTTCAACACAGAAGAAAGCTGCAGCCCTACTCCCTTAGTCAGCTTTTACAACATCCAAGGGCTGAGTTGGTGAGGTCAATTCCTATGCCGTTACCACCACTGCATCATAGCACCCTAGTAAGTATTCTAGGTATAAAAAAGTGGCATATGATTTTTGTAACTTTTAAATTATTTTATTTTTCATTTTTATTTTATTTTGTTTATTAAGGAACAACAAACAGCCACAATATAAATAATTACAAAATTAAATTAGGTAGGCAAGTCATAAAATAAGGAATTATGCAGGTTTTCAACAAATGACATGACAAATAATATGTACCGTACCTATTGTAAAATGAGTTTCCTCAGACAAATTTCTGTTATAAAAAAAGAAAATAGAATAGAAAATGGTTTTTATTTATTAGCCATTATAAGTTGAAACTTAAAAAACAGTATTACCCTGGTAGGCGTTGTTCTTTATTAGTGAAATCTCACTAATAAAAAACTACACAAAACATTTGAATATCATAAGCACTTTAATTAACAAAAAAAAAAACAATTATAACGTTGCGTTTCCAAAATTGAAACGTACCTAACGATAATTTATAACAACAACAGTTAGCTTATGTACCACCTAAAATTATTAACATAATAAAACATTACCTACTAAATACTTTCATGTGGAATCATCATTTCAGCCACAACACGTCCACTGCTGGACATAGGCCTCTACCCAATCGACGTCACAAATTACCTGAGCCGCCTCCATCCATCGACTCCCAGCAACCGCCACAATTTCGATGGTAAATAAAGAGTAAGGAGGCTAGGTAACTACAAAGTACTATGCGCGTTCTCACCACTCACCATTTCGACAATTTGTACTGTGCCGACGTTGTATTGTAGGTCCAACCATTTATTTAGCAGGAAGAAAGTTCAATAATTATTGACAGGTAACCTAACCATAGACAAAAAAACAATACTTCATGGACGCTGTTTTTCTTCACAATAGTGTTGCGACGTGTTCACTATCGGATATTTACCGATATCGATTTTGATTGAGCCCATAGATTATATTAAGAAGATAATTCGAGTTTATTTTTCCATTGAAATACAAAATGTAGCAGTGTTAAGCAAACATTTTCATTTTATTTATATAAGTGTACTAACGTTTTTTCTTAGGTCATTTAATCGCCCAGGTATGTTTATAAAATAACACAAAGTATGTAACCTAAAAGAATAAAGTTCTAATCTAATAAAGTTTATTCTTAAAGTCGATTGTTATATGAAATCGAATCGGTAACACACTAGGACATCACTAATTGATTAGCAATCGAGTTGTCAAAAGTAAAATAAATGGTTGGACCAACTATGTCTAACGACTGATACAATAATACCATGTCAAAAATCACCAACTATAAATAAGTATAGTTTGATGAATTACAACAACTATAAACACATATATAGTTGAATGAATTATTCAATAACATAATTCGCATGCTTCCGTTTGAGATGCCTTTTCATATTCCCCGAAGTGGAGAATGATTCTCCGCACAGTTTGCAGAGCACCGCGCCGGTCACGTGACCGCTCACATGCCGCTGCAGACGTTGCATCGTAGCAAACGTGCGATCGCAAACATCGCAAGCAATCATTGCATCACTCTTCGGTACAATACCGAAATCGGTGTGCAGTTTGGTGCGCATGTGTTTGTTCAGAGATGAACGTAACGTGAATGATTTGATACAAACGTGGCAATGATACGCTTTGGTTCCCGTATGAAGCACCTTGTGAGTTTGAAGATGTCCGAATTGGGAGAACTGTTTTCCACACGTGGGACAGGCGAACGGCTTTTCCTTGGTATGAGTGCGGAGATGGGATATAATATATGTTCTGTGCGAGAAACTTTTCCCGCAATCGTCGCATATGAACGGTTTATACGCGTCGTGGGAACTAACGTGTTTTTTTAAGCTGCTCAGATCTGCGAGGGTTTTCTTACAAATAGGACAGATATTATCTCGCCCTCCTTTAGACGTCAAATCTTTCAGTAAATTGCTTTTGGGCATTTTATTTTCGCAACGTGTTGTATTTGTATGAACCTTCAGTGAACCGTTCGTCGTAAATGTTTTATCACATTTTACACATTTGGGAGAGTTTTTCGTTTTCACTCGATGTGTGGCTGAATGTTGCTGCAATTCGAATCCGTCGGCAAATGTTTCGGTACACGTTTGGCATTTGTATGTGCGTGTACTACATCGTTTGTTCTCGTACGTAATGCTGAGATTATCTTGAAGTGGCTTTTCAAACTGTTCCGCTGGTTCTTGTTTGATTGTTTGTGAGATATCAGCCGGTGTTGTGAATTCTGAAAGGAAACATTTAGATAAGGGATACTTTACATGAGTTAACCTCCTCCAGCCCCAACCGTAATGCTGAAATGGGAAATTGTATTTTTTTTTTTACGGCAGAGAAGCTCTTGGCCTTCTCATATGCTGTCAAGGTATGATATGACCGAAGGTGGAAGCGTACTTCACTTCCAGGTGAAGTGCGCTTCCACCTTCGACCATATCCAGTTCGTCAACAGTCTGAGGAACAGGATATATTACCTCTTAATGACGGAACACAACTATTTAGCTTTGATGTTATAGCGGCAGACTTAGGTCAGATGAGCTAGCTAACCCCTCTGGAGATCGAATGCTGGACCGTAAAGGCGGTGAAACTTAAATAACGTCCATTACATAAACTATGACCTCGATAACAATCGATATCGATAAATATCTAATCTAAAGAACACGTCTCTTCACTATTACTCTAAATAGAAAACAGCGTCCATGACAGCGTCGATTATTTTCAATTTCAAATGCCGTCTAAAGTGTGTGTTAATGACATACCAACATTATATTTTTAAGTAATACCTACTCCTAATAATTTTATGGATTTTTGTTATATGAAAATAGTATGAATTGAATTGATTATAAAATACATGGCTAGTCGGTTTGTACTGTGATAAATTCATCAAATAGTATCGTCCAAAGAGTTGGACGATAGTGCCACAGTACAGTAACTCTATGCACAGTATTACCTTCGGTTTTGAGCGTCCCAGTGAGCAGTGCGGTGGTTTCCTCCTTCACCTCCACAGGTTCTGACTTGACAGAGACAATCGTCTCCCCGGCGGCGGCGGCGGTACTCTCGTACATCGGCACACACATGCTCTGTGTGGGCGTCAGGATGAAACTGTTGGTGCACGTCAGCTGTGCTACACTCTCTGACGTCCGCTGATACAAACACAGACATTCCTTTTGTAAGTAAAGAAAACACTGTAAGTATCGATGTATCCTGCTGTCATACGGAGTGCAATTGTTGATCGAAGCGAGTGAGCGAAACGAGATCTCTAAATTTAAATGAGATATTTGGCACTTTATGTATGTATGTATATTTGTGTATGTGGCAATGTTTGTGACGGCATAACTGTTAAACGGATTATCTGATTTTGATGAAATTGTAAATGTAAAGAGATAACATAAATAGAAATTGATTGTCGCGAGGGATTTTCGATTAGTGGGGTAGTTTTTGAGATATTGGGGTAAAAAGAAATACAATTTTTCACCCATATGAACTACCATGTGCCCAAAGTTGTTGGAACACTTTCAAAATAGAAAATTTATAAATTCATCTTTATGCATTTTGTAAAGGTTGTACGTTCAGACTATGCGTAAGCTAAGCTATTAAATCCTCTTTTGCTGTATTTTCAGTTCGTGATGAGCTTACATTTAATCGTCATCGGATTAAAAAAAACGTTAGCTTTTCGTGGTAACGTAACTGATGACAAAGCACGGACACCCTAATGGCTGAACATTTTGAATAGTGTCGTACCCACCTAATAGTTAGCGATAGAAAAAAATATTTAAAAAAAAAATTGAACTTATTTTTTTTCAGTATTGCTTTTATTCTCCAGTTTTGCACAGTAGAGTCGTCATTGTGCAAAATTGGAGAATCCAGAAATTTGCTCCATGACATAAAACCAACTTTATTCTAATTTTGAAATCTATGAGTAATTCTGTTTTCAAACGCTAAAGTTGTATCTTCGCATTCAACGGTATTCGACTTTTTGAAGAATTTCCGACTTTCAAAAGTTCTACACGAATAGCATAAGAGGATTTAATTGCTTCGCTTGCGCATTTCAGACTATACGTACAACTAATACTAAATTCATAAAGTTGAAGGCACATAGTCATCATACATTATTTTTTTATTATTGAACTCAAAAATGCAAAAAATTTTTTTTTTCTAAAACTCACTTTTCCAGATATACTATAAAAATAGATTTTATTAAATGCAGAACATATTTTTTTTTTATCGAGCACGTAGTTACGAGCTAACCTAACCTAACATGACTTTTTGATAACTTTCACGGTTTCAGACTCGGCCTCAGTGGCCCTGAATAAAAACTCACCCTGTATAAAGAGCTATGTGGCCAAGTAGGTATGTCCATACCTACTTGGCCACATATTATATATATATATTTATATTTACGCCTTTTGCTATGGGTTCAAATACAGTCATGCTCCAATGGACGATTTGATTTGTTAATGACCTGTAATGTCCTGATTTTGACATATGAACAGGCTCTGACGGCTTTGGTACCTAAAAGTCCGAACGGCATGTGTTACCTACTGGCTAGTACTCCACTAAGCGGCGATGGACTTGCAACCTGTTGCAAGTAGAAGTTGAAAACCGAGGGTATGTGCCGAGCGTATGTTCGGACGTGCCTCTGACTACCCTAGTAGTGATCAGAGATGAAGGGAAATAGTCGTGAGTCTATAACTTTACTTATAGCACTGGTATAAGTACTGGGAAGTAGTGTCCTTGGTTCTTACCGCTGCTGTTTTGAGTATGAAGTCCGCTTTCTGCGCCATGTCCACGAACCGAACACATTTCATCAGCTGCGAGTAACAGATGTAACAAATTCCGACGCGTCCCTCACTCTGGAACGAAACATTCACCCGCAGTCCATACAACAACATTCATAGCTATTTGCGGCTTTTGAGATAAATTTTTCAATAAAAACCTGAAAACATTGAAATATTTAGTTACAAATCCACAATAATCAAATCGAATCGTTTTGCCTGTACACGAGGCAATGATTCCTCACACTTGCAGCGCAGCACTCGACGCGGCAACACGTTGGCAGAGGGCTGTCAGTTTAGCTGCGACACTATATTCCCTGAGGATGTGCCACGTGTGGGTTTGTTACTCAGTTATTTTTAGAGATAGGTATATTGAATTAGGTGCTAATGGGGTAAGGATAGGGCACTTTTCCTTACAACCCCATGTTTCTTTGGTAAACTTTGGTTGACTTATTGCCTGAATGAATGGATTTTAATTAATTACAAACATAAATGGAGTATGATATTTCAATTGATTTGACTAATTATCATCAGCACGGAATCGGAATCTCCCTTTTTAGGGAACTACGAATATATTTTTTCTTTTAGTTCTAATAAGTTTCCCTGTCAGGCTAATTTGCAATTATACTTTTTTGTGGTTCCTTTAATAATAATAATAATAATAATAATAATTTATTTTAAGTAACACAGACTCTTATACAATGTCAAATTAAAAACAATACAATTAGTCACATTCACATTACTAAGAATAACATATAAATTACAATTACACATCATTAAATTGATCAATTACAATAAACCAAATAATATACGTTAAATAATATATGTGAATGTATCAATCAAAATCAGTATCAAAAATGCAGTATTAGTTTTTATATGTAGATAGGTAGGCATATCGTACATTATGATTTTTTATTAAAAACAATGATTAAAACTTACCTTGGTTACTAATTTCTCAAATATATGCAGCAACTGCGCGCCCCGCACGGCAATGATTCTCGAGTCGGCCGTTAGACATGTTCTGCACACTACTGCGGCGTTCATTTCCAACAAAACTACGGGTCAATGATACCTGCAATTATTATCATAAAAACCATTCAGTGCAGGATCACCTGCAGAGGACAACAGGCGACAAAATATAATGCCAAATAGCCACGAACTGGACCCCGCGCGAAGAAAAACGCAAAAGAGGTTGACCAATTATCAGATGGGATGACGACATAGTCAGAATCGCTGGAAGTATATGGTCCAGAACTGCAAAAGACAGAACGAAATGGAAGTACTTGGAGGAAGCTTTCACCTCCATACCTAGACTTAAGTAATTAGTAAATAAGTAACAATATTATGTAAGTACATATTTTTTTTAACTTTCTAATAGTAGGTAAGCGATTGTAAACAATTAAATAGGTATAGGAATATAAAGCGTATTTAATTTAATTTTATTTATTTATATACTTATTATAGCGGAAAAGTGCAGTGTTTCCAGATTAAATCATTCAATTATGTTGGTTAGGTAGGTATTGGTACCTACTCAATTACGTTTTAACGGCCTAACTGGATGAAATTTAAGGTTTATTTTAAAAACGAATGTTTCTTTGGATTGATATTTGTCTTTCTTCTCGCCAAAACTACTGGAAGGATTAAGCTGATACTTTGCACATAATTATTGCGACCACCAATATAAAATATGCTACAGAACGGATTTGTCCTTTGTTTACAAAACGGATTTGTCCATTGTTGCTCTTTCAGCTGAAATATTGTAAGTATAGATAAGATAGGTATTGTTCTGGACCAGGAAAACATAATACGCTACTTTTTATCCGTAGGTACAACACGGGCGAACCCGCAACTAGAAGCTAGTGATTTAATAATAAATAATTAAAATAAGTACACTCACGACTTATCCCCATTGCATATTCATCTCTGATCACTACTCTGAGTGAGGATCAGATTCGAGAATCACCTGCTAGGGGTTGTATGAGGCACGTAAAAACTTACGATCGTAAGTTTGGTGTTGATCTTGCAATGATATGTCATTGCAAATATTACTTTGATTTACTTCTAGCTAAATGATTAACAATGAGTAGGTAGGAAGGTCTGATTCTGATTAATAGGTAGGTACCGATTCAAACCATAGGTAGTCGAACAAGCGAAACCGCGAGCGAGTATTAGTTTACCGATCCAAATGTTTTGCTTTTATGAATTGTCATGATGTGACATCGACAATGACATGTAATTTTGCTTGTTAGAATAAAAAAAAACAGATTTAAGGCTGACTTAGCGTAGTAGGTATGTAACGTAATGCAAAAAATGAGCTGTCGTCTACGTCGTCGTCATGCCAAGATAATATCAAGAAACTTACAATAATCGTGACGCTCTGCACTTCGATGTTTTATGTGCAATGGAAATGAAAGAAACCAACAAATACTGCGCCCAGCAGCCAAACGCAGCAAAACGTAGTACCTATTTGATCTGTGAGTGAGCGTAGCAGAATCATTCGATAGGTACGGTCCGTAGGGCTCGGCTAGAGGCTATTTCAACGTTAGCTCAGTGTAGGCTATTTTTTGCCATCTATTAGTGAGTTTACTAATGTCTCAGCACAGCTAACTAATTCTTCAAATAAGTACTACCGCACCGCTGTTCATAGAGCACATTCTATAGGAGTATTGTATTCTCTTTGATCACAATCACAAGTACAAGAGGACCTACAAAGGGGAAGAGAATCAGTATTTGGTATAGGATAAGGTATAGGTACTTAATACGTCACGTTGCTGTTACGTAGTAGTAGTAGTAGTAGAATTGTGTAATTGTATTCTCTTTGCTCATTACTACAAAGCCTACAAAAATATTTATAGCAATTTATTGATCTGTGATCATTTTACGATTACGACGATCAAATCAAATCAACTACAAAGAGTATAACAGTAGTAAGTCTACTCACTCATAGTAACAACAAAACAACTTCCTCAAAATTATTTATAAAACAGCAATACATGCCTGTTGATAAAATCTAAAGCAAAGAATGTCTTCTGTCGTGTCCGACTGCTTCTCAATCGGCAGTATCGTGGCCACAAGGACATGCTACAACGAGGATATAGAGGGCGAAGTGCTGGCGTTCGATCCTCAGACTAAAATGCTTATATTGAAATGTCCATCATCCAGCGGTAATCCAAAACGGCACGACGTGAATATGGTAAACCTTTCCCTCGTCTCCGACGTCCAGGTGAAAAAAGAAGGGACGGCGGCGCCCGAACCGCCTGCATCGCTCAACCTTCATAGACTCAACACTCGCGTTCGGAATTCTATTGAAAATAAACGAAGATTGGTAAGATACCTTTTCATTCCACTGACACCACATTGAGAAACCGTCCAATCAGACCACACTATTCTATTATGTTATCCCAGGCTACAATCCTTAATCATTAGCATGTACTCCTTGTCAGTCATTACTGCACTATGGGAGCTACATAGAGCCATGCTTACTGGTAACCTCCGTAATCCCTAACCGCATTGCTTAGTTCACACCCTATTCAGGCTGTGAATATGAGGCTGTATGTTTTCAGGGATGATTCACCTAGGCCTATTTTGGTGTCATTTTTTAGTTTGGGGTAGTGTGGTCTATCTCCGAGTAGTCTAGTCCTGGGCAACGCGATCACTGACTATTGCTCCATCATATTGGTTCCATCGGAGTGATCATAACAATGGTGGTACCACCCCTATTTTCTAGCACCTCTGTGGTCTAGTGTGGCCCACCCATATCAGGTCTAGAGGTACCGGGTTTGATCCCTAGGGGTACTATATTGTGCTTTGTTTGGTTAGTTGAAGTCTTAACAACTACAGTGAATAGTGTTTTGGTAATGATAGATAAGATGCCAAGTCCGTTAAAGATTCCAGGTGAAGTGCACTTCCACCTTCAGTGTTATCACAACATGAAACTTGGTGAGATGAAGACCAAGTGCTTCCCTTAAAAAAAGACCACCTCCAGCTGAAGTCTTGTTTCCATCGGGTTACTGGTGAGCTGGTGCTTTTGAGAAAGCATGCTTCATTGTAAATCCATTGTAAACAAGCCTGTTGTGAGCTACATTTAATATAAAAACAAAATATATTCAACAGAAGGGAGCAATCAATTAATATAATTTTGAATTGTTGTTTTGTATTGATAAATTCCATTAATTTACTTATGTTTTTGTGTTATGTATCATTGTGCTTTCTTAATTTATATGATTATTATTATTAATTTCTATTTAGTATTTTTCATTATTATTATGTGTTTATCTTTAATTATTGTTATTGGTTCTGAGGTTTTAATTAAAGTGAAATAAATAAATAAATTGAATAAAAATGTATCAATGAACGTATATGTGATTGTGCAGGTGTCAGCCCTGTCTGCGTGCTTAGATCCAGAAGGGCAGCGTCTGTTCCTGGCCATCGCTCGGGTTATCGAGGATGTCTGCTGGGCCGGCCAGAACATACGTGTTTATAATGAGGTCATCATCACGCCCCCCTACAAGGTAACTGTGATTGATTGATTGTTCATTTCACGACAGTTTAAGAGTAGTAGAAGCCCCTTGTGAAAGGGCTCATCCGGAGAATGACTACCACCATACCTATTCCGGCCGCCAAGCAGCATTGCTGTGTTCCGGTTTGAAGGGTATGGTTGCCAGTGAAAAACGCTATGGCATGGCACTGTTTTTCACTGTTTTTTTCACTGGCACTGTTTTATTTCACTGGCAACTTTTTACGTTATAACGTAAAGCATTGTTTTAGACAAAAGATGCACTCAACACCAGGTGGGCTACTTGCTTGTCCTGTTTCTTAGTTGTATAAAAAAAAAAATATAATCTTTTTAATTAAACCATAATAAATATAGTATTTTGCTAGCAGAAAGTTTGATGGTGAGGTAGCTTATTACAGATTCATACAGTTTTCTATGAATAAATGATTCTTTCCTAAGCAAAACCTAGGTATATTATATTAATTTTATGTTTATTTCTAGTATTAACACTGTGTACATCATTTCGTTTTCTAAACTTATGACTGTTTCTGAGATGCTGATGCAGATGAATAAGAGCTCAAAATTCAAATTCAAATTCATTTATTGCCAATAAGTTTAAATCAATTATAAAATTACCCTAGAACCCCACACTAGGGCTAGCCTGTGCCGCGGGAGTCTATTTAAAGAATTACCAAAAGACTTGTGCTACTAACAGGGCAAAACCAAATTAAATTAAAAACAAAAAACAAAATTACTGAGTATGACAGTGAAAAGGGGTGTGTGTGTATGTGTGTGTATATTAGAGTGTGCATGCGTTATTTGGATAAGTAGGAGTAAGGAACACGGATGGGAAACAAAGAGCAAAGTTATTGGGATTCACGTCAGGATTGCTAAAAGTCTCTCTGTATCATCATAATCAAGGGTGAGGAGCCACTTTCTCACTTTCTCTTTAACGCCGTAAAGTGAGCAAGATAATTCACAATCAGCTGACGTAAGAATACCGATCTCGTGAAAACATTTCTTGACAGTCATATGTTTTCATTTTATAAATTACCCACTTGGCTCTCTTCTGCAAAATAAAACACTTTCAATATCTTCTGGACTTCCCCATAAAAATATGCCATAAGACAACACTGTGAAAGTAACTAAAATAAACTACATATGCAGCCGAGCTTAAACCAAGTCCCGAAGCGAGAAAATAAAAATGCGGCAACAATGTTATGATAAAGATGAATACTATATGAAAAAAAATATGTTTGTTTGTTTGCAGGTAGACAACGTGCTAGGAGAGACAGAATCAAAGCCGTTCCACTATATCCGTAAATTTGTGGAGAAACATTGGAGAGACCACACCGCAACGCGCCAGTGATGTCTCCGTTTTCATCTCCACCCAATCATATATTGTTATTGTATACTATTATATTGAGTTTTATTTACATATCAGTTATATTATCTCTATAGACCATTTATTTACAACATTTTTAAACAAGCCTCATAGGCTCTGCTTTCTGCGCTGTAGGTAGTGGGCTCGATTCCCAATCGGCACAAACATTTGTGTGATGAATATAGATGTTTGTTCTGTGTTTTGGTGTTGTATTATATACTTACAGTTATATAGTACGTACGTATTTACATAATAAAAAGTATACAAGTAATCTAGTTCCCATATTACAAGCTATGCTTATTGTCCTCTAATTTATATACATTGATATAATTTTAGAGTGCCCTACCTCAAAAGGAAAATATAACCCTTATAGGATCGGATCACTTTGTTGTATGTCTGTCTCAAGACACTTTTTCTCCAGTTGAAATTTACATCAAATACCTCGGGGTCTATGGTCTCTTTCAGCTGAGAAAAAACTCGTAGAGTTCACAACCAAAAGAATGACCATTTATGTTGCAAATTTTTGAATAATATTTCACATTTCCATTTCACATGGGAATCAAAACCTATAGGGTACTTAGGATTACTTACTTACTACTTTAACTCGTGAAAACCTATTATTAGCTTGCTGTAATCTTAATTAGTTTATATACTGTATTTTTAGCTGTTGGTTTTCCAATAAATAAATACTCAAGGGCCAATATGCAGAGAAGATAAAAGCCTGGAAGTCAAAAACCGCCTTCGAGCTGGCTTGGCCATATACCTCTGAGAGGATGAGTTTTTTTTTTATTGTATGACGGGTTTTTGGCCTTAATCTCACCAGAGTTTCAAGTTGTGATGAAGCCGAAAGTGGAATTACCTGGCAATACCTTCCGGATCGAACCCGGTACCTCTGGATCATTGGAGGCCAACACTCGCTTCGTATCGCTGA
This sequence comes from Venusia cambrica, assembly GCA_951394065.1. NCBI lineage: Eukaryota > Metazoa > Arthropoda > Insecta > Lepidoptera > Geometridae > Venusia > Venusia cambrica. The sequence goes on from OX596066.1 coordinate 285,230, forward strand.
GCCAGCGGAGTCTTGACTAATTCACCTGAAGAAACATATCTCACTTGTGTCCGGGAAGCTTTGGAAAGTTAATAAAACAAGTAGATATTTTATTATATAACAAATATAACATTTTATTCTTACAACTTACATACTAATATTACAAACACCATAGTAATAGGGTTATTACCCCCCTTATTACCTCTGCAACCAAGGCTCGACAATACATTATTTACAATTGTACAATATAAACGGGATGATTACCATGACTTGTTATTATAATCATACTGTATCCACTCAATTTGTTTGCGAGTATTTGGGTAGTTTAGTATTCCTTATTATAATTTGGAAAGATACTTTTTGTTACCTTTGAAAGGGTATACATTTTGCTTGCATCCCCTACTATACATACCAGGTATTTTCATCATGCGCGCAAAATAAATAAAAAAAAAAAAAATGGCGGTGGATATGCCAGCTTCCAAAGAAATGTTCGAGCCCCTTTGTGATGGATATATCCATGCTATAGGGAATAAAAAGCTAGTTTACCATAATTACAACGATGGTAAACATCCCCATCATTATGTTGTCCATATGAGTTTATAAAGTTATAAAAATAAACAATATGTATTGTGCTCATAATTATTATGTTTTAAATGTAACATATCATATTATTTTGATACAGACACGACTACCTTATCTTATACCTAATCCCCGTAAAGTAAAATCTTACAAAATAAATAAAATCCATACGTCAATTAATAAGAATGTTTCAAAAATACAACCGTTCGTTCGATGCGCCGCCGACATCAACGTTTGTCCGTTTACCCTTCACATACAGATAACTCACTGAAAGCGTCAGTGGCCGTACCATGCGTTTTTGCGTTACTTATTATTATTATTGTTTATGCACAGGCAGCTTCAGCTGATGCGTGCATATCACTTAAGTATATTCAATGCACTTTAAATATAAAGTCTATTTTTGAACAAGTTAACTGATGGACTATTTGAATACAATTCAATTGACTATTTTATTTGTTACAAATTGAAAGGCATAGATATATTGTACGATGAATCATATAATGTATATTGTATTGGTAAGACAGGCTTCTGAAGCCTGTAGGAAAAAGCAAGTAAGGTATACAAATTTGTGCAGAGCCTCTAGTGGGGAGTTGGGAAGTAAAATGCACAGTATCATATCAAACAGAAAACATGGTTAGACCGCTTGCTTCTACTTACGTGAGTACTTGAGTGCCGCCGAACGGGTACGGAGGTGACTTAAAAACCTATCACTTCACAATACTCTTCGGCTAACTACTTCGCGTCGCGTCGGATCATTTTACTACAATAACCCAAGGTACGGCCACAGTATAACTTTTGCTAATAGTTGCTCGTTTCGAGTCTATTTTATTATTATTGTAACTTCACTGTGATATTATTATTTAGGAAGGCTCAGTAGTACAGCTCCCTCATACAAACGTAGTTCGACGTTCGATTCTTAACAAATGTTGCGACTTTTTCTATTTTCGACATGCCACACACTGTATGCTCGCACTAGTGCACACTACGTTTGTATGAGCGCGGTGGTACCGGGTCGCGGTGCCAGTTCACAGCATCTTGCGGATCATGTAGTTGAGGATCCCGCCGTGGCGGAAGTACGTGAGGTCCACGTCCGTGTCGAAGCGAGCGATCACCTCGAACGAACGCCCGTCGTCCACCTGCACACAATGCACATACTGTAACATTATGCATTTTATTTGATTTAGACGTAGATTACTATCATAATAATAATATTTCATTGATTCATAACAATTTACATTTTCAAGCTTACAAATAAAAACATATGGATCAAAAGTTGGATACAAAAAAAACGGCTTGTTTTTAAATCAGTCCGGACACACACTAAGTCGAAAACTTGTGTTGTAGCTCCTGCTTTCCTTCTAGGTACATACATAAAATAGCCAAAAAGATATACTATAGATTGACAAACGGGAAAACACGAATACAATGCAAATACAGTTTGTGGCCTATTTGCTGCTGTAGCACTCAGCATTATGCCCAACTGCAATAGGTCAGCTGATATTTTTAACGAGATAACATGAAACATTGAAGACTGAGCCTGAGCTACTAACATGTAGCCTCAGTTGGTAGAAGCTCTGCCTTTTCGTAAGCTGTTGGTTCGATTCCCACCCGAGACAAACATTTGTGTGATGAATACAAATGTTTGTTGTGTGGCTTAGCTTGTTGAGGATCCACATTCGGTCTTCCCCCCGACAGATGAGCGCACTGACCTCGACGGTGAGTCTCTGCAGAGGCACCATGTCCTCGGGCAGGTGTATCGAGTAGCGCTCCGCCCCCGTGAGTCCCAGCGAGTCTGCGGAGTCCCCGGGCGCCAGCTGCAGCGGGACGATGCCCATCCCCACCAGGTTGGAGCGGTGGATGCGCTCAAACGACTCCGCTATCACCGCCTTGATGCCCTGCGCCACAACAACAACAACATCACACAACAACAACATTAAATTACGAGCTGCCTACTAACGAAGTTTAAATTAAAAATAAAATAAAATGAAAAAAATTGAACAAGAGCAACACATTGCAATCTTACTTCCATCGTTGCCGCAATTGCGGTTGTAAAGAACAAAAGAATAGCGCCCTGTGTGTTGAGTGCAATGTTGCTAATTGCCTTGAGAAAATAATAAACTGAAACTGGAAGGAATTTATTTGCATGAGTTTTGTGTGTGACAGAGATGGATGATCCCAAGTCAGCCATTACAGACTCCCAACGTATGTATATTGTAAGTACACAAGGATCTCCTTGACTCGATGGGACCATTTAAGCCTCCAACAGAACCCACGTGTCACGTGACAAAATCCAGCTGTCGTGTGTCACGTGACAGCCGAATTCGATGTACACAAATTATTTAAATACACTCTTTGTGGAAATTGTTAGCTACGTAATAAAACCGCATTCTTGTCTCACACGTCGAGCGAGTCTCGCTCAGGTCGCGGCTAGAGGGCGCCGTGTGTAGTGCAATGATGATGCACCTACCAGGAGATAGGGTCCCTTGGCGGCCCAGTCCCGACTGGAGCCCGAGCCGTAGTCCTTGCCGACGATGGCTATCAGCGGGACGCCTTCAGACGCGTATCTGGACAACGCACCACATTATAATGTTATATCGCTCATCACCAATTTAAAAAAAAAGGACTTGAATACTCCAACATAGTCCGATATACGTACGATTTGGGCATCGATTGTCAAAAGTGATGTCGGTCGATCCATCGTCCAAACGATAGTCGACGCGATTTCACTAAGAGTACGATTTGCACGATTGTTATTGTCACGTTATCATTACGATCCTTAGAAGTACGGGTAAAGACCGTTTGAATACTACTTCTACCTATGGACAGACGGCTGACAGCTGTGTCAGTCAGTACCCATCAACGTCAAATTCAAATTCAAAAGTCATTTATTCCGTTTTGATACAATAATGTACACTGGGAAAAGTCAAAAATATAAATATTTCACACAATAGGTTCTCAAATACTTAAAGATAATAAAAAATATTAAAAAAAACATAGATCTTAGAATAAATAGTCCAGTGTAAAATACAATATAAATCAAGTCTCCGTACAAATGGTACTCCAGTCATCAGCAATAGCCTCGTCCATTTTATAATATGATTTGTCCAATAACATTTTTCTAATTCTATAACAAAATTCATTCATTTCTAGATTGCGTATGTCAAATGGCAATTTATTAAATAACTTAAATAATATACTAAAATAATAACATTAGTACACAAAAAACTTTTACCAAACTTAGTAAGCCTATGAACTGGTATAACAATGTCATTTTTATTCCGCGTATTATAAGTTCATCAGTTAGTTAAACGTCAGTGTCATTGATGTTAAGCTAGCAGGTCAGAAAGATTAACCCTCACTAGTAACTAATACTCACCAACTACCAGCATATTATTGTGAATCTCAATAGGGGAAGGACACAAAGTGTCTCACCAAGTACGAGCGTGTTGCGAAGCCGCGGGGAAAAGGCCGCGACGTATTGTCTTTGTGATTATTTTATTAGCTTCATCGATTGAAATCTCAGCGTATTTTACTGTTATAGCCAGAAGGTACTGTTAAAATATTCAGCAACATAACATGAAGGTGTGAGAATACAACATGTCACTTCAAACATCTTATTAATGAAATGAAAAATGGAAGTATGTGGAAAAACTGACGTAAATTGATTATTTTACTTTTTTGAAATGAAAACTGGCAACTGCCGACAATATGGTGCAGCGCGCACCGGCCGGTGATTTGAGAGACTATAACAGTACAATCTCATTGATATCATTAACTATTTGGGGTAGGTCATTAATATATGCTAAAAATAATAAAGGCCCCAACATCGATCCCTGCGGTACGCCCATGGTAATCAAGGATCCTGAAAAACGCTGGCCGTTCATGTCGACTCGCTATATGTAATCACATAAGTAAGACGAGCGTAAGTCTAGTGCAACACCCTTGATACCATAGTGGTCTAATTTTTTAGTGAATGTTTCATGGTGCCCGAAGTCGAAAGCTTTTGACAAATCACAAAATACTCTCGCATCATGTGATTTCACACAAACACGCGTGCGACAGTTTGTTCACGAGACGGATGTTGGCGCACGTGCCTCGCGACAATATGTCGTCGTTGTCGAGCAGTGAGTGAGTGAGTGAGTGAGTGAGTGAGACACATCAGGCTAGTAGTATAGACACACGTTACCTCTGTGCGACATCGAATATGTCCCCCGTTTGTAATGATGGGAAGTGCCGCGTGGTGGGGCCGGCGGCGTTCGACAGTTTGTTCACCAGACGGATGTTGGCGAACGTGCCTCGCGACATTATGTCGTCGTTGCCTCGCCTTGATCCGTACGAGTTGAACTCTCGAGGGGTTAAACTAGAAATAACAAAAAAATAGTAAACATAATAGGTACACTTGATTTCTTTATGTAGATTGCAAAAGACATAGAAAAGAGTTTTGTGGCGAATCGAAATGTGTGCGGGGAAACACACATCTGGATCTTGTGACATCTGACAAGAGTTTTGTGGCAAATTATTTTACTAATTACTGGCGTAGTCTTTGCTGACCTCTCGGCAGTTTACGATACGCTGCCAGAGAAACGGGCTCCCACAGGGAAGTGTGCTAGCTCCAGCCCTGTTCAATATTTACACAACCGACCAGCCCTCCTCTCCACAAACACAACGTTTTCTTTACGCTGATGATCTTGCACTAGCATGCCAGACGCCTCGGTTTTAAGAAGTAGAAGTATACACTGAAAAATACACTGGAATCACTCCCCAATTATCAGGCCAACAGAACTCTTAAAAATCTCGTGGTAAGGTGCCGAAAAAGAACACTGCAAACAGCCACGCTATTTGGGCACCACGCTGCACAGGTCTCTTACGAACTTCACTGGCTCAAAACTAAACAGAAATTTGTCACGAGAAATAATCTTCTTCGTCGACTTACAAGCTCAAACTGGGGCGCTTCTCTGCATGTACTCAGACCCACTGATGGCCTGTCTCTCTCTTTCTCAGCTGGTGAATTTGCGTGTCCAGTGTGGAATCGCTCCGCCCACGCCAAAGAGGTTGACTGTGCGTTGAACGACACCTGCCGAATTATCACCGGGTGCCTAAAACCCACACCCCGAAAATTGGAAACAAGAACAGGACCGCCGCCACCCCCTATTTATCTACGAAATCCCTCGCGCTCGTTTGAAAAGCAACAGTCTGAGACGCACCATCTCCTCAGAAGAACCTGCAGTGGCAGCAAGATGCGAAATCTGGAGGACCGAACACCCCCCACCCCTCACCCTCAGACTTCATCACTCCGTCAGAGCAACTGCCACGCGACACGACCTACAGTGGCCGGTATGGAAAGCACTCAATAGACTCCGGACCTAAGTCGGTCGCTGCAGGACTGATCTAGCCAGATGGGGTTTTATGAACCCCAACAATGTCCGGGGTGAGTGCGGGGCTCCGACAAGAACACGCCGCACATTTTCCTGCCCGTTCAGTGGAACTGCCCGCACACAGAGACCTGATCCAGGCAACCGATCTTTTTTTTTATTGTACGACGGGGAAGCGCTTGGCCTTCATCTCACCTGGTTACAAGTTGAGATAAGATGAGATACGTGAACTGGGGCGTAACCATAACCTCTTTTAGCGATAGAGAATGTTTAGAGAGGCTGTGTATTAAAACAAGACAAAATTATTACTTTTGTCTCGATTTACAAGTAAAGTACAAAACAAAGAATGGTTTAAGAGGTTTTTTTTGTTTCTCATTTGATTACAAGTTATTAAGGTCGAAGGTGGAGGCGCACTTCACCCGGAATCACAACTGAGGAACTGGCTATCTTACCTCTGAATGCCAGAACACATTATTTTAAGAATTGTTATTATAGCGACAGCATTAGGTAAGATGGTGGCAGCTAGCGGCGGACTTAGACGAAGTCCTACCACCAACCGAACCAAGCATAGTAGTGCTCCACCTAAAATACCACCCTCAATATTGATCGAACCCGGGACCTCTGGATCTGAAATTGGTGGGTAGAATCACTAGACCACAGAGGCGGTTATCAAGCTATTAAGAGTCTATGATACGTGAAATGGCTTAGCTTGAGCGATTGTATCTTCCACAATACTGTAGCATTTACTTTGAAATTAATATATGTTATAGTTCAGGATAGATGCTAGAACGCTTGTGTTTCGAAAACACGATTACATAACATTTTCTCGATGGAAAAAAAAAACAAAGTTGACTCTAATTTGTATCAAACATTTTCGCCGTTCAATAAATACGCCCACTTTGTTCAGTAAATAAACACAGTATACAGCAGACGGTCTGTGCTTTAGATTTTCAAAATTAATGTTTGTTTTACCGTAAAAAATTAAAACGTAGAAATTCGCGCGTATTTCTGTCATCTGGCGGTCATAAGCGCCGTGGTTGAGCGCACAGCAATGTCACCCTTATTATTACTGTATCTTAGTTCGAAACTAGAGCAAAGTTGCGTTGAGTTGCTAATCTGAGGTACTATAGCCCGTTAATAAAGCTACTTTCCGGGCGGTAGTAATCGAAGTACTTTTCATTGTTTCGTTGACACGAAGTAAAGTATCGGTTGTTTGTAACCAACATGTAAGCACGTGATGTACGAGTAGTGCGAGTAGAACTCACCCCTTGGCGGCGAGATACCTCGCGGCGGGCGAGTTCCGCGCGATGGCCCCCGCCGGCGAGATGTGGTCCGTGGTGACCGAGTCGCCCAGCAGCAACAACACGCGGGCCCCCTCGATGCGGGGGGGGGGACCCACCTCCTGGGGACAACACTTGCTGCTATTTTATCATTGTTGTGTTCCGCCACTCGGAGGTGAGATAGCCACTTCCCAAGTTAATTCCGGCTGAACTGCGCATCCACTCTTCACTCTCGGCCTCATCTCAACTTTACACCTGAGATGGGCAAGCACCGTGCTCGTCATAAAATAAAAAATCTTGTAAAATAACGAAACTGTTTACTGCAAATATTATCGAAAATAATTGCTAAAATAAAATACTCATTCTTGTACTACAGTGATTGTACTTTTTTAGCTTACTTAAAAACAAGTATCGATGTGGCCTAAGATAATAATCATAATAATATTTATTTATTGTCTCTCATACGAACAGGTCCTTAATAGTAGGGAGGTAATAACAACAATTAAGATGCAGCACGCTTGTCTATTCTCTAAAAGGGACCTGCGCTCTGGACTTAACACTCCAAGATTTTACACAATTAAATATATAATAGGAATATACAATAGAAAGGTTAGCAGGTCGGCGACGTGAACGCACATTTGCCGCCACCAACGGGCACAAAATGTCTTTATTAATTAAACATTTTTAGGATCGTTTTGAAACGTGCAATGTACCGCCTGTTCGGAATCGCGACTAAACACAAGGAGAAAGGCAAGAACCTCGGGCTAGTTATTTTTGATGATCCATTCAACATTTAGATATACAGTTTTAAATTATATTCTAAGTAGATACATCATAAACATAAATACTTAATGCTATATTAAAACATTGATTGTTACCTAGCCTGGCTGTGAACCAGCCAGGCTAGGTAACAATCAATGTTGCATTATGCTCGATGCTGCAATAAAGCTGAGTCAGAGTACCTTTTTACACAGATTTACTTGTGTTCGTCAAAGTGTAGCTTAGAATAAGTTGGTTTAAGCTAAATATAGTTTTATTATTTTCGATGGGTAAATAAATCTCTTTTCTTTATTTCTTTCAGATACCTAATGGGCAGTTTGTTAACATTGAGAAATCACGATTTAGCCGTCGACTGGTATAGCGACATCGAGCCAATTCAAACGAGAAGTAGACATAGACATAGTCATTTATTTATTTACTATTATAACAGTCATTCACAAACATAACAGAATGAAATTGTCAAACAGAAATACACGAGTAATAAGTGAATACAGTTTGTGATGTGTGCTACAGCAGCAATTGGGACACAACTCAGCATTATGCCTCACTGTAACACAGGTCAGCGCTGATATTCTGTTGTGACCCAGCTCAGTCAATCGACCTCATGAAGTGATAGAACATTTAATATCAATGAAGTCCATAGAAAACAAATGTATGAAGGGTCTAAGAAGTAACGTACCTTGGTCATGTTGTCGAAGAAGGGCGGGCGTTTGATGTACGTGGAGTCGACGTCCCATCCGTACAGCTTCCCCCGGGGCACCTCCAGGGTCTGCCACGCCGGGGAGCCCAGCTTTATCTTGGAGTACACCTGCGTGAGGGGAGGGGGGTGGCTCAACTCTCACACAAACAAACGTGTTGTTTTCTTCGTGTGCCTCTGACATGCCATTTTGAACTTCTTGCTTATCACAAGAACATTGATAAGCTTACTAAAATAAGTGATACACAAACTAAGCATAGCTTGTAATATGGCAACTAGATTACGGATAATACTTACATACTTTTTTTTAAATATATACGTACTTTATGATACAACACCCAAACACAGAACAAACATCTATACGTATTACACAAATGTTTGTTCTGTGTGGGAATCGAACCCACAACCTATAGCGCAGAAGGCAGAGTTCCTACCAACTCAGCTTTGAGGCTTGTGAAACATATTAACCGAGAAAATTAAAATAAGCTGAACATACCTAGGTTTCGCTAAGGAAAAGTAAATCATGAATTATAAATAGGACTAACGGATCTCACCAAAATAAGGGCAGCTTCCTTCTGTGTGTTATCTACACATTTACTGCGAACACCAATCCGCTTGCCAGGTGTGGTGATTGTCACAAGAACCTCCAGATTCGACACACATGCCCACGATCTGACAGTGAAGGTCACATCGTGAGTTAACTGGTATGTCACATGTCACCCACAATTGGAATGTCACGTGACACAGGCTCTGAGCAGTAGCCAGAGGTCAGCTGGAGGACTCACCTCCTTGAACATGCCGGGGATGACGTGCCGGTTCTCCACCGCCTGGATCTCGTCCCTCGTCGGCCAGATCTCCCGGAGGAACACCGGCGTCCCGTCTGCGCGACGCCCTGGAGACACATCCCGAACCATTGACAATACAAACATTACTTGTATGGAAACCCCCTGTTATATATTCTTTGCAGTCTGCTATCTGTTACAGTTCCAAATATAAAGTATACTCTTTAAAAAAATCTTGAATATTGAACCCCTTAATTTTTGAATATTCTTGATAACCCTAAAACATGCCATTGCTCCGTGTGCCCCCACGTAGGGGTCTGAAGACTTATTTGAACCCCATTTTGAACCATGGCTGCGAATTTAATGTGGGCAACCTAGAGTTATATAGTAATTTTGAAACGACTATAATTCGGTATCAGAGATATTAAACATTAAAATCTGCATTTTGAACCCCATTTTGAACCATCGGTAGGAATCGAATGTGCGACCGCACTCACCGAGCGGCTGCGTCTCGAAGTCGATGTGGACGGTCCCCGCGAGCGCGTACGCGATCACCAACAGCGGCGAGGCGAGGTAGTTGGCGCGGGTGTTGGCGTGGATGCGACCCTCGAAGTTACGGTTGCCGGACAACACGCCGCAGCAGACCAGCTCGTTCTGACAATTACATTACACATCTTGACAATATTATGTGTGTGTGTGTGTGTGTGTGTGTGTGTGTGTGTGTGTGTGTGTGTGCAATGGTATTTACCTTCTCGATGGTGTTGGCGATGTTGTCGTCGATGGGTCCGGAGTTCCCGATGCACGTCATGCACCCGTACCCCACGATGTCGAACCCGAGCTGCTCCAGGTACGGGACCACGCCCGACTCCTGACAGATACAACGGTGTCACAACAACTCAATACTCATACAGGAAGCAACCAGCTCCCAATACAATACACTAGTTCATTATTGTCAACATTACAATTCATTACAAATTAAATTAAATTATTTAAAATATTGAAATTAATTATTGACAGTCATTATCATTATTAGTAATTCTCATATAAACAATTATTATCTGAGTACCATATAAGTACCATAATCTGACTGATTCCTTTGTACATGGTTAGTTTCATTGTACTTTTTATTAAATAAATATTTTTATGCAAAAAAAAAAGAAAAAAAACTAATATATAAAAGGATAGGTCCTGAGTAGGGCATCGGAACCGGTTTTTCCCGGAACCGAAAGAACCGGGAATACCCGGCTCTAAGGGGCTACAAATAGAACCGGTTCTCTAAATACTAAGAACCGGGTTTTCGGTTCATTCGATTCTCTTAAACATCTGTGAATATCGTGTGAGTAATGTGACGCAATGAAAAAACGAATGAACACGATTAGTGTCAGAGAACAGCAATAAAATGGTAACTGCATTGAAACACAATACAATAAGCGACGCCAGCTCCAACAGCAACTCTGGAATACTCTTTGGTCAAATACTTTATATTTCAAATATTTCAGAAGTAGATGAGATGATATGAGATTTGTTTATTACCTGAGATGTATTTTCAGAATATAATAATATTGAAAACGGAGATACGAATGCTATAACTTCTTTAGGTAGACGGTTCCAGTCTCGTATTCTCAACTGCAGAGGAAATAGTACCTACCTATGCAGCATGCCTGTCCTTGTGAAAACTGGGTGGACCTATGAGTCAGTCCGTGAGACAGATTCTTTAGCTTTCCATTACTTTGTACACTGATTTTGCTCTCTCATACAAACATTTGTTATTTAATTCAAAATGGCACGTCCGTTACAAATGACATGTTGCATGCTATAATCGGATAGGGATAAACCTTCCGGCAAGATTTAATTTGAATCGAACGGGATATGGGAGAGCGGCACTACAAATTATAAATACTTTATTTTAGTGACTATTCTCAATATTCAATACAATTATTGCCACATGTAAGTTACATTAAGATCTTAATTATACTATGATTAAGCACTGTACATGTACCCTATTAGGGCATTGCAAAATTTTTGAAAGAGGGGTCATTATTATTATATTCATTAGGAAACTAAACATATATTAATTATATGAGGCATATTTGCATTTAGGTACATAGTCAATGTGAAAGAATTCAGGAAAAAAGTGATATAAGAAAAATATTATAGAAATATATAAGTATGAAAATTTCCCTACATTATTGCATATTTATAATCATTTTTTTATAGTTTCATCGCAAAGGAAATCTTCTAGGCAATAACAACATTTTTTTATCAATAAATATTTCAATATTTTGTGGAATTCGTTGCTTTGCTCAATACTTTTAATGGATTTTGGGAGTGCGTTGTAAATTTGAATGGCCATAACATTTGGTCCCGATGATAAAATTTTTAGCCAGGAGATGGGTATAACTAATTTATTCTATTTTATCCTATTTGACTACGTGTGAAAACTCCTATTTTAGTAGTGCTAGTATTTGATTTATTTTGTTTGTTTTCTGTTTGCAGTATCTTGTGTTTGAGTTGAATAGCTGTAGTATCGTTTAAAAGATAAAAATTATATTTCTGAATTTCCCGCGTGATATTTGATCCTAATGTAGAATTATGTATGACTATACTCACAAAATTCAAATAAATTAGCAAAAAAACGAAATAACCGAAAGAACCGGATACCCGGTTCTTTGTTGAAACTGGAATCGAAAGAACCAGTTCTTAAAATATGGCCGGTTCTCGATGCTGATCCTGAGTGACTGATTCAACTAGATACATTGCACGGCCTAAACCGCTGGTCTTACAGACTTGAAATTTGGAGGGTATATTCGTCTTGGTATGTAGGCGTTCAAAGTTCAGAGTGAAATTTTACATATCTCTGAAACCGTACATGATCAAGCGTTTGAAAGTTCGTATGTAGATTGCCAATAAAAAAAAAGCAAAGACATATTTCAGGGTTTTTTATAATTATAAAAATTAATGGGTAGAGGGTCAAATATTTAAGGTAACAACCTTCAAGGAGATATAGTGTAGCCCATACGAACTCGCGACACCTTACCGACACCACTTTTGGCACGTTATCTTTACGTTTTAAGAGATGCGGGTAAGGCCCGTTCGAAGACTGTATCTACCTATAGACAGACGGTTGACAGTCGTGACAGGTATCTATCAACTTCAGTTATAAGAAGTCATTGTGACAATTGAAAAAAAATTACTGAATTGACTTTGTGGTATAAGTTCCTGCTACTATTTTCCCCAAAAAAAACATTATCTTCAAGGTTGCGATCAAACGTACGGTCTGTGCTGATTTTATAAAATGTGTGATGAAGAGAAAGACCTACCCTCAGGTAATATGTGACGACGCCAGACCCGGGGGACAGTGAGGTCTTGATGTACGGGAGCACGCTCAGACCATTCTCTATCGCTTTCTTCGCCAGGAGACCTGCAAGTTACATGCTCAATTCATTAATGAGTGAATTAATTAATCTATTTTATAACATTTTACATACAGACAGATAACCTAAGCAGGCTGATGGAATGTAGAATGCATGAAATTTGGCACAGGAGTTTCTTTTTTGTTATACATATAGGGTACTTTAATTTCACACAGCGCCATCTAGCCCCAAACTAAGTACTGCCATATTAATAAGCTTGTAATATGGGAACAAGATAACGTATAGAATACTTAAACACTTTTAATTTGTATATACATAGGAAAAAAATGGGATAAAACATTTTGTAAAATATCTACCCTCCGCCATTTTGTATGTGTATGAATTTTGAATTGTATTATTATTGAATTCAATCATGATTAATTGACGACACTTTTTTAGTACTAATGATAGTTTAGATTTAATTTAGGTATATTGTTTAAATGTTAATTATTACTATGATAACTACGCTATTGTATTAGGTTAGACCTGTAATTTCTATATAGACAAATGAATAAATTTTGTTTTTTTTAACACTTTACTTTATTTACTAACTTTTTGTAAAGTGGTAAACGACACTAATACAAACAAACATGTTATCTAACATTGTTACGCCAGTCAGAAACGTCTAGAATATTCGCGAGCCTTCGCATACTTCCGAGAAAGTAAGACAATAACAACTTGTTTATCAATAACACAAAAGGATGATTTATGACCGCCGTGCCAGATTACGCAACAGTTAGCGGCGCGACCATTCCCGCGCTTACTAGAGCTTTCGATAGAGTTGGATATAAATTGACGCGCGATTCGGAAGCAAGTCAGTGTGATCCTACCTACCCAACCGATTCCGGTCCCTCCGTAGGCCAAGACACGTTATTGGAGACCCGGATGACCCACTCACCACCGCAAACCCGGAGGTGACGGCATCCATTCATTAACTATCTCGTCACACAGAGAAAACACTATACAGATACACCGACTCCGCCGGCGGAGTCGATGAACCTTTCCGCCTCAAAGCGTTACCCTCGGTATCGCCTTCGGCCATTCCTATCCTCCCCCATCAAATGGCAACAGCCCAAGCCGAGGTCCGTACCTAAGTGGTGCCCTTGCGCGTGTTGCCTCAAACAATCAATTCTTGGGCTCGCGCCTTCAGCGCCAGCCAGGTCCGCGCAAAGCTGTCGCCCTCAAGGTTCAGAACCAGGCCAGCGTATTGTCCTTTCATAAAGAAAAAATAATAGTAATAAAAAAAAAGTCAGTATAACTAAGTAGTGTTGTACTGTGTTTAAGAGTAATTAGTTTGGTGCTGAATAAACGTGTCTTATTTTGAGTAATAACCGGTTGCTTTTAATTCTTACGAACCCCAGCTCGTAACAATATGATACCCTGGTATCACGTTCCCGATATATTTGAGGAATCGCCACTTTAACTTGAAAATATAAAAATTGGCAAGACGCTGTCATACAAGTAATATATATTTGGATTTTTTATTTATTTATTATTTATTAGGACTGGACTAGGTGAAAACTGGATTTCTATATTTTTTTTTATACGACATGTAGTTTCCCTGGGTTAGGTAGGTAGGTAGGATCACTGGTAGGCTATCGAGAAGACTATCAGGCTATCATAAGTGTACCTGCGTCCAGCATGATATTAAAATGTGTTAGTACATCAGAACGTGTGATGGTGTACTCTGCCCCGTCGCTGTATGTAACGAGACAGAGTACCAGGCTACCATAAACGTGAAGGAGATGTATGTATGTATGTACGTACCTGCGCCCAGCATGACGCTAGGATTGGAGGTGTTGGTGCAGGAAGTGATCGCTGCTATGATCACGGAGCCGTGTGTGATGGTGTACTCTGCTCCGTCGCTGAACGTGAAAGAGCCGGATGCTTCGAGCTGCTTCGGCGCGAGGCCGTATCCTTTGAAACCGACCTGAAATCAATTAACATAATGCTCGATTTGGGTCAAAGTACGTATCGTATCCGGCGCCAAACGGATTTGTGTTCATTCGCGTGGGAAAGCGAGTGCCTTCTATGCAACTCGCTCCAACGCAGACCTCGGTTGGTGTGTAGCAAACGGGACGCAGGACTTAGAAATACATTTTTTGATGTCACCACATGGTTCAAGGTCAAAATTCATAACGTCGAGGTCAAAGGTCAACAACTTGTGAGTTGGGAGCGGGGGCTCCCCAACCTAGTACTCCCATACCCCTCTCCCGATAGTGTGTAAAAACCGATAAAATGCACACCCCGATTAACGTATGTATTTAGATTTTTTGATGTCACCACATGCGGAATTGGTCATGACGTCAAAGGTCAATGGTATCGAATCAAAGGTCAATGTCCTCGAGATCAAAAGTCAATGACCTTATGGGTGGCTAGCGGAGGTTCCCCCTACCTAGTACTCCCACACCACTCTCTCCCGATTAAAATTTGGTGAAAAATGTTATAATCATAACATACCTACCCTCAACTTCCGAGCTTATATCGAGTCAAGAGCAAACACGGCTTCTATGAAGCTAGGCATCCTGAGCTGCCGTGGTATTTCACACCTGCAAGGTATTTTTAATCTTTCAACGCTATTCTCACACCATTTATGAAAATCTTCGGCGGGAAACATCGACTTCTAATGTCAAAATATTTATAATTTGGGAGTTCGACCCGATAAAGCTTTCCGAACGTTTGAAAATACCTACGCTGGACAGCTTTGCAGCTTATATAAGGCACTAGTGCAATCTGGTATTGAGTACTGCTGTCACCTTTGGGATGGCTCGGCTAAATACCAGCTTGATGTCTTGGATTCGATCGAACATAGAGCATATAGATGGGTGAGCACTTCATGGCGTCAACTAAGATCCTAAGTGTCGAGCACCGCCGAAAGGTCGCTTGCTAATCTGCATTTTGGTGATTGTGCACAGGACTGGCACGATCTGATTCCGCCTTCTCCTTTCCACAACAGAACAAGCAGACGGAAAACTACCATCCTTACCTAGTTAGTGTACCACCCATTCGGACTAAGCGGTTTCAATCCACCATTATTATAAGAACAGCGAAGGCGTGGAACTCTGCCGTCGTCAGTGTTTCCTGCTACGTATAACTTGGGTATTTTTAAGTCAAGAGTAAATAGGTGTCTCCTAGACCATCGTGCTACATCGTCACTTTACATCAGGCGAATTGTGGTCAAACGATGGTTTATCAACCATAAAAAAAGGTTCCAGGATTTCTTTGATTAGAGTACCAATGGTGCCCATCGCAATACGAAATTTCGTACTTCGGTGAATAAAATATTACTTATGTATTTTTTTTATTTTCATTTCATATTGATTCTCCAAGTAGCCTCTTTACGACGTTGAAGGGACTATATTATTTGCCGTAACACTGATATCAGAATACTAACTCATCCCAACTCGGGCTATTATTCTTGGGGGATGTGCTTGGCCTTCATCTCACCTAACAAGCTATGATAAAGCCGAAGGTGGAGGCGCACTTCACCCGGAATCCTCAACTAACTTCTAAATGTCGGAACACAACAAATTTAGAATTGTTGTCATGGCGACAGAATTAGGTAAGATGGTGGTAGCTAGCCAGGCGGACTTAAAGTCCTAGTACCGACCAAACCAACCACAATATTGTACACAAACTGAGGAAACCGGGATCGAGCCCGGGACCTCTGGAACTGAAATCGGTGGGTTGAACCTGCACACCACAGAGGCGGCTAAAAACCACCTGGTGTCAAGATATGATAAGGCCGAAGGTGGGAGCGCACTTCACCCGGAATCTTCAACAGAGGAACTCGCCATTCCTTTCTATGAGTTGGGAACCCATGTCAACGAAAATACGTGAGAATAAAAATAATACAGAGATAATTCCCAGAAAAACCTAAGCACGTATTTAATTGTTTTAAGTCAAATTCACTTAATTTAAACACGTATGTTTTTCGTTGTACACTAGCGAATGCCTACAGCTTCGCCCGCGCTGTTGCCTCTTATTATCATTGACATATAATTCGTATTTGTTCTTGTATCTATTACATATTACAAAAATAATAGGTACCTATTTGAAGACTAAACTAACTATGTACAAAGGAATCAGTCGGATTACCTAAGGACCGTTACAAACGGTCTATAGGTAGCTCAACTGTTCCAGACCAGTACCAGACGGAAGCGTATTTTAAGTAGTTTTATATAAATAAGTACATAATGTTATTTAATTATAACTGTATTTAGGAAAATGTATGTACCTTTGGGTTCGTAATGAAAACCATAACGACAGCCCCTAAGCGAAAACTGTTTCTCGTGATTCTAACTAATTTCATTAAACTATTTAATTTATACTTAGGCTGTTTGTTTTCCAAATAAAAATAAATGTCTGTATATAATTATTGAAGTTTCTCTTATAATAACGCATGAGATGTTTATTGTTCAACATTTGAAATTGAAATTGAATGCGCTTATCTTAGTCGGAAGAGGTTTATATTACAACATAATTATATATAATTGGAAAAGTATTACGATTACGAAGAATATCAATACATATTTTTTTTTTGTAAATACACACTTATCAAACAATACAACTCATAAACATCTATATTCATCGCACAAAAGCTTGTCTCGAATGGGAATCGAACCCACAACCTACAGCGCAGGAGGCAGAAAACAAACCTCTCAGTAAAAAATATAAATTAAACAAACAAACATAACAACACTATTATTATTACAGGTAATCAGGTCTGACCTACTGATCAGCCGACCTTGCTTCTTCAGCAATACTGAGGCATACAATGTATATGCGCATGGGTTTGCTTGCATTTTGATAATTATATCCGTCTATAACTTGTTCTAAATTCAATATCTGTTTGTGTGCTGAACGGATCTTAATGAAATATGGTATCGGTATAGTGTACACCTCGGAAAACAAGGGCTCATTTTTGCGCTAGAATTAGAGGATAGTCGCTGGTATATCAATTTCACGCGCCATCTAGCCCCAAACTAAGCATAGCTTGTAAAATAGGAACTAGATTACGGATATAATACATGGATACTATTTTTTTGTAAATACACACATACTATAAAATTTATAGTAT
The DNA here is from genome assembly GCA_951394065.1 of Venusia cambrica. Taxonomy (NCBI): domain Eukaryota; kingdom Metazoa; phylum Arthropoda; class Insecta; order Lepidoptera; family Geometridae; genus Venusia; species Venusia cambrica. The sequence continues at coordinate 303,192 of OX596066.1, forward strand.
AAATGATACAACAACCCAACACAGAACGAACATTTATATTCATCACACAAATGTTTGTCCTGGGTGGGAATCGAACCCACAGCCTACAGCGCAGAAGGCAGAGTTACTACCAACTGAGCTATGAGGCTAGTTAAAGTATACTTGTACGAGTAGCTTCGTTACAATTATGGTGTCATCTGATCTGATGATGGAGTCAGTTGCTGTTCAACAGTAATCTTCGGCAAATATAACGAATCATTTAGGTTAAGAAACTTCTAAAAACATAATTAAAATCAAATTATAAAAATGTTACGTTAACTTTTTTGGATACCTGTGATATTTTTAATCTATCCGATTATATTAGCTATCCGTTTCTATAGACAACATTTATTTTGGCTTGAACGTCAACTACGTTTGTATTGGTTTTATGTAGCGATAGTAGTTTTTATCCCGCACAGATCAACGATGGTGTTCAGTACATTTTTTTAAAAATTTAATAGCTGCGGTAGGTACATAAAGATTATTCTGGTGATGTAATTATTAAAATGTTTCAAAATATTAATAAAATAATTATAAACAGAAGTTGACAAACAATACAACCTACTACCTGGTAACAAACAGAAAAACACATTGCATTGTATGTACGTAAACAATTCAAATGTGATCTGTCAAAAATATTACCAAAATATATGAGGTGGCAAACAAAACAATTACCAATATTACTAATTACCCGGTAATAAACAAGACAGACAGACAAAACACATTGTATTATATGTAAACAATTCAAAATATGATTTGTCTAAAACCAAAGTAGTTAAAAACAAATAAATAAAAAACAATTACCCACATAATTAAGTAGTTGATAATAAATATGACAGACAGACCAAACGCACCGTATGTATTGTATATACGTAAACAAGGAACCGAACCGATACCGCCGCGTAGACATTAGTTACAATAAAAGTGCCTGACGATAGCGGTAACGGTTTAGTGAATTGTTTGCGAGATTTCATAGAGAAACTTCTTCTCAATTATTGTTCCGGCCACAGGATAGTGACAGGTAAGTCTTCAATACGCTATTCTATATTTTATTATACGACGGGGAAGCTTGCCCTTTATCTCACCTGCCCCCTCAGCTCCCCCTCCCCGTGGGGATAAAAATGTTGTCCTCTGTTTTTATCCACCATCGGGAGACAAAATGCTCTCGAAGGTGGATAAAAACAGAGGACAAAATCTTTATCCCCGCCCCGTGCTGAGGGGGCAGGTTTCAAGTTGGGATAAGGACGAAGGTGGAGGCGCACTTCACGCGGAATCCCCAACTTAGTAACTGACTTTCTTACCTCTAAACGGAACACAACAATTTTAGAATTAAATTTTGAAACTATCATGGCTATGAACACTATAACTAAAATTAATTATTTTTAATTAACATAAGAACAAATCATGGTGAGTGTCCCGTTAATTTTAGTTATAGAATATTATAATTGTTGTGATGGCGAAAGACTTCGGTAAGATGGTGGTATCTCCTGATGATATAAGAGAACAAGCCATTATTTTTTAGGTTCTAGATATAATCTAAGTACCTTTCTATGCGTGTGGATATATATAAAGCACGTTGTATAAAAAAATAGTTAGCCAGGCGGACTTGAAGTCTTATCACCAAATTTTAGCATATTACAGTCGAGTTACATATAGACCGTTTGTAACGGTCCTCAGTAACCCGACTGCTTCCCTTGTACATAGGAACCGACTCTGTGGTCTAGTGGTTGCACAATACTGTCCTTGGTTTGGTTGGTGGTAGGACTTTAAGTCCGCCTGGCCATCATCACACCTAATTCTGTCGCCATAACAACAATTCTAAAATAGTTGTGTTCCGGCATTTAGAGGTCAGATAGCCAGTTCCTCAGTTTGTTGAGGATTCCGGGTGAAGTGCGTCTCCACCTTCGACCTTATCTCAACTTGTTACCAGGTGAGATGAAGGCCAAGCGCTTCCCCGTAGTACAATAAAAAAAAGGTATCAAATGAAAGTTGTGTAGTATGGATAAGTCCACCGCGGGAATCGATCCCAGAACCTCCGCCGTTACAACAAGCGATGAGCCCGTTAGTTTGCTAATGAGATAATTATCAAATTATAGCGACAAGTATAATTACGTCACCATTACAGTTGGGAGCTTTAGTTACAATATTTTGACATTCGTTAGTACGAGTACATTACATCGACCTAATGAGATACCTACATAATGACTGCGGTCATTTACAAATTGAAGCTATGGTTGATTTAACACTATTAAGGAACCTCGGAGAGCCGCGGATTTACGTACTCCAGTGCAAACGAAGTTTATCGCTCATTTTAAGATGGCGTCATTTTTTTTTCTATTATTAAACGACGAGGAAGCTTTTGGCCTTCATCTCAGGTGTCATGTTATGATAAGGCCGAAGGTGGCTCCTCCACCTTCACCCGGAATCCTCAACTAACTGAGGAACTGGCTATCTTGCCTCTAAATGCCGGAACACAACTATTTTATAATTGTTGTTATGGTAAATTATATAAATCAGGTATAATCGGATAGAAACAATCATTGCGAAGTACACACAGATACACAGCGCCCTCTAGATCCAAATCAAGCAAAGCTTGTAAAATTTAATTCACTGATATTTTCACGTATCTGTCAATTCGGGATCCAAACTCAAACAAATTAATTAAATATTACCTGATATTTCACAAAGCTTGTAATATCAGAACTAGATTACGGATACAACAATTAAATACTTTTGTAAATACATACGTACTATATGATACAACACCCAAACACAGAACAAACATCTATATTCATCACACAAATGTTTGTCCTGGGTGGGAATCGAACCCACAACTTACAGCGCAGGAGGCATAGTTACTACCAACTGAGCTATGAGGGTTGACCGACAAAAGGTTAAGACTTAGAAATTGCAACCTGACACGATTATTTTGGATGATTATAAAGTAACTTTTTATATATTTGACTTATCAATGAATGATTGGTATCATTAATAAATACAGTTTTAATAAAAGTTGTATAAATAATGTCTCCTGACCTATAATTTTTCATAATTAATAGGAAGAAAATGACAGCGGCGACTAAAAACGCTAGCACAAACCAACATTGGGTTTTAGTATCTAGATAATGATATTTTTTGGAAACGTTTTATATAAATAAATTCATACATACATATTTACCTTCCATCGTACACCAACTTGCCCAGGCAAGATTCAAGTTTTGCGGGCATGTGCCGGGCGTGAGTGGACGTGCCTCTAGCTACCCCCTGCTCTAATAAATACTACAAATGTAACACTTTACAAATGTATCGGTAGATGGTTTCGATAAAGTAGACCACAAATGTACAGGATGTTAATTTATTCCCATGGATACTAGCGAGGCACGTGGTTTTGTTTGCATTGTCTTTTCAATATTATAATTAATCGGAGGTCTGACTGACTGAATATCAATCAACTCAGAGTCCAAACTAGAGGTCCTTGAGACTTGACATTTCCAGTGCACTGAGAAAGAATTTACAGGAAATTCCCACGTGATTATGGGAACGCGCCTCTGCTCGTTAATTTTTACATAAAAAAAACCAACACCACAATATAATGCGCACATTATAACTACTGAAAATACGAAAGTACATTGGTACACGACTGGATTTGAACCCACAACATCAGGATCAGAAGGCCACCCACTTAATCGAACAACATAACATATTGCAGTACACAGAAAGACAGACGTTTCACTTCACTTTCGACATATATATTTCTAAAAAAAGCACTATCTGTGTGTTAACCACAAATTGATAAAACTATTAATTCAGTATCTGTACTGGAGTACAAAGAGAATAAGATACCATTCGTTATAAGTATACAAAGGAACGGCGGAGTAGCTTAGCAGTATGCTTGTTGCTACAGAGGGTGGTCAGAGGCACGTCCAAACAGGCACAAACCCACAGGATTCAGGTAAAACCGATTGTGTAATTTTTTCAATTTAAAAAGCCTGCGTGTTTTTTACAATGTGCCTTCGTCAGCTATCGTAGATTATGTGTATTTATGTGTGTTCAAAACATATACAATAAATAATTTGAGTGATTATGCTGCGATACCTAATAATTTGTTATTTATAAATAAATTACTTCTGCGAAAATGGCATATTTTGCCATGCGATGCCAGGCTTTCTATATCTTCAGGTTATCTATATAAAAATAGCTCGAAATTGGGTAAAGAAATGAGTTAGGATATTATTTAGTTAGTAGCCTTTTTATCCAAAGGGATTATATACCGAAACAGTTGTCTTGTTGTAGGTATTTATCAAACGTATTGCTATCTCAGCCTTCCTGCAGCCGACCTACGCGTGCGACAGAGACAGTTGCTGTGCGTGAGACATTCTTTATACTTAGCTACATTCTTTTATCGAATTTATATTTCGGGGCATAGCTCTTTGCACACCCTAAATTACAACAAAATGTTTTGTTTTAGGTAGCAATCGCTTAAATATATAATGTATTTTAGGTTTAAACGTTTTATTATATTCAAAAGAGTTTTTGGTGTAAGAAATATATTGACTTTTATAAGTCATTGTTTCAGTGTAAAAATATGACTGGTTAATTAAGATGCTTGTTAGGTAAAGAGATTTAAAAACTGCCAAAAATAGGACGTTTGAACCTTGGTAATACTGTATTGATTACATGAAATACAAATCACCGAAATCGGACAATATTAAAAGGTAGAAAATAGTTTTTTTTTTTTTACTACTAAGAGATGGGACAAGGAGATGTAGCCCGTCTGATGTTAAGTGCACTCTTGCCTATAACAATGCGTTACTGCGTAGGTCACATCCGCAACGAACATAGCCCACACGGCACTGCATTGCGCCCATCAACTTGAGACATAAGGGTGTTAAGCCTCGCGTGCCCGTAATTTCACCGGCAACCATAATCCAATGCAGCTTGGCGGCGGAAATAGGTAAGGTGGTAGTACTTCCCCGGACGATCCCCTTTCACAGGGAGCTCTACTACTCTTATTATTTGTATGGACAGGTATGCGTTATATGATCCTCTCAATAGTTTATAGACCTCGAAAGTTGCACGGGCAAGTCCGCGGTGTACCAAGGAGCGAGCCTGCAGAGAAGGAACCCTCGAAGACTGGCGTGGAGCAGTGTCAGTGCTGCCCTCTGTCGTGACATTCGGTGAGGTAGCTTATGAGTCACGTGACACGTCATAAAGCTACATCACTGAATGCTACAACGAGGCAAACTCAACTCAACTCAACGAATGAAGATACAATGCTGTTTGGACAACTTGGGAGGTGCTCGATTGTCATCTCACTTGACTTTTCAAGTTATGATAAAGCAGATGGTGGAAGCGCACTTCACCCGGAATCCTCACCCAGCTGAGGAACTGGCTATCTTACCTCTAAACGCTACTATTTTACTTGTAATAGTTGTTATGGCGACAGAATTAGGTAAGATAGTAGCTAGTCAGGCGAACTTAAACAAAGTCCTACCACCAACCGAACCAAGCACAATATTGTACTCCCCTGGGGATCGAACCCGGGACCTCTGGATCTGAAATCGGTGGGTTGAACCACCAGCCACAGAGGCGGTTAAAAACTAAATCATTACATCTTAAAAATAATAACAACGTAATTCAATTGTTATTAAAAAGTGAAGGCATACAGGTATCGATACAAAAAACATTTTAAAAAGATCATGGCAAACCTATGCCTACATTTGAGAATACTAACAAAGAATTATCATTTTATAAAAAGAGCTTGGCCTTCATCTCACCTGGTTTCAAATTATGATAAGGCCGAAGGTGGAAGCGCACTTCACCCGAGTCATAATCAGATAGTAATGTGACCATAAAAAAACAACTAATACTAAAAACTGGCCAAGTGTGAGTTGGGCTCGAAATCAATACTATACCTGTTTTTTTTGCCTTGAATAGGGACTTGACTGGTTTATTTGAATCGCTATGTTCTAAAGCTACAAGTTAAACGCACGTACACAGACAACAAAGTTGATTGTTGCTGCTATAATGACTATGATACGAGTATATGACTAAATCTTGAACGAAAATAACACATCAATTAGGACGAATACCTGACACGGCCTAGCATAATTAGCCACATTTTAATCCCTATTATTAATCACCGATATTTTTAAATGATTTCAACCCCATTAGCTAACAATAAGGTGCTGTAATTAGCACATGTTGGGGTATATAAAGACTTTTAAGGGTTGGTTTCAATCAGTATCAATTGAACACTAGCGTGAAACGGGTCGGGCTTCTTGCGATCATTGTGACCGAGCCAAGCTCACGCGGCATAAATATTGAAACTACTTGTCTCTACAGTGCAGATATTTAATCTGTTTATCATTTCAAAGTTTCGAATTATAACACTATATTCTATTTAAGATATGTGATGAAAAGATTTGATATACTCATTCTAAATCTTTATTCTCTAAAACAGTGCTGAATATCGGTGAAAGTGATTTTACAAGCATAAAAATGAAAGCCATAAACCTGCATCAAGATATTTGGTAAGTTAACTGTAATTTTAGTCTGATTTTGATATGCATAGATTTTTAGCTTGAGCCATATGCATGAAACCTAAAAAATATTTTCTGTCATTCTCAGCTATCACAACTACAGTCGACATGTCACTATCTGTCACTAGGTGTGTGATAGTTAGAATTGAGAGATTCTGTCATCAATCAAGCATCTACCGTGTAAAGAAGATTATTTTCTGTCATTTTTAGCTATCACAACTACAGTAGACATGTCACTTTCTGTCACTGGGTTTGTTATAGTTAGAATTGAGAGATTCTGTCATCAATCAAGCATCTACCGTGTCAAGAAGATTATGTTCTGTCATTCTTAGCTATCACAACTACAGTAGACATGTCACTTCCTGTCACTGGGTTTGTTATAGTTAGAATTGAGAGATTCTATCATCAATAAAGCATCTACCGTGTAAAGAAGATTATTTTCTGTCATTCTTAGCTATCACAACTACAGTAGACATGTCACTTTCTGTCACTGGGTTTGTGATAGTTAGAATTGAGAGATTCTGTCATCAATCAAGCATCTACCGTGTCAAGAAGATTATGTTCTGTCATTCTTAGCTATCACAACTACAGTAGACATGTCACTTCCTGTCACTGGGTTTGTTATAGTTAGAATTGAGAGATTCTGCCATCAATCAAGCATCTACCGTGTCGAGAAGATTATGTTCTGTCATTCTTAGCTATCACAACTACAGTAGACATGTCACTATCTGTCACTGGGTGTGTGATAGTTAGAATTGAGAGATTCTGTCATCAATGAAGCATTTACCATGTCAAGAAGATTATGTTCTGTCATTCTCAGCTATCACAACTACAGTAGACATGTCACTTTCTGTCACTAGGTGTGTAATAGTTAGAATTGAGAGATTCTGTCATCAATCAAGCATCTACCCTGTCCAGAAGATTATGTTCTGTCATTCCTAGCTATCACAACTACGGTAGACATGTCACTATCTGTCACTGGGTTTGTGATTGTTAGAATTGAGAGATTCTGTCATCAATGAAGCATTTACCCTGTCAAGAAGATTATGTTCTGTCGTTCTTAGCTATCACAACTACAGTAGACATGTCACTATCTGTCACTGGGTGTGTGATAGTTAGAATTGAGAGATTCTGTCATCAATCAAGCATCTACCCTGTCAAGAAGATTATTTTCTGTCATTCTTAGCTATCACAACTACAGTCGACATGTCACTATCTGTCACTGGGTGTGTGATAGTTAGAATTGAGAGATTCTGTCATCGATCAAGCATGTGCACTGTCAAGCAGATTATATTTTCTGTAATTTTTAGCCATCACAACTACAGTAGACATGTCACTATCTGTCACTGGGTGTGTGATAGTTAGAATTGAGAGATTCTGTCATCAATGAAGCATCTACCATGTCAAGAAGATTATGTTCTGTCATTCTTAGCTATCACAACTACAGTAGACATGTCACTTTCTGTCACTGGGTTTGTGATAGTTAGAATTGAGAGATTCTGTCATCAATCAAGCATCTACCGTGTAAAGAAGATTATTTTCTGTAATTTTTAGCTATCACAACTACAGTAGACATGTCACTATCTGTCACTGGGTGTGTGATAGTTAGAATTGAGAGATTCTATCATCAATTAAGCATCTACCGTGTAAAGAAGATTATTTTCTGTCATTCTTAGCTATCACAACTACAGTAGACATGTCACTTTCTGTCACTGGGTGTGTGATAGTTAGAATTGAGAGATTCTGTCATCAATCAAGCATCTACCCTGTCAAGGAAATTATTTTCTGTCATTCTTAGCTATCACAACTACAGTAGACATGTCACTATCTGTCACTGGGTGTGTGATAGTTAGAATTGAGAGATTCTATCATCGATCAAGCATCTGCACTGTCAAGCAGATTATGTTCTGTCATTCTTAGCTATCACAACTACAGTAGACATGTCACTATCTGTCACTGGGTGTGTGATAGTTAGAATTGAGAGATTCTGCCATCAATCAAGCATCTACCGTGTCGAGAAGATTATGTTCTGTCATTCTTAGCTATCACAACTACAGTAGACATGTCACTATCTGTCACTGGGTGTGTGATAGTTAGAATTGAGAGATTCTGTCATCAATGAAGCATCTTCCATGTCAAGAAGATTATTTTCTGTCATTCTTAGCTATCACAACTACAGTAGACATGTCACTATCTGTCACTGGGTGTGTGATAGTTAGAATTGAGAGATTCTATCATCGATCAAGCATCTGCACTGTCAAGCAGATTATATTTTCTGTCATTTTTAGCCATCACAACTACAGTAGACATGTCACTATCTGTCACTGGGTGTGTGATAGTTAGAATTGAGAGATTCTGTCATCAATCAAGCATCTACCGTGTAAAGAAGATTATGTTCTGTCATTCTTAGCTATCACAACTACAGTAGACATGTCACTATCTGCCACTGGGTGTGTGATAGTTAGAATTGAGAGATTCTGCCATCAATCAAGCATCTACCGTGTCGAGAAGATTATGTTCTGTCATTCTTAGCTATCACAACTACAGTAGACATGTCACTATCTGTCACTGGGTGTGTGATAGTTAGAATTGAGAGATTCTGTCATCAATCAAGCATCTACCCTGTCAAGAAGATTATTTTCTGACATTCTTAGCTATCACAACTACAGTAGACATGTCACTATCTGTCACTGGGTGTGTGATAGTTAGAATTGAGAGATTCTGTCATCAATCAAGCATCTACCCTGTCAAGAAGATTATTTTCTGTCATTCTTAGCTATCACAATTTCAGTAGACATTATCTGACACTGGGTTTGTGATAGTTAGAATTGAGAGATTCTGTCATCAATCAAGCATCTACCGTGTTAAGATTATTTTCTATCATTCTTAGCTATCACAACTACAGTAGACATGTCACTATCTGTCACTGGGTTTGTGATAGTTAGAATTGAGAGATTCTGTCATCAATCAAGCATCTACCCTGTCAAGAAGATTATGTTCTGTCGTTCTTAGCTATCACAACTACAGTAGACATGTCACTATCTGTCACTGGGTGTGTGATGGTTAGAATTGAGAGATTCTGTCATCAATCAAGCATCTACCCTGTCAAGGAAATTATTTTCTGTCATTCTTAGCTATCACAACTACAGTAGACATGTCACTATCTGTCACTGGGTGTGTGATAGTTAGAATTGAGAGATTCTATCAGCGATCAAGCATCTGCACTGTCAAGCAGATTATGTTCTGTCATTCTTAGCTATCACAACTACAGTAGACATGTCACTATCTGTCACTGGGTGTGTGATAGTTAGAATTGAGAGATTCTGCCATCAATCAAGCATCTACCGTGTCGAGAAGATTATGTTCTGTCATTCTTAGCTATCACAACTACAGTAGACATGTCACTATCTGTCACTGGGTGTGTGATAGTTAGAATTGAGAGATTCTGTCATCAATCAAGCATCTACCCTGTCAAGAAGATTATGTTCTGTCGTTCTTAGCTATCACAACTACAGTAGACATGTCACTATCTGTCACTGGGTGTGTGATGGTTAGAATTGAGAGATTCTGTCATCAATCAAGCATCTACCCTGTCAAGGAAATTATTTTCTGTCATTCTTAGCTATCACAACTACAGTAGACATGTCACTATCTGTCACTGGGTGTGTGATAGTTAGAATTGAGAGATTCTATCAGCGATCAAGCATCTGCACTGTCAAGCAGATTATGTTCTGTCATTCTTAGCTATCACAACTACAGTAGACATGTCACTTCCTGTCACTGGGTTTGTTATAGTTAGAATTGAGAGATTCTATCATCAATAAAGCATCTACCGTGTAAAGAAAATTATTTTCTGTCATTCTTAGCTATCACAACTACAGTAGACATGTCACTTTCTGTCACTGGGTTTGTGATAGTTAGAATTGAGAGATTCTGTCATCAATCAAGCATCTACCGTGTCAAGAAGATTATGTTCTGTCATTCTTAGCTATCACAACTACAGTAGACATGTCACTTCCTGTCACTGGGTTTGTTATAGTTAGAATTGAGAGATTCTGCCATCAATCAAGCATCTACCGTGTCGAGAAGATTATGTTCTGTCATTCTTAGCTATCACAACTACAGTAGACATGTCACTATCTGTCACTGGGTGTGTGATAGTTAGAATTGAGAGATTCTGTCATCAATGAAGCATTTACCATGTCAAGAAGATTATGTTCTGTCATTCTCAGCTATCACAACTACAGTAGACATGTCACTTTCTGTCACTAGGTGTGTAATAGTTAGAATTGAGAGATTCTGTCATCAATCAAGCATCTACCCTGTCCAGAAGATTATGTTCTGTCATTCCTAGCTATCACAACTACGGTAGACATGTCACTATCTGTCACTGGGTTTGTGATTGTTAGAATTGAGAGATTCTGTCATCAATGAAGCATTTACCCTGTCAAGAAGATTATGTTCTGTCGTTCTTAGCTATCACAACTACAGTAGACATGTCACTATCTGTCACTGGGTGTGTGATAGTTAGAATTGAGAGATTCTGTCATCAATCAAGCATCTACCCTGTCAAGAAGATTATTTTCTGTCATTCTTAGCTATCACAACTACAGTCGACATGTCACTATCTGTCACTGGGTGTGTGATAGTTAGAATTGAGAGATTCTGTCATCGATCAAGCATGTGCACTGTCAAGCAGATTATATTTTCTGTAATTTTTAGCCATCACAACTACAGTAGACATGTCACTATCTGTCACTGGGTGTGTGATAGTTAGAATTGAGAGATTCTGTCATCAATGAAGCATCTACCATGTCAAGAAGATTATGTTCTGTCATTCTTAGCTATCACAACTACAGTAGACATGTCACTTTCTGTCACTGGGTTTGTGATAGTTAGAATTGAGAGATTCTGTCATCAATCAAGCATCTACCGTGTAAAGAAGATTATTTTCTGTAATTTTTAGCTATCACAACTACAGTAGACATGTCACTATCTGTCACTGGGTGTGTGATAGTTAGAATTGAGAGATTCTATCATCAATTAAGCATCTACCGTGTAAAGAAGATTATTTTCTGTCATTCTTAGCTATCACAACTACAGTAGACATGTCACTTTCTGTCACTGGGTTTGTGATAGTTAGAATTGAGAGATTCTGTCATCAATCAAGCATCTACCCTGTCAAGGAAATTATTTTCTGTCATTCTTAGCTATCACAACTACAGTAGACATGTCACTATCTGTCACTGGGTGTGTGATAGTTAGAATTGAGAGATTCTATCATCGATCAAGCATCTGCACTGTCAAGCAGATTATGTTCTGTCATTCTTAGCTATCACAACTACAGTAGACATGTCACTATCTGTCACTGGGTGTGTGATAGTTAGAATTGAGAGATTCTGCCATCAATCAAGCATCTACCGTGTCGAGAAGATTATGTTCTGTCATTCTTAGCTATCACAACTACAGTAGACATGTCACTATCTGTCACTGGGTGTGTGATAGTTAGAATTGAGAGATTCTGTCATCAATGAAGCATCTTCCATGTCAAGAAGATTATTTTCTGTCATTCTTAGCTATCACAACTACAGTAGACATGTCACTATCTGTCACTGGGTGTGTGATAGTTAGAATTGAGAGATTCTATCATCGATCAAGCATCTGCACTGTCAAGCAGATTATATTTTCTGTCATTTTTAGCCATCACAACTACAGTAGACATGTCACTATCTGTCACTGGGTGTGTGATAGTTAGAATTGAGAGATTCTGTCATCAATAAAGCATCTACCGTGTAAAGAAGATTATGTTCTGTCATTCTTAGCTATCACAACTACAGTAGACATGTCACTATCTGCCACTGGGTGTGTGATAGTTAGAATTGAGAGATTCTGCCATCAATCAAGCATCTACCGTGTCGAGAAGATTATGTTCTGTCATTCTTAGCTATCACAACTACAGTAGACATGTCACTATCTGTCACTGGGTGTGTGATAGTTAGAATTGAGAGATTCTGTCATCAATCAAGCATCTACCCTGTCAAGAAGATTATTTTCTGACATTCTTAGCTATCACAACTACAGTAGACATGTCATTATCTGTCACTGGGTGTGTGATAGTTAGAATTGAGAGATTCTGTCATCAATCAAGCATCTACCCTGTCAAGAAGATTATTTTCTGTCATTCTTAGCTATCACAATTTCAGTAGACATTATCTGACACTGGGTTTGTGATAGTTAGAATTGAGAGATTCTGTCATCAATCAAGCATCTACCGTGTTAAGATTATTTTCTATCATTCTTAGCTATCACAACTACAGTAGACATGTCACTATCTGTCACTGGGTGTGTGATAGTTAGAATTGAGAGATTCTATCATCGATCAAGCATCTGCACTGTCAAGCAGATTATGTTCTGTCATTCTTAGCTATCACAACTACAGTAGACATGTCACTATCTGTCACTGGGTGTGTGATAGTTAGAATTGAGAGATTCTGCCATCAATCAAGCATCTACCGTGTCGAGAAGATTATGTTCTGTCATTCTTAGCTATCACAACTACAGTAGACATGTCACTATCTGTCACTGGGTGTGTGATAGTTAGAATTGAGAGATTCTGTCATCAATGAAGCATCTTCCATGTCAAGAAGATTATTTTCTGTCATTCTTAGCTATCACAACTACAGTAGACATGTCACTATCTGTCACTGGGTGTGTGATAGTTAGAATTGAGAGATTCTATCATCGATCAAGCATCTGCACTGTCAAGCAGATTATATTTTCTGTCATTTTTAGCCATCACAACTACAGTAGACATGTCACTATCTGTCACTGGGTGTGTGATAGTTAGAATTGAGAGATTCTGCCATCAATCAAGCATCTACCGTGTAAAAAAGATTACTTTCTGTCATGCTTAGCTATCACAACTACGGTAGACATGTCACTATCTGTCACTGGGTTTGTGATAGTTAGAATTGAGAGATTCTGCCATCAATCAAGCATCTACCGTGTAAAGAACATTATTTTCTGTCATTTTTAGCTATCACAACTACAGTAGACATGTCACTATCTGTCACTGGGTGTGTGATAGTTAGAATTGAGAGATTCTGCCATCAATCAAGCATCTACCGTGTAAAGAAGATTATGTTCTGTCATTCTTAGCTATCACAACTACAGTAGACATGTCACTATCTGCCACTGGGTGTGTGATAGTTAGAATTGAGAGATTCTGCCATCAATCAAGCATCTACCGTGTCGAGAAGATTATGTTCTGTCATTCTTAGCTATCACAACTACAGTAGACATGTCACTATCTGTCACTGGGTGTGTGATAGTTAGAATTGAGAGATTCTGTCATCAATGAAGCATCTTCCATGTCAAGAAGATTATTTTCTGTCATTCTTAGCTATCACAACTACAGTAGACATGTCACTATCTGTCACTGGGTGTGTGATAGTTAGAATTGAGAGATTCTATCATCGATCAAGCATCTGCACTGTCAAGCAGATTATATTTTCTGTCATTTTTAGCCATCACAACTACAGTAGACATGTCACTATCTGTCACTGGGTGTGTGATAGTTAGAATTGAGAGATTCTGTCATCAATCAAGCATCTACCGTGTAAAGAAGATTATGTTCTGTCATTCTTAGCTATCACAACTACAGTAGACATGTCACTATCTGCCACTGGGTGTGTGATAGTTAGAATTGAGAGATTCTGCCATCAATCAAGCATCTACCGTGTCGAGAAGATTATGTTCTGTCATTCTTAGCTATCACAACTACAGTAGACATGTCACTATCTGTCACTGGGTGTGTGATAGTTAGAATTGAGAGATTCTGTCATCAATCAAGCATCTACCCTGTCAAGAAGATTATTTTCTGACATTCTTAGCTATCACAACTACAGTCGACATGTCACTATCTGTCACTGGGTGTGTGATAGTTAGAATTGAGAGATTCTGTCATCAATCAAGCATCTACCCTGTCAAGAAGATTATTTTCTGTCATTCTTAGCTATCACAATTTCAGTAGACATTATCTGTCACTGGGTTTGTGATAGTTAGAATTGAGAGATTCTGTCATCAATCAAGCATCTACCGTGTTAAGATTATTTTCTATCATTCTTAGCTATCACAACTACAGTAGACATGTCACTATCTGTCACTGGGTTTGTGATAGTTAGAATTGAGAGATTCTGTCATCAATCAAGCATCTACCCTGTCAAGAAGATTATGTTCTGTCATTCTTAGCTATCACAACTACAGTAGACATGTCACTATCTGTCACTGGGTGTGTGATAGTTAGAATTGAGAGATTCTGCCATCAATCAAGCATCTACCGGGTAAAAAAGATTACTTTCTGTCATGCTTAGCTATCACAACTACGGTAGACATGTCACTATCTGTCACTGGGTTTGTGATAGTTAGAATTGAGAGATTCTGCCATCAATCAAGCATCTACCGTGTCGAGAAGATTATGTTCTGTCATTCTTAGCTATCACAACTACGGTAGACATGTCACTTTCTGTCACTGGGTGTGTGATAGTTAGAATTGAGAGATTCTGTCATCAATCAAGCATCTACCCTGTCAAGAAGATTATGTTCTTTCATTCTTAGCTTGAGAGATTCTATGATCAATCAAGCATCTATTTTCAAGAAGAATATGTTCTGTCAACATACGAGAGAGAGCCTGGAACTCTCAGGGAATAAGGAGATATTGAGAAAAATAATGCTTTAGGTAAGGCTTGTTCATTACGTTTTATTTTGAGAATCAAATTCCGTGGTTATATACTTACCTAAGATCATCACAAAATCTCAGTTTGGGGTGAACTACTAGTTAATGTCAATTTAAACTTGAAGGGTCAGCTTATTAGAGAATAGTACTATCATCGGCAAAAAGTGTGTTATGGCGTTTCATAGTTTTGGGAAGATCGTTTGTGTAAGCTATAAATAAAAGCGGCCCAAATACACTTCCTTGAGGAACGCCAAATTTGACAGTCCTGAGCTCTGATCGCATTTGAATTTCCTTTTTTTGCTAAGTACATATTTATACAATTTCAGTCGCTTGTTTCCTATTGAGAAGTTAAGACTTTATTAAACTCCGGACATTTCCCCGGATACCATATCTTTTTAACTTACTCAGTAATATTTCGTGATCAACACAGTCAAACGCTTTCGTGAGATCCATGTACAAGGCATATGCAGGAATGCCTTGATCTATACTAGTCATTACTGTTTTAAGGAAACGGTATTTTGCCATGTCTACCGTTATTTTCCTTTCTGAACCTCACTTGCTTCTCTGCTAGATTTTTTATTATCTGTGGATACTATTATATATACGACACAGAAATAACCGGTATAAGTGCTACATGTCGATAACTTCTTATTTGCAAACATAATTACCCACACACGTTTTTTTATATGTCGGCGGGAACCTTACAACCTTCATATGGCTCAATGAAAATGAGAGAATGAAAGTATGATTAGGTAAAAGTTGAAAAATATTTTATTTTCAATATGTATATACAGGGGAGGTTTTTTTTTCAAAATCGAACTTTTCCAGAATTACTATAAAAAAATAGACTTTCCTTAACGCAGACTTATTTTTTTTATCGAGCACGTAACTCCGAACATGACTTTTAGATAACTCTCACGGTTTCAGGCAGCAGTTTTCTGCAGGTTGTGGGTTCGATTCCCGCCCAGTACAAACATTTGTGTGATGAATATACAGGTTTGTTCTGTGTTTGGGTGTTGAATTGTATGCTGTAAAATGTACTTAAGTATTATATCCGTAATCTAATTCCCATATTACAAGTTATTCTTAGTTTGGGGCTAGATGGCGCTGTGTGAAATTAACGTCCTGTAATGTTTATTATTGATATTATGAACATATATATAAGGATATAAGAGTGCACCGACCTTGTTGGTGAGACAGCTCCGGAAGTCCCCCTTCATGTCGACTACGGAGACACGATCCTGCGGCCGCTTGGGTCCGCTCACCGACGTCACCACCGACGACAGGTCCAGCTCCACCACCTGCCGGGAGACGGGAGACATCATCTCATCTGGTTACAAGTTGAGATAAGGCCGAAGGTGGCATCCTCAACAAACTGAGGAACTGGCTATCTTACCTCTAAATGCCGGAACACAACCGAAATGAGATCTACCCTGAAGGCGCCTATTAACTCTCTTCTCGAAGACACTAATGTCTCCGTTGTGTTACGACCCTGAGGTCGTAACACAACGGAAAAACAGACGCTGGGAGCCTATTCCAAATTCTTGCTGCGCACAATAAAAGATTATTGAAAGCGTTTAGTTGTTATCCGTGGGATATCAACCAGGTGGGGGGTGATAATTAGCTATGCTGGTTCGCCTTGATCGATCCCCAGGGGAGTACAATATTGTTCTTGGTTTGGTTGGTGGTAGGACTTTGTTTAAGTCCGCCTGACTAGCTACCACCATCTTACCTAAGTATGTCACCATAACAGCAATTATTAAATAGTTGTGTTTCGTCATTTAGAGTTACGATAGTCAGTTCCTCAGTTGAGGATTCCGGGTGTAAAGCGTTTCCACCTTCCTTATCATAAGTTGAAATAAACAGGCGAGATGAAGGCCAAACACCTCCGCGTCGTAATATATATAAAGTAATAAAGCTATGGAGCCTTAAAGTCCACATTGAATGTGTGGATGCAACAAGTGATTTGGTGGTCAACAGATTGGCTATTATAAAAAAAAATACTAATAGTTTTACAACTGACTTCCCAGAAAGGATTTATTTTTGAAATAATGTTCTCGATTTGGACTATTATGATTATTTCAATAAAATGTTCATCAATCTCGAATGAATTTATCATGATGTAAAAGAAATATACTTTTGATGGCATTGTAGTGTTTTTTTATATTGGTGACATTCAAGCGTTTGGCCACCAGCTTATTTAAAAACAAGTGTTGATGTGGACTAAGATGGAGCACGCTTGTATAAAAGGAACCTATTTTGTGCAAACTTTGTGTGATGAATATAGATGTTTGTTCTGTGTTTGGGTGTTGTATTGTATAAGTATGTATTTACAAAAAAACAAAGTATTTAAGTATTCTATCCATAATCGACTAGACGGCGCTGTGTGAAATTAATGTCCTGTAATATTTAATATTTTATTCACACTGGACTTGAAGACTCAAAGATTTTACTGGTGCGGAGAATCAGACGAGGGCAACGAGTTCCATTCCTTACCAGTATTAATAAAGATAGAGGCGAAATGAGTTTAGCACAATGGAACATTTACAAGGTACGGGTTGCAGCTGCTGTCTGCTAGTTCGGTGGTGGAAAAGCTGTGATTAGTTTTAGCCTACAAAATGTCCAGTACTATGATATAATATGATATGATATGATCTTTATTTATTTGTTTATTTATTTAGAAAAAAACATAATTACAAGTTTTTTTATGATATGGAAGACTTACCGTTGAGAAGACGGGGTCCTCGGTCGGGTCGGTGTAGTCCCGGAACATTTTGGTCCTCCGAAGGTACTCCTCAATGAGGATTATGTTCTCCGGGTCGCGGTCTGAAACGCACATTGGCACATACACTCCATACTATAATTAAATAAATCAACATTACAGGACTTTAATTTGACACAGCGCCATCTCGTCCCAAACTAAGCATAGCTTGTGATATGGGAACTAGATTACTTAAATACGTTTGGTTACGCCAGATCATGGAAGTTGTTGTCTGTAGGTATAATATATTGTGGTGCAACTTTCTATTGGTTCCTCCGACCCTGGTACAGCACAATACCGGTTTAAAATAACAACGCAGTCAGTCAGTCAGTCAGTCAAATACTACCGTGACGAGTAGAATAATATACTCAGCCAGTCATTGCGGCTTAGCAAAATAAATAGAACGAAAGTGATCCAGGGTGCCGGCACTAGAAGAATCCAGGATTATACACGCGTCAGTTCTGTCCTGTCTCTTTCCGTTCCTTCCAATTGTTTTCGCACCTTTAAATTCCATCAATACTCAAATCACTCAGAGGGCAAGAAACATTGCCCAAACATAATTTGGCGAGACCAACGTTTTTTTTGATACAAACGTACATATGATACAACACCCACACACAGAAGAAACATCTATAGTCATATCATGTGAACCGATGAGCCATGAGGCTTGGTAAGCTAAGCGACATACATTCTGCGCAAGTAGTGTACCATGCCCACTTTCACTCGGTTATGAGCTACGGTATTACAACTTGGGGAAATGCGTCACAAAATGAAAGAGTGTTTTTGTTGCAAAAGCCAATGCTCCAGGAATCATTAAAATTTCACAGTAACAGCACTCACTGGTCTGTATCTGCTCAGCGACACATTCTGCAAAAGTAGTGTACCATACTCACTTTCACTCGGTTACGACCTACGGTATTACAACTTGGGGAAATGCGTCACAAAATGAAATAGTGCTTTTGTTGCAAAAGCCAATGCTCCCCAGGAATCATTAAAATCGACACATTCTACAAAAGTAGTGTGTGATGGGCACTGTCACTCGGGTACGAGGTACTGTGCTCCGGCTTGGGGGATCGCACTCACTGGTCTGCGTCAAGTAGTGCAGCGCGCGGTCGTCGACCGGGAAGTGCGCGACGGTGGCGCCGAACTCGGGGCACATGTTGGCGACGGTGGCGCGGTCCGCGATGCTGAGCGCGCGCACCCCGGGACCGAAGAACTCCACGAACCTGCCCACCACGCCCAGGGAGCGCAGGTGCTGCAAACGTTGGACCGTCTCTGTGGGGTAGCGGGTCGGCGCCGGAGCAAGAGGACCCGGGCTCGATGACCAGGGGGAGCAATATTTAAACAATACTGGACATACATCTCACATCGCCGTCTAGTCCCAAACTAAGCATAGCTTATATGGGAACTAGATTACGGATAGAATACTTAAATGCTTTTTTTTTACATAATTATCATACAATACAACACCCAAACACAGTGTATTGTGCTTGGTTTGTTTAGTGGTAGGACTTTGTTTAAGTCCGCCTGGCTAGCTACCACCATCTTACCTAATTCTTCGTAAATTGTTGTGTTCCGGCATTTAGAGGTAAGATAGCCAGCTCCTCAGTTAGTTGAGGATTTCGTGTAACGCTTCCACCTTCGATTATATAAAAAAAGATGGCAATTCGGAGAGTGTATTCCGCTATCAGATCGTGACTTTGCCCAAACCCAAAATACTTTAACCAAATTACTTAGCGATCAGTCCCTTTATGACTTCCCCTCTTTAATTGTGCATAGATATTATGAAATGTGGTAAGTATACCACCATACCTATTTCAGCCGCCCTGTTTTTCTGTTTAATGGATATGGATGTGAAAATAAGGGCACACGGGGTTTGACACCTTTATTTCTCAAAGACCCAGCGTGGGATAAGGGAATGAGATAAATTATGAACAACAGAACTATGACGTGATTATTACATCTATGTACTACTACAAATAAACACATTTTAACCGCCCCAAAGGTCTTGTGGTTCACCCCTCGGTATCAAACCACGAGGTCCCGGGTTCGATCCCCAGAGGGGTACCCGGTTACGATCCCCAGAATACTATTTTTTTTTTTTCACATCTGCCGGAGACGGTTAAGAAAGTAGTCCACCTGCTGCTAAGTGCATCTCTTGTCTCTAACATGTTAAGCCTCGCGTGCCCGTAATTTCACCGGCGACCATACCCTTCAAACCGGAACACAGCAATGCTGCCTGAAAAGGGTATGGTGGTAATAGTTCCCAGATCGAGCCCTTTCAACACTAATAGTTGTGTTCCGGCATTCAGAGGTAAGATAGCCAGTTCCTCGGTGTATTGAGGATGCCGGGGGGAGGTACCTTCGTGATGGTGAGCACGAGGTCCGTGGAGGTGGCCAGGGGACTCAGCGCCCCGACCAGCCTGTACCCGACCACCTTGGGCAGCAGCATGCTGATCGCTTGTCCCAGCATCACCGCCTCCGCCTCGATACCTGACCGACAGACGGACAAACGTTCTTTCAATCTTTTAATTGTTTTATGTTTGTGTGTTTGTGCGCTATGTACTCCAAAACGGCTGGACCGATTTCGACGGGACTTTCACTGGCAAATGGCTGATGTTATAAGGCCTAAAATAGGCTTCTTTATTCACGAAAAATATTTCTTTATTAAATTTAGCTAGACCCTATAAATATGTGCACCACCAACCACTTCTTTAGCCATTAAATTCTCCCCCATCCAAAGGTTGTCTGGAAGAAATTAGTACTTAGCGATAAGACCGCACATTGTATACACGGTGTAACAGAATATGTGTACTAAGCAGTGGGGGGGGGGGGCTTTTCGGACCAGGAAAAGTATTTGTTGTGGTGGAGAGATAATAGTGAATTCCCATTTTCAGTTTCCCATACAAATCTTTTCATTTTCTCAATGACAATAAATAGTGTCATTATCCCTATTCCTTTACCGGACTATGCATGTAGATAGGTAGGTATCTAGGTATATATGTGCAATCGTCTGTGTCAAAGAGTATTAAGGACAGATGAACCAATTTTAGTGAGAACTTGAAGTCACCTCGTGAAAGAAGGTTATTAGATAGGCACCTACAGTTACAAAAAGACGATAAATGCGATATTGGACGAACAAAAGTACATTATAGGAACGATTATTTTGTATTTTAGCTAACAGATAGATAAAATTCTTATTGATTTGACAAATTAAACCTTCTAGTAATGGATTGTCTCATTAGCAGCCCAGGCTTTTCGACGATTTTCCTCTGATAGTGAAAGCGCTTTTCGTCCTTTGTGATAGTGACCTTCTGCTATGTTGCCTCATCTGTGTCTAGAGCTGAGGTCATTGTCGCGAGTTAAGAAACAGCTGATTTTAGGGTGAGACTACCCTAAAAAAACTCAAAAAACCAGCTGTTGGTGTCAGAACTTTGATCCTGTTTTACCAAAAACCAAAATTCAAAAAGTCGTAAAACAAACGTTGTTCCACGAGTCGGGTCGGATAACCCCGTTTCGGCATAGTACACATATTCTGTTACAGGTTGTATATAAAATAAAATAAAAAAAGTAACCCAGTTTTAAGGGTGCTCATCACTCATTCATGGTTGCTGGTTAAATTTCCACCCAGGACTAACATGTACATTATTATCATCACCAACGGCTCTAAGGTAACCTTCTCCTGGGCATATCCTCCCCCCCAACCGCCACTCTTAACCTTTTCATGTATGTTTCACCGCACTCCAGCAATGTGTTCAGTCCGCACCGGTGTCAGATTCAAAGTCCCGGGTTCAATCCCCAGGGGGGTACAACAATATGCTTGGTTTGGTTGGTGGTAGGACTTTGTTTGGTCCGCCTGGCTAGCTACCACCATCTTACCCAATTATAAAATTGCTGTGTTCCGGCATTTAGATGTAAGATAGCCAGTTCCTCAGTTAGTTGAGGATTTCAGGTGAAACGCGCTTCCACCTTCTTCGGCCTTATCATATCTTGGCACCCGGTGAGATGAAGTCCACCTGGCTAGTGGTCTGCCGGTCCCTACGGAATCCTCTGGACCACCACTCCACTCCATCATCGTATCTTAATGAAGCATGTGTTACTGACCCCCCACCCCCCAGCCGACGACTCCCAACCCATTGATCATGGTGGTGTGGCTGTCGGTGCCCACCACGCTGTCCGGGAACAGCAGTTTGGATGAGGTGAACACCACCCGCGCTAGGTACTCAAGATTCACCTGGAATTACAAGATTCACCCGTAATTACAAGATTCACCTGGAATTACAAGATTCACAACAAATTACAAAATGTCATATTTTTTAATTTCAAGTGATTGTACTTTGTCACATTCACAAATGTTATTATGACACAAATTCACAGCGCTCAAGCTGAGTTTGGATATGACGCAGAAATTCGGAATGTACGTCAGAACCCTCGTTGCTCAATTGGTTAGAGCGTTTCCGGCTTGAGGGAAATATGCGGGTTCGAGTCCCGTCGCGGATTGGGATTTTTTGTGTCATTATAACATTTGTTAATATACAAGATGTATTATTTAACCCCTGTATCAAGGTATTGTACCTGTATTTCCAGACAAAGTGTTTCGTAACCGTAGGTACCTGTTTATTTAGTTGATTCACATACATTCAATAGAATTCAAACCAGTTTTCTGTCTCGATTGGTGTTTGATCTGTCTGGAATTCGAACCAATGGCAGAGCCGTATTTCAAAAGCTCATTCGTTCTGACCAACCACAATTCATTCACACGCCATCACTTCGAATCTACATCGCATGTATTTATTACGCGATCTTTATACTTTTGATTCTTTAGATATTTTATGTTTATAGCTGTGATTTTGTATCTTCTGCTATATTTTATTTTACATCAGTTTTTAAATTATAAGTACTGGCATAAAGGGATAATATTGTTTGTATGTGTAACAGTTGGGCATTTTGGATTATTCTGTAAGACATACAACCTATGTAAGCCACTATGAAATAAATAAATAAATCGTGTCAAAATTTTGAACATTCGTCAGTACGAAAAATAACCGAAACTGATGCACCTTGCAGAACCACAAGTGAACATTCTAGACTTCACGTGTGAATAAATATATACCTAAATGTTGAATGGATCATCAAAAAGTTAACCAGCCCGAGGTTCTTGCCTGTCTCGTTGTGTGTTTGTTGGTCGCGATTCCGAACAGGCGGTACATTTGACGTTACAAAATGATCATAAAAAATCTTAATGAATGACATCATTTTGACTTCAGTTTAAATCAGATGGCTGTTCCAAATGTGTGACAGCTTGGTCTGTGACTTGTAGATAACATACAACTCATATTTTAAGTTCCCCATACAAATGCTTTTATTTCCTCAATGAAAAAAATAAGTGAGAAACCCTATCATTTACCAAGACAAAAGATATCGGTGTGCTATGATTAAAGCCAAACGGGCTATCAGCGAAAAGGGGCGTGTCAAAGTTTTCTATGATTCGTCCTCAGTGAGGGAGTGTCGAAACTGACAACCAATCAAGTTAAGGCGCTTCCTTTGTGCAAAATGTCTGTGTCAAAGAATACTGGGGACAGATGAACCAGTCTTAGCGGCGACTTGAACTCATTTGGTGAAAGTAGGTTGTTATACAGAAGGTACACAATGACTTCGATACCTACGGTCACGAAAACTCGGTGAATGCGTTATTTGAAAACGAAAAGTTAATTGATTATTGCGTATTTTGGCGTACAGATAGATACTCACAAAAGTCGTATTGTTCTTATTATAGAATAGTATTTATTTTGTGTTAAGTATGGTATCGAAAATGATCTTTAAAATAAAAACTTTGTGCCGCATACTTTGTGGTACTAAGACCTACATGCAAATATATAAATAAATAGCAAATATAATATAATTACCTAATAAATTTAATTTCTGTAAAGGTCAATGCGAGCTACAGTTTCCACTATACCTAATGCGCACTAATAAAATTTTGTAGGTACGTAAACATAAAACAGTAGATTCAGCCATAGTATTGAGTAGAATTTTTGCATCAAATCAAACTTTTGACTTGTTTGCAAGAATTTAAACATGTTTACTGCTATTGCTAGTAGGTGGCGCTAGTTTCCTTTTGCTAGTTATTTTTGTAATGGCGGATAGTTGTGAAGGAACGAAAAAATACCTGTTCATAAAAATAAAAAATAAAATCATTCCACCAAACCGAATACGAGAAGTGCAGAAAGCTTAAAATAATCGTAAACCACGTTCCTGTATATAACATTTGAAACAGCATGAGAGTATACATGAGATACGTCGCTAGGTACTCACCTGATGCACGATGCCCGAGCCCGGAGGTACTATCAGCATGTTGTTGAATGACTCAGCTCCCCACTGCAACCACAGACACACAATCACTACAGACATCTTGTGGCAGAAAGATACGCAACTCGCGTCGGGACCCGAACCTCACTTGGCTAACAGTTTCCAGTTTGAGGACAACACATTTCAACGGTTGGATTTTTTTTTCATTATAACATTTTTTTTTGTGTCACTATAACATTACATTTTTGTGTCATTATAACATTGAATTTTGTGTCATTACAACATTGAACTTTGTGTCACTATAACATTGAATTTTGTGTCACTATAACATTACATTTTTGTGTCACTATAACATTAATTTTTGTGTCATTATATCATTGATTTTTTGTGTCATAATAACATTGAATTTTGTGTCACTATAACATTGAATTTTGTGTCATTATAACATAAAATTTTTGTGTCATTATTATTATATATAACATTTATAAATGTTGTGACCAAGTATAAACACTTGAAATTCAAAAATATAAACATTAACACCAACATCAACCAGCCCTCTAGCTCAGTCGGCTGCCGTCGCTGTAGTTTTGGGTTCGAGTCCCATCTAGGACAAACATTTCAGTGATGAATAGATGTTCGTTCTGTGTTTGGGTGTTGTATCATATAGTACGTATGTATTTAGTCTTAATTTATAGATTAAAAACAATACATCTATCATTACAGGGTGCTCTTAATACAATAGAGTAGTTAATAATTGTCAGCATTATAATTAATTACAAATTAAATTAAATTAAATTAAATTCTATACAGATGATGGCGAATGGATGTGTTAGGACAACGGATCAACAAAGTAGGGGTACATTAACATGTGCTGTATAAATACTCCCTCGATGGCAATAAAGCAAGTTACCTTCAAGAATTGGAACCGTTCCTTATTCCTGATGAACTCCAGTTCTTGATTCTTGTCGAGGGCATCCGGCCTGCAATATTAACTTATATGAGATATCTCCGATGAATAATTTTATCGCATTAGTAAAAAAAAATCCAGTCTATTTTTTCCAGTAACATACAACTTATTGGACACCTTAAAAAAGAAAGTTACAGCCTTTTTCTGGAAAGTCTCGCTCAAAGACCTCGTCCTTGGCGGTTCCTGGAGGTCAAGAGATGACTCTTCCTAAACTAAATAAAATTTATAAATTAATAGATATTTACACAAACGTCATTTGGAAAATACATTATGAATATCCATTCATATACTTTATTTTTAGTAAATATGTCCATACCTTGAACTGCTGGTGTGTCAGCTGATGCCCTGTTATCCCACTGGCGCCTTGTTAAACAGCTGGTGCCCTGTTAGACACAGCTGATGCCCTGTAAGACCTGCGGTCCTCTGTAACGTGCACCACAACTCACGCTCTGGCAAAGTCCACCTGGACCGAGTGGTCGATGACCAGGTCTGCGGGACACACGGGGTCGATGCGGAGCGGGTCTCCGCCGAGGGACTGCACGGCGTCGCGCATGGCCGCGAAGTCCACTACCGCCGGCACGCCGGTCAGGTCCTGCGGCGACGACACACGTCTACCCTTCGTCGCATCTCTCACTACTTATGATAAGGAGGACTCCTCAACTAACAATTGTTGTTGTGGCGACAGAATTGAACAACGTCCTACCACCAACCAAACCGAGCACAAGCGTGTCTAACGCGTGACTAAATAAATAACTGAATTTGGTAAAAAAATAAAAAAACTTTTTGGACGGTTTTGTCTGAAATATATATCTAAAATGATATAGCTAAGAACGAACTTAAAAAATCATGCAGAATTAGCTGTATTCTACTCTAATCTACTATTTCTACTTTTTGTTCCAATCTAATCCATCAGTAGACTAACTATACTATAAGAGCACAATCTGCTCAGTTTGTCTACTAAATAAGAGCTTAAATACATTATATAGATTGTAAACGTGACATTTTTTTTTTATCGTACAACTGTGAGTGTTTTGGCCTTTATCGCACCAGTAATTAATAGTAAAATAATTTTCAAGTAATGATTTAGCAGAAGGTGTACCTGTAGTATGACGCGGGCGGGTTTGAACGCGATCTCCACACCCCCCTCCACCCCCTGGTTGACCTCCCAATCCAGCACATTTTCCACATCCTTCTCCAGCACCTGGAACTTGTCGCAGTTCCTCACACAAGACTCCAGCAGCACTCTGATGGAGTATGGCAGCCGATCTGGTTACAAAAAATAAAGACACCATTATAAGTAGTAATATACACACATCAACATTGTCAAGGGATATTCAACATTTTGTTGATTTATACAAAAACTGAAAATAATTTCTTTACAAAACTAGGTATGGCAAGAATCTTTATTTTGTGTTGTTTATTAATAATAATAAAAACAACAGTTTTATATAATTTTTTAATAAACATTAAAGTAGGAACAAATTCTCGAAAAATCTGAAAGTTTACAAGGTTTGGTAAATTGTGTTAAAATTATTTTTACGTTGCCATGACTTTATAAAATTACCTTTTTACAATTTAATAATCGGTGTTGCCTCCCCTGACGTTGATAACACATCTGCACCGGTTATTCATACTCAAAATTAGGGTGTCAAAGTCTCGCTGGGGTATGCGATCCCATGTTCTTTTTAAATGGCAATAAAGTTGGTCTTCTGTGGTCAAATTTGATTGCAAATTGCTGAAAGCCCTTCGCTGTAACATGTCCCAAGCATGTTCAATTGGGTTTAAGTCGGGTGACTGTGCAGGCCAGTCCAAAACCGCGACATCATGTTCACCAGCTGACACCAAACGCGCCGTGTGTGGAGGGGCATTATCATGCATGAGCTGAAGTTCCTGGCCAATTTGAACTCTGTGAGGGATGATCACAGGTTCTATGACCTCGTTCGGGTATTTTAGTGCAGTCATGCTGCCTCTTATCCAAATGAGCTCGGTTCGCGCGCCAATACGAATTCCCGCCCAAACCATGATTGTCCCACCTCGGTACGAATGGACCTCTTGTGGCTGCTGGAGGCGACTTTCTCTGCCTGGAACTCTCCAAACACGTGTTCTTCGTGAATCGGGGTGGAATCCAAACCGAGACTCATCAGTAAAGAGAACCATTGTCCATTGGCCATTGTTCCATAACAAATGTTCTTGAGCCCAAAGAAGTCGCCTTCCGCGATTGCCTCGTCGTAGAGCTGGCACACGAAGCGGCCTACGAGAATGAAGATCGACTTCATGTAGCCTTCTTCTGACGGTTTGGTCGCTGACTGACAGCTGATGGTCTGACTGAAGCCTTTGCACTAGCTGCTTAGCTGTGAGATTGCGTTCCCTCCTGGCGGAATTTTGGAGAAAACGATCTTGTCTAGGGGTGGTTACTCGTTTTTTTCCAGTGTGGCGCTCTCTTACATCCCCAGTAATACGATAACGTGACCACAATCGAGAAATTACGTTTTGATTGGTGTTTAGGGTATTGGCAACCACGCGTTGGATAGCACCGGCTTGTAACATGCCTATCGCTCTTATCATTTCTTCTCTGTTTAAATGTCGACGTTCCATGACATTACGAATATCACAAGATCCGTTAAAATTAAAAATTACTTAGATAGCACTAATTGATAATTAAATAAAAGTTAATTTATCGTAGGCAAAATTAACGTTGTTTAATTTAAATCGGAGTCCCCATTCTATCTTTTGTTTATTGCGTTCTATTTTATTTTTTTTCTAAATTTTGAAAAGGGAACAAAAGAGGTTTTATTCCATATATAAACTTTTTCTAAAAAGCAAATAGTTTTGTAACCAAATCATTTCGAAATGGAATATCCCTAGACAATGTTGATGTGTGTATATAGGCTTTTCTTCGGATCCTGATCTGAAGGATTGTAATGGACTTTATTCCAATAAGTATTTTCTATTGAAATTTCAATAACATTGTATAGTAGGTACATGCAATGTCATTGAAATTCAAATTGAAACATTAAGTTTTTAAGTATTTTAGATATAAGTAAGTACTAAAAAATGGATCTTTGTAATCTGAATAAATAAATATATTATTATCTTTAAAAACGTGGATCATTTGAGGATTACCTACCTCCTAGGGATAATTACCACACACCGCTTATGGGTCATTGAATTTGAACTCGGGAGGAAATAACTAAAAATCTATCTGATAAATATATAAATAGTGTCTGTTTATAATATCTCAGCAGCTTTTTACGAAATATACATTGTTACGTCAATCAGAAAAGTCTAGAATCATCGCGGACCTTCACATAGTTCCACGAAAACAAGACAATAACAACTTGTTCATAAATAACACGAATCGACGATCATAAACAGATTGTTTGTGACCGTCGAGAACAATAGAGTCCCAGATTACGCAAGAGTAAGTACTCGTGCATACGAGAAGATTCGATAGAGTTGGATATAAATATGCAGCGCAAATCGGAAGCAGGACAGTATTCAATTACGATACAGAGTAATAACATTCAAGTGATATTAGAGCAATTATAGAGTTTAGTGATTCGGAAGTATAACTAAGTAGCGTTGTCCTGTGTTTGAGTGTAATTAGTTTGGTGCTGAATAAACGTGTCTTATTTTGAGTAGCAGCCGGTTGCTTTTAATTTTACGAACCCCAGCTCGTAATAATATGTAAGTATATAGGAACGATACTTATAACAAAAAAACTATAGTTTACATTTTTGTCTGTATGTCTGGCGCGGTTACTCTCCAAAACGGCTGGACGTTTTTGAACGGATTTGAACGGGACTTTCACTGGCAGATAGCTGATGTTATAATGATTTAATCAGGCCTTCCAGTCTTAGTAGCTTTAACCACCTCTGTGGCGTAGTGGTTCGCACACCGGTGTCAGATACAGAGGTCCCGGGTTCGATCCCCGGGGAGTACAATATTGTGCTTGGTTTGGTTGGTGTTTGGCTAGCTACCACCATCTAACAACAATTCCAAAATAGTTGTGTTCCGGCATTTACAGGTAAGATAGCAAGTTCTTAAGGCAGTTGAGCATTCCGGGTGAAATGCGCCTCCTCCTTCGGCCTTATCATAACTTGAAAATCAGGTAAGATGAAGGCTAAGAATCTCCCCGTCGTACAATAAAAAAAAAATTGGGTGACGTTGGCACGGTTTGAGCAAGGAACCCTAAAGTGGCGTCAGTTGAATAGCCTTCACTAACCTATAAAACCAGTAGAGAATGTATTTATTTACGTAATTGAATACTAATTGTCGCACATGCGCTTATGGGCGTGTCAATACGTCAGCACCAGATTACGAAACATTGGACTTTGTACCGTTAAATGTAGGTACAATGGCATTATGTAATTAGGGTATTTGTATTAAATTCAATACGCCATCGACAAGTTTCCATCACACTTTGGTACTTCACTTATTGTAAGGTTTAAGAGGAAACCCCCAAAGTCCACATAATTGTGGCTTTGCGGTGGCACCTTTTTTTTTTATTGTACGACGTTTAAGCACTTGGCCTTCATCTCACCTGGGCCCTTACCCTACAAACCGATAAACGATATATCGGGACCATTATCGTGCAAAAGGTACTCTAAGAGACATCGTTTTGAGTATCGTTTGAACGATAGATCGTCCGACATTATTTTCGACAATCGATGCCGAAATGGTACTCTAGCACCAAAAACGATACGATGATTTGAATCAGACAAATAAGAGCCGTCAATTCGACCGTCCTCGACGAACATAGTAACGACACATAGTTTGCTATCGTGTACGTTATCGTTTCTATTTTTAACAGTGATTCTACCTAAAACAAGAATGTACCTATACATATAGAACATGAAAGAAGAGAGTTAAATCAAATTATTTAATTAGTAGGTATAATATGTACCTACAATGTTTATGTCAACTTAGTTACCTGCCTAATAAACTTTGGGTTGCTTAGCACTTCCAATCTGATCAAAAAGTCCAATCAAATTATTAGTGTCGGAAGTACCATACATAATAGGTACAGTGTTTATGTTAACTACTTAGGTACCTACCTTTGCTTTGGGTTACATACAACTTCAAAAGTAAAAAATGGTGGTGAGTTTATTAAATCAATGTAAATTAAATTGGTTTCAGACAATGTTTTCTATCATATGAAAACTACGTAGTTAGGTAGGTAGACGGTAGGTATAGGTAGTAACATACAACCTACTTTTTGCTAATCGAAGACGAAGGAATCTTTCCAGATCTTATGAAATATAGCAAGTTGATTCCTTTATTCAAATCTGGAAATGAAAAGGATCCAGGAAATTATCGACCAATCTCAATTCTGCCAGCATGTAGTAAAATATTTGAAAAACTTATTCTTAACCAGTTGTTGTCACATTTTAACTGTAACAGGCTACTTCATGAAAAACAATTTGGGTTTACTAAAGGTCGTTCAACCACTGACGCTGGTGCCATGCTGTTGAAGTACGTTTTTAAAGCCTGGGAAGGAAAACAGGATGCCATAGGAGTATTCTGTGATTTATCTAAGGCTTTCGATTGCGTAGATCATGACACCTTAATCTCAAAGCTAAAACACTATGGCATTCAGAATCAGGCAATAAGCCTCATGCGTAGCTACCTATCGAATCGCATTCAAAAAGTAGACATTAACGGTAGCAAATCTTCGGGAACATCCACTAACATCGGTGTACCACAAGGGTCAATCTTGGGGCCTTTTTTGTTTCTAGTCTATGTCAATGATCTGCCTTCCTGTGTAGGGGATTTATGTGATATTGTATTGTTTGCAGACGATACTTCATTAATATTTAGAGTTGATAGGGCTAAAGATAATTATGATTGTGTAAATGCTTCTCTAGCTAGAGTTCTTGATTGGTTTACGGTAAATAACCTCTTATTAAATGAGAAAAAAACGAAATGCATTAGATTCACCTTGCCTAACGTTCAAGTCAGCAATGCTAACATTATCTTAAATGGGGAAATACTTAACTTTATGGAAGCAACTACTTTCTTGGGTTTAAATATCGATGCAAAGTTGCAATGGGGTATTCATATTAATACATTAGCTAGCCGGCTAAGCTCGGCAGCTTACGCAGTACGTACCATAAGGCATCTTACTGATGAAACCACGGCGAGGTTAGTTTATTTTAGTTACTTTCACAGCGTTATGTCCTATGGCATATTTTTATGGGGAAATGCAGCAGATATTGAAAGCATTTTTATCCTGCAAAAGAGAGCTGTACGGGCAATTTATAAATTGAAAACTCGTGACTCTCTCAGGGAACGTTTTAAAGAGATTGGTATTATGACAGTCAGCTCCCAATATATTTATGAAAACCTAATGCACGCACACAGGAACATTGATGAGTTTGTTAAAAGAAGTGATGTACACAGTGTTAATACTAGAAATAAAAATAAACTTGACATACCTAGGTATCGCTTAGGAAAAGTAAATAATTCATTCTTAGGAAACTGTGTACGATTCTATAATAAGCTTCCTCAAAGCGCCACCAAACTCTCTGCTCGTAAATTCAAATTGTATATAAAGAATAATTTAATTAAAAGAGCCTACTACAAAATAAGTGACTATATCGACGATAAGAACGCGTGGCCCGATGTTGCTATACCAGTTGACAGTTAAATGGTGTTTTTCAATGTCAAGAAACTGCCCATTAGATAGTTATGTAGTAATCAATGTTTTAAGATAATATTAAGTTTTTAGTTTTATGATGTAGGTAACACTTGTAATGTTATTAAATTATTATAAACAATGTACCTAAATGTTAAATGGATTTTCAAAAAAATTAATCAGCCCGAGGTTCTTGCCTTTCTCCTTGTGTGCTGGTCGCGATTCCGAACAGGCGGTAGATTTGACGTTTCAAAATGATCCTAAAAATCTTAATGAATAAAAATATTTGACTTTGACTTTGACTTTTGACTTTGCTACTGCTTGACAGTATTAACACTGCCGATTAGGGAGTTAAGAAGTTGTGTCAAATCTTGCAATAACCTCCTTGCCCTAGTGCGGCCGGATGCCCTTAGCAGATACCTTGCTTGGTCCCTGTGCCGGGTCAAGGAAATCTAGCAAGACGTCCAACGTTGATGATCAAGTGTTGACGTGCAGCTCAAGTTACTATGTCACCCTTCCTATTGATCGAGGATCGATCCTATTTTACACCATGTCGCACACGCAAGTAAACTACACCAAATGTATATCATCGGTACCTGAACGGTGACGAAAGCTGGCTGGTGATTTGACCATAGATAATATAAAATTATTAAATATCATATCAGTCCGAAAAAATATCAAAGTCAACAATAGGTGATGTGGTTGTATAACTTTAGCCTTTCCGTAATGGATAACAAAAAAATGAAAGATAAAAAGGTGGAGACGCACTTCACCCGGAATCCTCAACAAACTGAGGAACTGGCTATCTTACCTCTAAATCCCGGAACACAACAATTTTAGAATTGTTATTATGGCGACAGAATTAGGTAAGATGGTGGATAGCTAGCCAGGCGGACCTAAATAAAGTCCTACCCCCAACCAAACCAAGCATAAAATATTGTACTCCCCTGCGGGCCTAGCACGGGGATTTCATCTCTACTCTACCCTAGAATAGAGAAGACAGTTTCTTGTCTTCGTAATCTTTCTTTTGCCCGAACACGCCGTTTCTCAAAGCAAACCCTAGAAAGCAGTTTCCTCGTAGACAAGCTCTTTCTATAGCAACGGGAACGAAACCACAGATCAAATATAAAATGTTTTAAGAAGTTCGTTCGTTGCGTTTCATTACCCACAAAATGTCAACACGAAACAAGAAATACAGTTTATACGTAAAACGAAACGTTTTACATTTGACATTGTGACAATTTACGTCACATCATTACCTATGTCATGTCATTGTCATTACCCATGTACGGCGCGAAAATTGATTTTCTCACTCGGAGAAAAATTTAAACTTTTGTTAAAAACTGGAAAAAATGACGAGCTCGCCTAACATTTTGCCCAATGTCTCGCGGAAAAAGTGAGTGGTTCAAGTATCGTATTTTTATCTAGGACGCTTACCTACAGTAAGCAGATATTATAAAATAATGTGAACTATTACAAAGTGCTCGTGAAGTTTCGAGTCTTTCTTGTCAAAGCTTCGAACTAAAGATTTCATACAATACGTCATATCCACGTACTTACAATTACGTACCTACTTATTTACAGCCTCCGAAGCAATGCAATACAGATAAGATATTTAGTGGACTACATGTCCACACACAATATGTTCGCCTTGGGTGAGTTTACCGGGCCCCTAGGACGTCGGGCCCACAATGAAGAATGGGTGCGTCTTCAAGGCGCACTCAAGGAGTTAGGGCCCCACAAGACTGTGGAACAATGGAAAAATGTATGTATTTACCAATATTATGTTCCATAACCATTGCAAGGCTTCGTTACTATTTCATCCATCCATACTATCCTTATTTGATATCTATCTCATAATGGGAAAGACACCTATGTCTTACTAGCTTCATTGAAATTTTCAGACTTGGAGGGACCTCAAAAAGAAAGCCCGGATTGATGGTGCTCGGCACAATCAAGCCATAAATAAAACTGGCAACAAGCCAGACTATGTGCCACCAGTGCCGAGCACCAGCAGAAAAATATTAAGCATAATAGGTACTGAGAGTGCCTATGGTATAGGACAAAGCACTGAAACGGGACTGGGCGAGGTACTTTCTTACTATTTAATTAACTAGTAGCGGTGGTACAACTATTAGGATGAAAATAGTTCATAGTGAGTGGTTCATGTATATAAATGATTTAAACTCTTTCAGTTTCCTGCTGCAAACATCGCCACACAGCAGCACACTATAGGCCTACCACATCACAGCCCACCCAGCCTCAGCACAATCCCACCACCACGTCAAAGCCCACCCAGCCTCAGCACAATCCCACCACCACGTCAAAGCCCACCCCACCTCAGCACATACCCACCACCACAAAGCCTACTTCCAAACTCGCCCACCACTCCACAACCCCCCTCCCAGACTCCCAACACCAGATGCAGGCAACCAATATCAATTAAAAATGATTTTCTGGCCTCGGATGAGAGCACTAGAAGTGTTTTGAAAGTAAGTTATCGTGAATGATATGCGCTTACTAAAGAGTAGGTATTCAATGTATTTATGGTGGCTATCCATTATGCTATCAAAAATAATCTATTCCAAGAGGTTTATACACAGCAGTGGTGACTTATGTGCTGTAATGATGATGTGAATGTTCCTATCTAAATACACCTCAGTTTTGCTGCAAGTGTAATTTAAGTATACCTATTACTTAATTCTATGTACTTATTAACTTCTTGTTATAGGAAATAAACACCAACCTAAAGAGAAAAAATTGCTTGGCGATGATTGAAATGAGGAGAAATGTTACAGAAAGGTAATTATAATTATAGACAGAAACAAAACTTTGTACTATGCAGGGCATTCCTTGTCCTTTGTAGGTACCTGAAAAATAAAGTAAAGTTAATAATTAAATACTTATTTCTTGTTACAGATTGCGCAAATACCGCAAGGACACTATAAACAACTTAGGAAACTAAGTATACTTAACTATCTAGATTCTGGTTAGTTAAGTATAGTTAGTTTCCTAATTTTTTTTACTAGAAGAACGCTTAGGGCTTTATCTTTGACTTTGATTAAAACTTTGTTCCCATCACAGCTTGGTTTTTATTATTAAAGTTTTCATATGGATCCCCAATTTTTTTTTTATAAAATATAGCTTATGTTCATCACGGATAATGTAGCATTCTAATGGTGAATTATTCAGATTGGTACAGTAGTTTCAGAGCCTATTCAAAACAAACAATCAAATCTTTCCTTTTATAATATTGCTGTTGTACTGTATTACTTTATAAAAAAAATATAATACCATTACATAACTGGATTTCACTCTTAATAAAGAAATAGGTACCTAGTCACTAAAATATTCCCTCACTATTCTCTGTCTTTTGTCCCGTGCCAGAGACAAACTGTTTGGTGAATCATGGGGATCACCTCTCCTTTCAGTCTCCAAGTCGGGCAACAGCTCCATTGGTACCCTGAAAATATAAAGTTCAGTACCTAGCTAATAATAGTGCAAGCCTTTTGTACATTTAATTTAACCACCTATGTGGTCTAGTGGTTCGGTGTCACCATTTCCACCGGTGTCAGACCAGAGGTCCTGGGTTCGATCCCCACGGGAGGCACAACAATATTGTGCTTGGTTTGGTTGGTGGTAGGACTTTGTTTGTGGTAAAAAAATACACTGGGTACCTATACTTTAGTACAAAAAAGTTTAGGAGACTAAGGTAGGTAGGTAATCAATGTAAGTACCTAATCATAGTATGTATAATAAAGTAGGTATCAATGAGAATTTACCGGTAGTGTTTCATGATGTTGTATAGTGTACAACTTGCATATATTAATGCCGAAGCCTTCTCAGGCTCATAGTGGAGGCTGCGGTCTATGCCAAGTGACCGGAAAGTACCTTTTAGGTAGCCATTGGTTCTTTCAATGACATTTCTGGTTTTGCAATGCCACTTAGTAAATTTTTCTTCTGGGGTTCCTGCCCGAGCATCCAGAATTGGTGTTATGAGCCATGGCTCAAGAGCGTATCCAGAATCTCCTGGAAAATAATTAAGTTTTATAAGTATAAATTTACACAAAAAAAGTTCTTGCATGTGAGTAAATATTAAGAGTACTTAGCTAGTCTAGAAAAAAATGAACAGCTTTTACACCTACTTACCCAGAAGATGGTAATCACCAATCCTGGCAGTGTGTAGTCTGCACAGCTCAGTTTTTATAACAGAGTTGTTGAATATAAACTGGTCATGCACACGGCCTGGGTAGTTGGCATTCACATTAAGAATACGGCACTCGGCATCTGCAATCTGTGGTAGTAGATGGTGATTAATTTAAGGAGAATATTGTTTTATATATTTTTAGAACATTATTAGGTACTAAGTAGGTAAATACCAGTTGTACATTGACAGATGTGAATCCATGGCGGTTCTTGTATTGTATTTGGCCAGGCTTAGGCGGCGGAAACAATTTTATATGTGTACAGTCAATGCAACCCAAGATATAAGGTAGCCCAAATTTTTCGCGATATTTTCCTGCCACCTGTTGTCGGCCAGCTTCCGTGTTAGGGAAGGTAATCCATTTCGGCTTGAGTCTGAAACATTATTAGGTAGGTACCTTTTTATAAGTAGGTAGTTATAGGTAGGTACAACACCTTTCCGTCAAATTGTACTGACCGCCATCGCAGGCCGCGTCAGTCTGCTAGACCCTTTATGTTTGACATGTAAAGGTAGGAATATAATAACGTAGGTACATACTTGCTGTTTACAGCTCTCACAAATTGTTCGAGGAATTTGCTCACTGTAGTTTGGGCAATACTAATGTTTTGCTCTTGGCCAACGCCCCTCTGGTAATGGCCAGAAAACAACAATTTTAGGGAGCAAAGAACCTGGAAAAAAAATTGACAACACACAAACATAACCTTACATTCACGGTTTGCAATAGGATAATTTAGAATAGTATAAGTAGGTACTTACTTTTACAATTGGTGGGTAGCCTTGCATTGTGCGAGGAGACAGCTCTTCTTGCAGCTCTTGGCACAAATATTTCACCATGTCCTTTGTTACAAAAAAGTTGCGCCTAAACTCGGCCTCCGGCAAATCGAGAGCTACTGTGAGCTCTCGAACTGCGATTCTTTCACGTCTCCGTTCGTTTTTCTCCTCGTACTGGCTCAGAAACCAATTTCTTCCACCGTTCATAGTAACCGTAAAAAATATTCACTTTATTATGCGAGAGAAACGCTTCTCTAGGTCTCGAGAGGTGTAGACAATTTTAGAAGAAATGTTTCTATTCTCAAACGTCAAAAGTAGAGTAAATTGAATGGCATGCTCGCAGTGGTAGACTCATCTCTAGGGTAGACTAGAAAACATTTCTATCCGTTCATTCTTTCGAACGCCATGTTCCCGATCGAAGAAAACTTTCTACTCTCTACACCTAAATGTCATTTTTATGTCATTTTTAATCTATTCTACCCTAGACAAGAAACCCCATGCTAGGCCCGCTGGGGATTGAACCCGGGACCTCTGTATCTGAAATCGGTGGGTTGAACCACTAGACCACTGAGGCGGTTAAAAATTCGCGATTAAGAATAAATAAAAGGCCGCGACTTAAGAATAGACCCCTCCAACTAAGCCCACGGATGTCGTAAAAGCCGACAACGGGAGCTCACCAGAAGGGCAGCAGCTTCCTTCTGTATTTAATGTTACGTACACCATTCATGCGATCACGAATCCGCCTGCCAGGCGTGGTGATTATGACAAAACCCTCCCGCTTTGGAGAGGCTCTGTCCAGCAGTGGACACTAATAGGCTGTTGATGATGATGGAAAGCTCTTCCACAAATACTAATAGCGCTGTAGGTTGTAGGTTCGATTCCCACACGTGACAAACATTTGTGTGATGACTATACATAGATGTTTGTTCTGAATTAGGGTGTTGTATTGCATGATAAGTATGTATTTAAAAAATATATATTTAAGTATTCTATCCATAATCTAGTTCCCATATTACAAGCTATGCTTAGTTTGGGGCTAGATGGCGCTGTAAGAAATTAATGTCTTGTAATATGTAAATTACGACGGTTTCTCTACCAACTACAGTCTGACTGTTTTAAAATATTAAAGTATCGTAATCCGCGAGTGATGCTTCTGGTATTGCGAATAATCATGTCGACATCAAAGCCATGTTGACACAGCAGAATGGCAATAACTGAAGGTATCATAAAAGGCGACATGAGACACTTGATATGCCTACAACTAGCTCCCCCGCGGCGTGGATGGTAGTTCTTGTACGGGTTTTCTATAGCAAGCATTTAAATATCCCTCAAACGGCAGTGTTCGTAAATAACGCATGATCGCAAGACCGTTTTTCATCGACTGAAGTTGCAATTTTTTTATTATATTTTAATGAAAACAGGTTTTATCTTTATTATTCGCTTTTGGGCACTCTGAAAGTCCTTTCTAAATATGTATTGGTAGTACATTTTTCAAATTGGAAATGTTGTTTTGGAGATTTCCATAGGTATACAAACTACCACTTTTTAATATTAATGTAGGCAAACACGGTACAGACATTTAGTGGTACTCAGATAATAATTAGCTTATATATTATTGTAGTATTCCTGGTGCAATATCTGTGCATATTTCAACTCAATTTGTTCAGTATTCAAGTAAGAAAGACATCATACTAACAAAACAAAACATCTGAACTAGTTTTTCCACTCTTAAAACTGTAGAATAGGCGTTTAGCAGGATAAGAACTATCCTAAGTGCAACCCTAACTCTGGCCATATGGTATTTAAACTTTTGCAATAAGAACACATTATTTTGATATAAAAAAACAAGATCAAGAGCCTCCTAAATCCATTGACTCCCTGCAACAGTGACAATGTTGTTGGTCCATAGAGTGGGGGATCTTCCCACACTCCGTTTCGCGTCTAATAGAGGTTGCCATGCGAGAACCTTTGCTCCCCAGTGGTTATCGGTTCTGCGAGCTATGTGGCCTGCCCACTGCCACTTTAGTTTGCTAATTCTGAGAGCTATGTCAGCAACTTCTTTTTCTTTTTATTCTCCTACGGATATCCGCATTCTGGATTCTATTACGATCAATTAAATTGTGTAGTAATGAAGATCTGTTTTGTTAATGGCTGGTGCCTGAGATAGGTTTTGTTATAGGCTGGTGCCTGAGATAAGTTTTGTTATAGGCTGATGCCTGAGATAGGTTTTGTTATAGGCTCATGCCCGAGATAGGTTATTTAAAAAACCAGGTGTTACAGGTCCCCAGCACCCCACTCAACATATTTACGTACTTACCATATTTAGGTCCAAGTTGTGTCAAGTCATAATACTGGTAGCTATCCTCGCCAATGCTAAATGACTTGAGCAAACTGGCAAATGGGTTAGTTGCAGCTGCAATAAAAGTGATTGTCATTATTGGTACCTGCTTACACCACAACCGAATAATTATTTGACTATAGCTTTGAGACTTCATTCATATCGCCTTGTACTCTTATATGATTACTTGTAAAGACCCTACACTTCATTCATAATATTAACTTAAACTACCCTATTATAAGTAAACAGGACCTTTAGGAACCTCAGGTGTCCCAGTTTTTGGTAACAAAGTCAAAAAACAGGTGCACCAATCATGAACTCATTCAACCATGAACTCAGTGTCTAGTGGTCGATAGGCATCGAGAGCGGTCAGCAAGGACCAAAGGTTAGGGTTTAGTTTATCATTGTATTCAAATGTAATGGTACTTCTACCAATATCCCGTTACCTAAATCAATCCTGTCACGACCCTTATCATTGCAAGTAATCTAGATACTCTGATAAGATTTAATCTCGTGTCACTCGTTTTATCGGGTTTTTATGTGAAATGAAAGTTTTAACTAGGTTAAGATAAACATTATTTTACATACCCGCCATGGTGTGCCGCTATAAGTCACGTAGACGTAGCGAATAGCGAAGCACGTATAGTATAGTTTCAAAATATACAAAAGGTTTACAGTATTAGGTACGCTAGCACTAAACGTAAACGCTATCCACGATAGCAAAATAAAAACCTTGAAATAAAACGAAAAACGAGAGTACAAGTAAAGTTCACGTAAAGTTTGTGATGAAGAGAAGTTTGATTTGAGAGTTATTTGACTGATTTGATCGAGTCCGTCCGTCGTCCTACTCAGCTTAGTTCAATTCTACATCAATTTATCAATTGTCAACTCGACGTCAACGTCAATACCATAAACGGTTGTGAATAGGTACAAATTCGAACTACACACTGAAATTTCTCGATAAGGTGTCACGAAATGACATAGTTTGTGAATTATAAATATGTCCGGATGGTTAAACTGTAAGAAAAGTAGTAAAAACTATCTGCTATAAAACATGATTAATTATCATGTTTTATAGCAAAACGTACGCTGTCCCTATTCATACTTGACCCGGGGTGAATAAGGAAAAAGGCATAGGGTTGTCCAATACGTATTACCTTTTTCATTATCATCATCAATAACCCTCTAGTGTCTGCTGGACAAATCCTCCTCCAAATTTTGAGGGTTTTGCCATAATCACCACGCTTGGTAGACGTATTGGTGATCGCAGTAAACATGTTGGTGTTACAGAAAGACCTTTCTTAATACACTTTAATAATTAAACATAAATTATTATTACATAATTTATTTTTATAATATTCTTTTTTTCATATTTCATAATTTCAATAAAAAAAAAACTGATTTCTTATCACCACTGAATTTGTAACTAAATAATAATAAAATAATAAAGCACTTAAAATATAGCACATATAACTTAATAAATATAAATTAACTTTACGTATTGTTATCATGAATTGTAGATCTAGAAAAGTTAAATCTAAATCAAGAAAGAAATAAACGTTACTTATAACACACGTAACATTCTAAGAAAAAATAAGCAGGCAATTGACTTTTAAATAGCAAAAAATTTATTGGGTAGGTACTTACCTACTCTCGAAAAGCATAATCCTCTTTCTGCACTATTGGGTTAAAAGTAAGAGCCTTGTCACATTGGTGACATTATTCGACCGCGCGGACAACTGTCACCACGAACACCTAAACACAATTGCTCCGCTCCACGCTAGGCCACCAGATCTCCGATGCCTATGGAGACCCCTACCCTACCTCGTGAACTTCTACATTCGCCTAGCTCTTCTTTATAGAAATAGAGCCTATTCTATGCATCTATAAAATGTGTATAATTTTAATATTAGAGAAGACAAAACATTTTGTAAAAAAATATTTTGTCTTAAAGTACCTTTGTCTTATTAGATGTTAGTAATAGTGAATGTATTAACCATTAGCCTACTAACAACTAACAAAGCGACGTGCAGCCTTCCACGCGACAACAAAACCTGCATTCAAAGCTACTAAAAAAGGCTACTCCTTTCACAATATAACCATGACTCAGCAGTTATCACCGCTGAAGTTGAAGCCAGAAAGAAGAGCATATGCTCGTTTCTTACCCACACCTCCCAGAAGCGGTTGAGGTGTAGTAGACCGATGATGATGATTCTACCTGTGCTGCTGCCTGTATAATACATAGTTATTGATCTGTGGTTGCCAGCTGGGTGTTGTCAAAAGTTAGCATGCAGCAGAAAAAAAAGTGACCTTTCTAATTTTTTCACTCTAATGAGTCGTTACCTGTGGTCGTTACACAGATGTGCGTTGTTATTCTTATGGTTAGTTAACTTACAGATATATGGATATCACTATAGTCTTTCTTATTTAACATTTTGTTCAATTATAAAAAGTTGCTATGTGTGGTCTTATCATTAAATTATGTGCACAGATCAAAGCCATTGGATAGGATATTAATTAGTGCTATGTGAATTTATTTGTGATCTAGGGGGGTACCACGACCTCTTAGAGCATTTTTGTTATTAGTTTACTTTTGTCACTATCTATCCAGTGTAGACAAAACGAGACAAAAGTGATGTATTATCAAAACGAGAACGCTATAATGACGTTATGGTCAGGCCCCTGATTTGCCCCTGGGGCCTAACCACAACGTCATATTGTACTGGATGTACTATTACTTATGTTATCGCATTGTCTAGTTGTAAGTACGCTACCGAGCGAGTTGTTGTTGTTTTATATACCGACATACCATTTGCCGACGAGGCTGAGATCTACCTGCGTCTAATAAAAGCCGAATTTTCTTGGTAATTTAGATGTTTTTGACTATAAAATACACGAGTGGGAAGATTTTTATGGTAAATTGTGCAATTTATTAAGTTATGTACCATCGCAGAAGGAAATAAAAGTGCAGTGTAATAAACTCATTTGTTGGACGAATCCTACCGTCTGGTTCGGAATCTCGTGCATCCAAATAAACTCGAAGATTGTGTATACTGGTGCTGGTGAGAGTACTCAACAAGCATTTCACGCAAAAAAGGTCGATATTCACCGAAAGGGCGACGTTCTACGAGGCAATCAAATCTGTAGATGAAAGCATCGAAGATTGGGTGGTACAACTGCGTGGTTTGGCCGTAGATTGCGATTTCGGCACAGAACTCGATACAGTTTTGCGTGACCGTTTCGTGATAGGGTTTCGAACGGAGCATGAGCGAGATAAGCTTTTCGAGTGTAACTCTAAAACGACGCTAGCCTACGCATTGGAGGTCGCGC
The DNA here is from genome assembly GCA_951394065.1 of Venusia cambrica. Taxonomy (NCBI): domain Eukaryota; kingdom Metazoa; phylum Arthropoda; class Insecta; order Lepidoptera; family Geometridae; genus Venusia; species Venusia cambrica. Next base: position 345,803 of record OX596066.1, read on the forward strand.
AGAAAGCTTCGTGTGACAGGCGCGCACAGAGGGCCGCTGCCGCCACCAGCTTGGCCGTCGCCGTTGTGAAAACCGGTGTTTTACGTGCAAAGAGGTTCAAGTGGAGGCCGACTCGCAAAATCAACGACAGAAATAATATGCGATGTTCACCTATGCGGTCTTAAAAAAACATACTGAAATTCAGTGTATATTTAAGAACTACAAGTGTTTGATTTTTGGAGTTACTAGTTACCTACTTACGAAGGTAAGTACAGTTTTTTAAACACAATCAATACAATACATAAACTAGAAATACACAGCAGGTAGGTACATACTTACATACAATAGATAATATTTCGTCAAGAACGATTGATTGATTCACTCCATGCATTAGTTTTATTTTAATTGAACTATGTGAACAAGGATTAAAAAAAAAATTGAAGTTAAGAATATAAGCAGCTAATTTATTTTTAAATGCGTGGATTGAACCATCACTCTTGACATGCGCGGGTAGCGAGTTATACAGCCGTGCTCCTTCGACAATAAGAGTTTTTTTGCCGTAATTCGTGCGATGTTTGGGTAGGTAGATAGTTGACTAAGTAGCTCGCTCGCCGCGTCCGCTGGTCAGTAGCTTGTTTTTGCTTGGTGAATATTATATTAGTGTGGATATTCTTGCTTATAGTTTTGCGAATAAAAATCCACGTATTATAATTGCATAATTGTTTTAAATTCATTAATCTTGTTTCGTTAAAAACTTTTTTAGTTGATGTGAAATATTTATATTTGAAGAGCATTTTTATTCATTTATTTTGTAGCCGTTCTAATTCATTCAGCCTAGTTTTTGAAGCGCATCCCCATATCTCAATTAAATATGATATATGTGGTTTTCGTTATTGTCTTCTTATGATACGGTTGTTCATTGAAAATAACATCTCTTGCCGATACAACCTTCTTATTATCACTATCCCATATTCTATATACATTATTGCAATAACCAATAATATACAATTTCTTAAATTTTCCTAACATTTTACCTTTTCTTGTTGCTTTGTAAATGGACGCATATGCTTCTGAACCAAATATTCTTAAACTGGAATAATCAGGTGTTCTTTCAAACCAAATTTCTGCTGGAAAATGTATGACTTCTAGAACTCTACAAGTGCGAGCATATTATTTATTAAAAGGTGTTCTGGAATGCCTTCCTTTAATACAGGGCTCACAAATAATTTCTGTTGGTGAGGCATCACACAATATTAAATTTCTTCCTTTAAGTTTTTCAGTTTTTCTGCTGAAGCATGACCAATTCTTCTGTTATTTTAATTCGAGAAACGGGTATTTATCGCGTATTTTACCTATATTTATCCCGACGCTTCGGCAGGGTTGCATCAGCCTAACTTGCAATCTATCTTTCTATGTCCTTTTTTTCCATAGTTGTAGCATTCAAAGTCAAATTTCGTTCACAACATATTATTATATCTAAGTATATCGTTTCTAATATATCTTGTTCTTCTAGGATTAGTTTTATGCGGAACAACCAGTTGGTAAATTCTGTTCCGCAGAATAGAGTGAGACCGTATTTGTTAATTTTATACTCCTTATCATGTCCAAATCCGCTGGGCAAATAACCTGTAATCTCTGCACTAAATTAGAGAACTGGATATTATAGATAACGTTTATAAAATAAAATAATTAAGTATAAAATACATCTCGTTCTTATTTTTCTTACTTTTGACAAATTGACAACATTATGGCTTTTTAACATAGACAAACATTGATTTCATCGAACAGGACAAACATGCAGGTTCTATTTTCAACAATTTTATGTCTAAATTTAGAATATACTTTTTCTCAATGAATAACCGGATAACTTCTGCGAGTAGCAATAGTGAAGAAGTGCAACGATTATTGGATCAATACCCACAAATTTGGAATGAAGACTTTTTCGATAGAAACAGCCTAAGTCTGATAACTTGAGGTTCAGCTAAAATTAAACGGAAATACGACTGCAACATTTTTTAAACTGCGTACCGTGCCTTTTGCTCTCAGGGACCAAGTGAGCAAGGGATTAGATAGGCTAGTTAGTTTAGGCATTTTAAAACCGGTTTGTTACTCCGATTACGCTACACCTATCGTTCCAGTATTAAAAGAAAACGGAAAGATAAAGATTGCAGGTGATTTTTTGAGGCATGATTCTCTACTTCGTATAGAGTGAACACTGAGGGCTAAAGGATTTGAAAGACTCTCGGCCAGTAAGAAGCAAGTGGCTTCCAATTATTGCCCGTATATTATCAGCATGTGTTGATAATTCACGACCCAATAATGCACAACTAATAATTGGAAGCCATGGTTTCGAAATATCAGGTGTGTAAAATTGGATTGAAACATGTATATTCGAATTATTGGCTGTTTTATGAATGATAACAACTGGTTTTATTCACATTTTCCAAATTGTTTTTATTTTTGCATATCGCGCGCTTTCTTTTTATTTATTATCTATAATGACGTGACACTGGCAGATGGTAAACCCACTTGTCATTAAAAAAAAAAAAAAAATTGACTTTACATTATTGGTCATGCAATATAGGGATAGGGACCCTCTTTAGCATCTCTTCTAACTAATATGCTCTTGCTCTGTGCATAAACTGAATATTGTTTTTTATCAGACATTTTACGAAACAAAGCACAAGAAGTCAAGAATCTAGGGAAGCCAATTCAGTTCGTTCGTATTGTATCTATGATTCAATTCGGCGTTTGAAAATGTGTATTCCCGTGTGCAGGTTATGTCTCTTAAACAATGTGAAAATGCTCTACATTCAAAACAACCAACTTCTCAAAGTTTACGAAAACCTGACCAACGCAAAGGTAAATTAGTTTTAATAGGTAAGTACCTACCAATTATTTTGTTATGTACAATCGGGTAAATATTTATCGCGTATTTGATCTTAGTTTGTTACCCCAACGAGGTTGCACCAGCCCAGCCGCTGTCGTGGACTAACTAAAACTAGGCAGCTTCCGTCGAGAAGCGAATACGTTCTCAACAATTACTCCCCTCAGCTTGGTCTTGACAACTAGACAACCACCTTCATACTAGGATGACACACAACACTGACAGTATCAACACAATTTGTCTCAGGGCTGGGTTCAGTTTGATCACCCGTCGACGCCGGCGATCATGACATCACTTTTGCACGCGTCGAATTTGTATTTTGTATCCTGCTGTCAGCTGGAGGACGCCTAGTGTACCACACTTGGGCACCTAGTGCTCTGGGCCACCATTGGATTCCAAGAGATGAAGAGTCTGAATTTGTTCCTTCACAGTTAGAATAAGGATACTTCCTGGGCACCCAGCCTCATTCATGATAATTTGATTCCAGCTGAACTCTGTGGACAGGCCTCGAGGTGTGTGCTACATCTGCCTCGCACTGCTGCAGAGATGCCACAGATTCTCGGAGATGGCTCGCAGATCGGAACAGATACTGGCCGACATGTTCAACAGTGGGATTGAGGTGAATTATTTTAATTGCTTTAGTCAAATATACATTCTGGATCCACAAACCAATTGAGGGCTTTGATTTTTAGGGTACTATTCAGATTATTTGAATACTAGATAACAAAATGCAAGTGACGCAAATCTTGTATGGTTCTTTATGTGTTCTAAATCTCAAGTGTGTGTGTTCTTTGCAAAAAATTATAACCATTTCCACCCTGCACCTATTTTAAACAGCACTTTGCTCGAGTTCAATGATAGCTTGACCCTTTAGATGTTGGATCCAATTTGAACTTTGGATCCCATATTGAGTCCAAGGCCGTGCTGCAATGAAGCTGGGTAGGTAAGGTACTTCGGTACTTAGTACTTCACTATGGGACAGCTGTTAAGTTAGTACACAGCTCAGATCCTATCTCGTATTGAGTACTGCCATCTCTTGGGTGGTACAAACAAGTAACAATCAAAGCCTTGGTCTCTATTGAGTGTTGAGCTGCTAGGCTCGGTGATTAGCCTAGGTGATAATTCACTTGTTGTAGCCAATTTGCAGAGTATAGAGAGAATAGAGGGATATCTGAAAATAACATCTAGCTTACAAAACACATGACTTGTACAACACTTCTAAATACTTGTGTTTTTTTTTTATCAAATTAGAGGTAAGATAGCCAGTTCCTCAGTCTTTTGAGGAGTGGGCTTATTTTTTATTTTATATAACACTTTATTGTAACAAATGTAAAAAGAATATTGCACAAATCGTGAGCATAATGCCAAGGCATTTTCTAACTGCTAATAACTTGGCAGAAAGCATTGCAAAAGCGATAGCGTACTAACATAAATAGGAAAATTTAAAAAGCCTAGGTAGGTACCTAACGGAAATCATAAATGCGCTTCCACCTGACCTTGTTATAATTATGTTGACATCAGATGATATGAAGGCCATGCGCTTCCCCATCATATAAATATGTAGGTATGTATTGTATATACATTTATTTGTAACAATATCATGATTTCTTTGCAGTTAAATCAGGAGAACATTGTCACACTAGAACTTGAAGCCAAGAAAAATAAAACACTTAACATGTTGATAGCTCCCACGCATCTCACTTCTGTTAATGTAGATCAAGCAGATGAAATATTTGAAGAAACCATGAAAGCGGAGACAAAAGATGACGAATCATCCGAAGACGATTATTTTGCAGAAGACATCAAAACTAAACTTGTGCACAAACCTAACACAAGTAAAACAGACACAGCTCAAATGGATACAAATTTTTACCCGTGCAATGATTGTTCTCTCATATTTAGAAATGAAAAGAACTTTATCTCACACGTTAATCATAGACATAAAGACAAACATAATGTTAATACAAATAATATACAGGAAACGGGAGAAGAGCAATATTCTCAGACACTTTTAAATTGCTCCAACCCGACTAGACATAAGAAAATGCACATCCCAGAAAGACTATACACATGCGAGATATGTGGTATCAGTAGAAATACATTTTTTAACTTACAAAAACATATTCGTGCACACACATTAGAAAAGCCATTTGCGTGTCAGCAGTGTGATCAAAAGTATTCAAGGGTATGTTTCTTAACATCACACATACAAAGAGCTCACAGTGGTGATAAACCTTACCGCTGCAAGCACTGCCATGAAACATTCACTACATACACTGAGGCAGTAAAACACGCGCGGACTCATCCTGAAGAAAGACTCTTTGTCTGTGAAGTATGCGGTAAGCGTGCTATATCCAGCATGAACTTAGATAAACACATGCTCCAACACACAGGGGAAACGCCGTACGCATGCGACCGGTGTCATAAATCGTTTAGAACCAAATGTAATTTAAAATTACACCTAAAAATACACACCGGAAATAAACCTCACCAGTGTCAGCACTGTCTTAAGAGGTTTATTCAGAAGAGTGAGCTCGTGGTTCATCTGCGCACACATACTGGGGAAAAACCATATTCTTGTACTCAGTGCGATATGAAATTTTCTCAAAGTGGTCATCTGCTGGTACACAGAAAACAACATACCGGGGAAAAACCATATGCATGTCACCATTGCGATTTAAAGTTCGCCCGCAAATCTGGTGTAGCTAAACACATGCAAATACACACAACAAGAGACAAACGCTTTGCTTGTTTGCAATGTAACAAGAGATTTTATAAAAATTTCGATTTGAAAAGACATAACAGAATTCACACGGGAGAAAAGCCTCACGCATGTGAGTTGTGTCCTAAAAGTTTCTCTCAACGAAGTGATTTAGTAATACATGTTCGAACTCACACTGGAGAAAAGCCTTACTCGTGTACACAATGTGATCGGACATTTCCTACTAGCAGTTCTTTGGTGAAACATAAGAGAACACACACTGGAGAAAATACATGACTTTACAAGCCTGAAAGCTAAAGCCAGACTAATGTTAATAATTTAAATTATTTTAATAACACTACAATTAATTAAAAAACGAACATTCCTACGATTTCAGTTTTCATTTGGTTCACACAGTTCACAATTTCATTTGGCATGACTACCTATACAACCTGTAACAGAATATGTGTACTATGCCGAAACGGGGTTATCCGACCCGACTCGTGGAACAACATTTGTTTGAATTTTGGTTCAAAGTTTTTGGTAAAACAAGATCAAAATTCTGACACCAACAGCTGGTTTTTTGAGTTGAGACTACCCTAAAATCAGCTGTTTCTTAACCCGCGTCAATGACCTCAGCTCTAGACAGATGAGGCAACATAGCAGAAGGTCACAATCACAAAGAACGAAAAGCGCTTTCACTAACAGAGGAAAATCGTCAAAAGTCTGGGCTGCTAATGAGACAATCCATTACTAGAAGGTTCAATTTGTCAAATCAATAAGAATTTTATCTATCTGTTAGCTAAAATACAAAATAATAGTTCCTATAATGTACTTTTGTTCGTCCAATATCGCATTTATCGTCTTTTTGAAACTGTAGGTGCCTATCTAATAACCTCCTTTACGAGATGACTCCAAGTTCTCACTAAAATTGGTTCATCTGTCCTTAATACTCTTTGACACAGACAATTGCACCAACTGATACCTACCTACCTACATGCATAGTGCGGTAAAGGAATAGGGTCGTCACTATTTATTGTCATTGAGAAAATGAAAAGATTTGTATGGGAAACTGAAAATGGAAATTCACTATTATCTCCCCACCACAACAAATACTTTTCCTGGTCCGAAAAGCCCCCCCACTGCTTAGTACACATATTCTGTTTCACCTTGTATAGGTAGGTATATATGTACCTATATTTTTTAATAATTGTATAATTTAGGGACTTTTAAATCGAAATTGACTATTGTTTTTTTTACTACCCAGGCGGACTGAAACATAATCCTACCACCAACCAAACCAAGCACAATATTGCTCCCCTGGGAATCGAACCCGGGACCTCTGGATTTGAAATTCGTGGCCTTTTTTTTATTTTTTTACTATAGGATATTCATTTCACACAGCGCCATCTAGCCCCAAACTAAGCATAGCTTGTAATATGGGAACTAGATTACGGATAGAATACATATTACATACTTTTTTAAAAAAAATACATACTTATCATTTAATACAACACCAAAACACAGAACAAACATCAATATTCATCACACAAATGTTTGTCCTGGGTGGGAATCGAACCCACAACTTACAGCGCAAAAGGCAGAGTTACTACCAACTGAGCTATGAGGCTTATTTGAGGTTGAACCACGAGACCACAGCCTCTGTTGGGCTAAAAGAGGTGAGAAGCCATTCTGTAAGTAAACACATTTCTAAAATCGAAGCGCTGAATCCGCAGTGAGATTTTAGTTTCGTATTCTGTTCTAACTCGATCATAGGTTGTGAGGGTAGGCTGTGGCGCCGCAGTGAGTACGTGGCTATGAAATTAACTATGTTGAGTGACATTTTAACATTATGTACGAGTAGGTACCTATAGAATGACATGCTATTGGTGATCTGTAAGGGGATATCCGAATCATATAATCAATCAATCAACCTGTATAGGTATTTTCAAACATTCGAATTGTTTTCGGATCGGAAAATTACTTTTCGCATCCGACATAGAATCCGAATGATTTCAACGCTATTCTCACACCATTTCTGAAAATCTGTAGGAAGCATAAATATAGCGTTAATTAAAAATAGCGTTCTCGGAAGCTTCCGAATTCGATCCGATGAAGCTTTCCGAATGTTTGAAAATACCTATGGGTCGCTGCAGTTTTTCTTCAGACTATATTTATTGATCGATTAGATGATTCGTATATCCCCTCAAATCATCGAAGCACTCGACATTCGAACTCTCATGTCAAATTAAAAGTTACAACGAATTGATCGAAATTGTTGCGAGTTTAGTTTTGAAAGCGATCATGATATAAATAATGTCTCGGTTATTCGTTATTTGGAGTTGGTACCTATATTATAAGAAGCTCATGAGTTGGATAACTTACTAGATGACAAGCTGAAATTTCAGCCGTAAAAATATTTAACAGAAATGAAAATTATGTCGCTATAGGTAGGGTAAGGGGGACACTTGATCACTTAGGACACTTGATCCCTGGCTATTATTTCGAAAACTATAGGAGTTTTTTTTACTGGTACAACTGTTCTTAGCCGTCCACCAGAGTCACCAGATGTCATTTTGGTGGTGATAAGAAAGAATTGCTTTTCCATTAAATAATATTATTTTCACGTAAAATTAACTGTATTAGAAAAATGAGACCAGGGTAGAATTGTTCCCCGAAAAAAAAACCCAATGCTTTCATATAAAATTACTAACTATTATTGTTTCTTGTTGTAGATAATGCCAAGGGTCAATGAAACAAAAAACGGGGTAAAAAAGCGAAAACCTGTTAACGAAAAAAAGCTCAAAGAAGCGGTCCGGCATATTATAAAAGGAACATCTGAAGCTTAGTAAAAATAGTATTACGAAGTCCTAAACTGACACTTGCATTAACTAGTTTTGAGTGAGAATAAGAAAAGATCTGGTTATATTACCGTTTTTAATAGGTACAATACGACGAGTGCCTGAAAAAGATCACTTTTAGCGATAAGGCCGCCCATTTGATACCAATAGGTTTAATTTAGCTTATTTAGTAGTTACTTGTCTGTTTGTTTCTTTGGTAATCAATAAAATGGTATTTATGGTATGATATTTATCTACTCAATAAGAAGATCAGCGCTCTGAGGTTGATTAAGACTTAATAAAACTAAGCTAATGATTAAAATTATTTTTGATTACTTCACTTTACGTACGGTATGGTACATTTGATCCCCCGGATCAAGTCTAACCTAAAATTATATTTAATTAACCTTTTTTCTTAATCAAATGATGCAATATGGTAGCAATATATTTTTTTCACTTGTTCGATGTAGGACAGATTCTGGATTGGACAGATTCGTAATTCGGCAGATTCGCTACTCGACAAATTCGTGATTGGGCAGAATCTTGGATTCGTCAGATTAGCTATTTGGCAGAAAATGAACACTTGTGCACAAAATACTGATGTAATACTGATCAATGCAAAAATTTAACTCAACAGAGTACAACACAATATATTAGGTAGCTACCTATTTACACTACGTATACGAAAACTCCTTGAATATTTACTCATCTGATAGGCCACTTTATGACGTTGTCATGTACTTCAAACACTTCAAATAAATGCACTTTTGTTTCCTTGTTGTTTCCCAGTCTAATCATTGTGTTCAACTCTAAAATCATACTATTAGGTCCTTACATATGAAATTGGCGTTTTGTCGTACTGGGCACTTTGATCTTAAATATCTCTTCTTTGGTTAGGAATTCCAAATTCAAATTTAAACAGCTATTTACTCATGCATTTGTGTTTCGAAAACCGTAATTCATTTGTTTTTTTCTCTTTTGCTTTTTTTTTCTGCGTCACTCATTTCACAAAATGAAAAACTTAAAATATCGCATTATTTACGAGTACGAGTTCCACCGTGGCACCAGTGCTGCAGAAACGGCTCGAAGGATTAATGATGTGTATGGTGGTGGTGTCGCAAAAGAAAACACGGTGCGTTTTTGGTTTCAACGCTTTCGTTCTGGAAATTTCGACCTGCAGAACAAGCCCCGTGGACGGCCGGAGACCAAGGTCGATAATGATGAATTGAAGGCTATTGTGGAATCAGATCCATCGCAAACCACATCACAGTTAGCTGCAGGCTGCGGTGTTAGTGACAAAACCGTTGTAATCCACTTGAAGCAAATTGGGAAGGTGAAAAAGCTTGAAAGGTGGGTACCTCATGAATTGAGTGAAGCAAACCGACAATCGCGCGTCGACTGCTGCGTTACATTACTCAACCGGCACAATAATGAAGGAATTTTAAATCGGATCATTACATGTGATGAAAAGTGGATCCTGTACGATAATCGTAAACGCTCATCGCAATGACTGAACCCTGGTGAACCAGCAAAATCTTGCCCCAAGCGAAAATTGACTCAAAAAAAGTTACTTGTAAGCGTTTGGTGGACTAGTGCCGGTGTCGTACACTATAGCTTTCTTAAATCTGGTCAGACGATTACGGCTGATGTCTATTGTCAGCAACTACAAACCATGATGGAAAAGCTCGCTGTTAAACAACCGAGACTTTTCAATCGCTCTACGCCACTGCTGCTTCAAGACAACGCTAGACCACACACGGCCCAACAGACGACTACCAAATTAGAGGAGCTTCAATTGGAATGTCTAAGACATCCACCGTACTCTCCGGACCTTGCTCCAACAGATTACCATTTTTTTCGAAATTTGGATAACTTCTTGCAAGGAAAAAAATTCAATTCCGATGAGGCAGTCCAAACCGCTTTCAAAGATTTCATTGATTCCCGTCCGAATGGTTTTTTTAGTAAAGGGATCAATGAACTACCTATAAGATGGCAAAAGTGTATACATAGCAATGGTACATACTTTGATTAATAAAATATATTTTAATATGAAAAAATTGCCTTTATGTTCCTCCCATACAAAACGCCAATTTCATATGTAAGGACCTAATATAATAAAAAATATAAATAATGGATCTCGCTGGTCCCAGTAATGGTGAAGTGTATTTAAAATTTATTTCAAGTGAAAGAGGCAAACCCGTAGTGTTACGTGCCGGGCACAGATACAATTTAAGTAACTAAAAATAAATGTGGTACCACAAATTGGCGATGCGTTAATAAGGCAGAATGTTGCACTTCAATCACATTGGATCAACAAAACCGAATTGTTTAAGAGTCCATCCATATGTGCATGCCCGATTATACCAGAAACGCGATTGATAGTTTGATGGATAGATGTAAAACTTTAGTTTGCGAAAAACTCGAACCAATTCCAAAAATATTTGATGATTTTATGGACACTAATGGTTGTACCTTGGACGATGAAGAAAAACCAACATTTATACAGAAAAAAGATGTATTATACAAAGCTAGAAATGATTACTTAAAAATGAACACAAAAGCCTGTAAAGATTATAAATCCCTAAAATTGCCGCATAGTCTTGTGGGTGATTTCTTTTTATTCGATGATGGCATTGAGGACAAAATTTTAATTTTCGGGACGCCATTGGCGAAAGAATACTTAAAAAAACACAAGTTTTTTTACGGTGACGGTACCTTTAAAATATGTCCCCGTCCATTTTACCAAGTATACAGTTTACATATAAATATTTCCCATGATGACAAAATTGTTAATTTTGTTCCTGTGCTTTATATCCTTCTGGCCAACAAAACGCAGGCAATTTACGAAAGACTGTTCACCATTTTGAGGAATCAATTTTCCGTTATAATAGACCTATATAACTATATAAATGTGATTATGAGTTGGCAACCATTCAAGCAGTAAAAGCAGTTTATCCTACTGTAAAAGTGACTGGCTGTTACTTTTATTACTGGAAAGCAGCACTTAAAAAGAGCCAAAAAATTGGTTTTGATAAGGCTGAACAAGGAATATTTATCACGCGCCTGCAACTGCCACTGATACCTCCACTTCTCATACCCGAAGCCATATTGAGCATTCAATAAGTGGCCGATGATTCCGAGGAATAAGTACAATGCATTCAACAATTATTTTTCAACACAGTGGATGGGAATTTATACCGAGAATGTCTTTACTTGCTATAATGAAAACTTCAAAACCAATAACCCTGTCGAAGGGTGGCATGGGAGGCTAAAAAAAAGATATCCGATCAAGCCACCATTGTATTTATTCATACAATTATTGTTAAAAGAATCTCGCTTTCAAGATATGAAGCTTAAAAAAGAACAAATCCATTGCAGAGGGAAGCTCCGCGATTCTAAATTATTAGAAAAAAACAATCAAATAGATAAAATTGTAACAGCGGCATTGAATAGCGAGATTACCGTAATTGATTGCTTAAAACGGTTAAGCAAAGTAAATTTTATATATAAACCCAAATAAAATATTTTGAGTCCACTTGTTATTTTATTTACACCTGTACTTCTGTCGGGTAGCGAATCTGTTGAACTACGAATCTGTCCGATCCAGTATCTGTCGATTAGCGAATCTGCCAAATGACGAATCTGTCCAATCCAGAATCTGTCCTACACCGAACAATTGATTTTTTTTATACAGTGATGAAAAAAAATCTATATTCTATGAGATGTGTACAAAAATCTAAACAGGGGTCAAGTCCCCCCCGCTTCCCTTACCTATATCGTTTGTCACAGGTTTTGATTGAAAATTTTAATTAATACAGACTTTAGTTCAAAGTACTCGCAGCATAGACGCCTTTCGTAGCGAGCACGCAATTTATATTAAAATAAAAATCTTTGTAATTTAAAAAATCTATTTATTTTAGGCTTGCCACCGCTCCGCTAACATTTTTAAACCATCTCCGATTGACTGTAGCGCTTGTGCGACGGCCATGTTGGTTTCGGACAAGTGCTGAACTTGATTTGTAACAATGGAAGTGACAGCTTCGAGTATGTCGGTGTTCCGGCGATCTAGCTGTAGCCGCTGTTCTTCCAGTGTCAACAACCTGTCGGTCGCACTCGTCAGCTGCGAACGTAGCTGTGTCGCCAGCGAAGGCAATGTTCCTCTGCGGCGACGTGGAGCTGTAACAAATATACTATTATTACCGAATATAACAACAATATTACATTGGAATGATGAACATTAATAAACTAGTGGTTTTGTAAGAACAGCAGATCGCGAGCTTTATAACTATGCAAAATAACCTTTCCTCTTTCACTTTTCCTTTTATACTTTTGAGCAAATAGGGGTATAAGTTTTAGAGATTAGGTACTCGCGTTTTCTTGGTCTGAGGCGATCGAACCTGGTGACTACGGATTTGTCTTGCAAAGGCTGGAGAGGACTGCGTAGTCTGATTAGTACCTAAAGGTATATTTTCCGAAAAAAACCCAAAAATTTAAATCCTACAACAAACTTCACCCCTTTTCCCCCTTCCCCCTTTTTGTTTTTTTTTCACACCATCTTGTGTACAATTAAATCTTTAGCGTATCTTTCTAATGTAATTGAAATAAGTTTATAAATAACGCTACAGAAAACGTCCCTCCTTTTCCTCTCTGTTTTCTCCCCGATCAAATATCGCGATAAACTAACAAAATAAATTAATCAAAGAACATGTGTGCCAAATTTCATCAAAATCGGTTGTAAAATGCGACCTGTAGGCGAGAACAAACTGACAGCGGACAAAAGCATTTTTGTCCAATCTCGAAACTGAGATGCTTCGCTCGCTCGGCAATAAACATAACAGGAAAGTAATATAAGTAAGCAGGTACCCTGTATACAGTAGTTGAGTTGATATTTGTACTCGCTGTGGCGTCCTGTACGTGGAAAAACAAACTGTTTTAAGCCTGCCACTTATCTAACCATATGTTTGTTTTTTGTTTTGTCTGTTGGATGTCCTACTTTAATAAATAAATAAATACCCCTGCTAGTACCTACTTCTATAACGCGGTGGCAGTGGGCTAGGTGGTGGAGACTCGTGAGAATATCGGTGCAGGGGTGTAGGAGAGGCCCGTATTGGATGAACACCCTGTCTGGAAGGAGTGGTGTCCACATAGTGGTAGTCAAATACAATCCTGGGCTGTGAAGTGAATCCTGGGAGAGTTTCTGTAGGCACCTACAAACATTGTATATTGTAGATCTATTCATTATAATGGGTAAATATACATTTGAAATAAAGCCATATAGTACCTAATGGAGGACATTACATCTGGAATAATAAGTTTGTCTAGCAGATGGTTATGATGTCCCAGGAACACTGTTTGTGTCAGCTAGTGGTGTGGTATTAAATAGACGGAGAGAGAGTTATGACAAAATAATATAAGGTATTATTGAGAGCTATAGTAAAACAATAATCTAGACTTACAATCGGAGTGTGTGTTGCCAGCTCCCCTAGACTTATATTAATCGGTGAGGATGAATGAAACGTTGAAGACTCGTCGTTTTGCTTGAGTTCCTAAAAATTATATTAAAGTTTAAATGACGAACATAGACTTCATATGTTATTGATAATTCTAAACTTGTTGTGTTCCGGCATTCAGAGGTAAGGTAGCCAGATCCTCAGTTTGTTGAGGATTCCGGGTGAAGTGCGCTTCCACCTTTGGCCTTATCTTAATTTGTTACCAGGTGAGATGAACGCCAAGCCTTCCCCGTCGTAAAACAAAAAAACCTTTTTTTTTATTGGTGATAGTCAAGCGTTTGCCCACCAACTTACATGTAAAACAAGTGGCGATGTGGCCTGAGATGGAGCTTGCCTAAAAGGAACTTATTTACTCTGGACTTGAAGACTCCAAGATTGTACCTACCTACTCGTGCGGAAATACACAGATCAATCAAACTAATCAAAACTTACACTAAAGGGATGAATAGGCATTTGCCTATCACCATTAACAAAACGTTCCCCGCCCATCAGGCGTACAATTCGTTCCTCCACCTCCGTCAAGCCATCACCGGCTCTGCACCGGGCTGCAGAACGTGTAGCAGCTTTTTTTTTAACAGCACTCTTTTTGTCGGCCCAGTACTAGAAAACAACACATTTTATTTTATAAATAAGTTTATTATGTACAGACAATATAACATTTGTCAAGTATTCCATGAAGCCAGCATGTTTTGAGATAGGTAATAAACTAGTGGTTCTGTAAGAACATTGGACCACACGAACCTTTATAACCAATGCTTTCCTCTTTCACCTTTTAGGGCAAATAGGGGTAAAATTTTTAGCGATTATTCGCGTTCCCTTGGGTTGAGGAGATCGAACCAGGTGTCTACGGATTTGTCTTGCAAAGGCGGAGAGGACTGCGTAATCTGATTAGTAAACGTAGGTATAAATTTTCCGAAAAAAAAAAATGTAATCCAGAAGTAAATATTTTCCCTTTTCCCCCTCCACTCACTTTTTTTATTTATTTTTTTCCAAACATCTTGTGTAAAATTAAATTCTTAGTGCGTCTTTCAAATTTAATTGAAATCCGTTGATAAATAAAACTTCCCCCGCCAATCAAATATCACGATCGAATCAAAAACATTTTAATAAATCAAGGAACATGTGTGCCAGTTGCCAGAAAAATGCGACCTGTAGGTGAGAACAAACAGACAGCCGCCGACAGACAGCGGACAAAAGCATTTTAGGCCAATCTCGAAACTGAGACGCTTCGCTCGCTCGGTCAACAAGTAAGATAGTAGGTACCTATCTAGGTCTTATATATAATTATTAGTAAAAAGGTAAATACCTACCTACCTTATTCCACTTTTTCCATGTCTTAGCGCTACCTTCCATACTATTTAGCTGAACGGACAATCTCTCCCAATGCTTTCGAGATGCATCGCGAGCACTGGCAACCTTCGAGAAACCTTTCGCGAGGCTAGGATTCTTCTCTAAATATTGGAGTAGAGTTTCTATTTGTGTTCGAGATGGATGAGACGATCGTTCGTTGAGACTGTAATTAAGGCCCTTTCATTAGACGTTTCCTCTTTTCCAAAGGAAAATTATAGTACTTCTGAACAAGTCACGAGTCTATTTTTTATATATGTATTACTTCAGGTACCTACATTAAAGGTAAGCTGAAAATTTTCTCGATAAAAATATTTATTGAAGATGGTACGTTTCAAAATTTACAAGAGAAATATTGTGATAACTACAACGAATATTGACTTACGATTTATTTGAAATGATAGGTTACATGTAGATCTACATTAAAGGTAAGCTAGTTTTTTGATACCAACTCAAATGTAATTTTAATAATAATTTATTTGAAAAACTACAGGCGCACCGCGCGCCCGCCTTTCAATCAGTAGCTCTGTGACCACTGTCGACGGCGGACGTGTGCTTGTCGTCCTCGCAGTGGTCAGACAACACCTAGACTCTGAATAAATATTAGGACGAATGTAAATAAGTTATTTGTTCTGTGCCAGTAAAGGTACCATCACACATTACCTAAATACCAGCAACGCAATCTCAGAATAAGAATTATTAAAAGGTTTTATTTACATGTCATGTGTACGCTAGCTTGATCTTAAACCAATGAGGCACTATTTATTTTATTTTTGCACTAATTATGTTCTATTTACGCATTATTTATTAGGCATAACAATGAACATGAATTCGATTTTGTGTACGCTACCATAACGGACACGCATTCATTAATAAATTAGGTATACTTAAATCAGTTTAAAATATTGAATAAGTAGGTAAGTAGCCATTAGTAAAAGTTTAGTTCATAAGCAAATAACTGTGCTGTGGCGGTCGCGACTCAACAATCGACCTCCAACATTACCTACCAGCGACGTAAAAGACGTTAAGTATAGGACCTTATTTGAAGAGCTTCCTTTTGATGTATTTTTCAACACCTTAACTGCAGTCACCAATCCGAAAACCGAAGCGTGGTAAATAATCACCACGAATAAAATATATAATGAATAGCCATGACGTGAGGCTCTGTCCAGCAGATAACACTAATGGGCTGTTGATGTGACGTGATGTGATTAGTAGAACTGCTAGGTGGTTCTGATTCTGACGCTTAATGACCAATCATTCGGAATTCTCATATTGACCAAACACATCAAAGCGAAATGACCAATAGGTACGCATAATGACATATTAAGCCAAATGCCAATACGCAATATGACGCATACGCCCAAAAGACTAAAACGCATAATGGGCAATGACTGATACGATACGTAGGTATTTCGTCCCTCAGTTTTGATCACTACTTTCTGCATTGGTCATTGGACTAAATTTCTGTGAAATTTTACATTTGTAATTTGACATTTTCATGACACCGAACGCCTAAACGTTTTTAACATAAACACTTGGCAGAAACATATTGCATCGATATAATTATATCCGACCAACCTATCCGATCTATACCTGAATCACAGCCATTGAGTTATTTGATTATCTTTGAACTAAAACACGGTATTTTCTGTTATTATTTATTACTTAACCAACTAAAAACCTACTTCGCTAAACCTATTTTAAAATCGCTAAGTTACTTTCAGATGAGCAAAAACCATTTTTCTCAAAAATTGCATTGAAAAAAGCCATATTTATTGCTTTTTTTCGTCGGGCTGGCAAGAATGAGCGCTAGATCTCACAACTTTATACTCATTATCTTATGTAACCGATGCAGAACATATTTGTCGTTTTACACACTGCCATACAGTAGTATTAAAAGTTATTCAAATTTATTATTGTATTTTTATCATAGCGATTGCCATTGCGCAATAAAGATGGAAAACCTTTCAGATTTTTTTCGAATTGTATTTTATAAATACAATACTGAAAGCTTATAAATTATTTTTTCACGTTTGACTGATTTATTACTGTTAGATTTACCTATATGGTATGACTTTAAACGTCATAAGAAATATTTCTTAAATAAACTAACAAGTGGCCAGTACCTTCGTATTTTGTGGAGAGTAGGTACCAATTACCTAGGTAATCAACAAATCTACAAGTGTGTCATTACGCGAAGGTTTCATTGTACATACTGGTTATTATACCTAAGGATAGGTCATTTCGTGTATGTGTCGTTCCGAGTTTGGGTCCAAATGCTTACTGTTTTTTTGCGAATTCGTCTTATAGCGAAGTTTTTTTTTATTATTGGTAATTATGCGTCAGAACCTGTTATATATGTACATAATAAGCATTAGGTACTTACTCCATCTTCTGTTATTACTCAATTACAACAATTCAACTGAAAATAAACAAACCACGAAACACCGTGACAACATAAATTACAGAGTCAACTGTACCTCTATGTGTACTGTACTGTACGTACGTATTATGCGCAACCACAGATGTCTAATCTCAGGGTGCGTTCCGTTACTGACCACTTTCGCCGCGGTCGCCCATTTTGACGTTCCGTTTGTAGCCGCGAGCCCCTAAATAGTCATAGACCAAGGCTCATTGGCTAATACGGCCAATAACTTTTTATTTGATCATAATGATGTAAATATTTAGCTAGTGTAGGCGCCCATCGCCTGCACTAGCTAAATACTTAGCTAGTGTAGGCGACAGGTTCGATGGTTCTAACTCCCAGTAAATAAAACCCGAGGATTAATTTACTCGATATATTGATTAGTAATACAAAAAAAACTCTTAACTTTGTGCAAAGGAGCATGCGGTGTGCGAGGGACTCGTATTTCGACTGTTTTCTTTGAATTTCCGGTAGCCGGTAGCAATGCTATTGCCGTTGCCCCTTCCCTCCGCCGTCTTTTCGTACCCCTCATGCTCCCCGCGCGACATAGATACACTACATTTACATTTATGTACTTAGTTTATATAAATAACATTATTTTATTTTATTCGCGTCGCTAACAGCTAGTATTATATAAATACTTTCGGACTATTTTTTATATTCAATATATATAAATATATTTTTTATATTCAACATTATAAAGTTGTATCGTATAATTTTGTACATATTTATTATTCAACCCTACTGATCCTTATCCATCCTCGTTATCTCCCGGGTGCTTTATTTAAATCTGTTTCCCAAATTTTTTATAAAGCTTGTATAAGGCAATGCGCAAGTCACGCGAAGCCAGGAAAAAAAAACTTTTTATTTCTGTAAATTTGCTTCAGTTTTAAGCAAAAATTATGCAGACCACCTAGATATCTACTAGCCATTTAAATTACTTATTATTGTGAAAATATATGTATTAATAATAAATATACGTTTCTTTTCGTTTTATTGTATAAAACCACATAAAAGATTCAACCTATATATGCGTTACAAATCATTATCTACTAGCAGACAACAAGCTGAAATTATCATAGTAAGATATGGAATGGAATATTTACCAACAAAGCGTTGCTAGGCCACCTCATGACAAAGTCTAGACAGTTTTTAAGGCATAGATAAAGGCTATTCGGCCCATTAATTTTTGGTTTCAGACAAGTTTTATTAATTTTTACGCTACAATAATGTAGACTTAGCTATATAAATGACTTAACATATTGTAAATAATACGCTTTATTGATATGTGAGAGGATTGATCGATTTGTCGACTATGGTTGTAACACATCCATCCGTAACTCATTTCACTTCAATTGTGCTCTGAAACATAACAGAATACCATTTCAAGGTGAAGCGCGTTTGCTTTCGAAGTGAGCTCGGTGAGCGAATTCGAGTTCGAAGTCTTTCCCTCGCGGCTTCGTTCGTATATTGGTTATTGATAAGTAGAATTACATTGAAAAACATAATAGATAGTATCATTAAATAGATTTAAACATTATTAACATTATTGACCGCCAGCGTTCTTTTTACATGACGCGACCTATAGATACGTGAGACAAGGCGGTATGGTTGTATAACTTTAGCCATGCCATAATGGGTAAATAAGTAAAATAAACTCCGGTGTCATATAAACAGACGCTGAGACGCTCTATGAATTAATAATCTGCTACCGGGACAATTTTAATCAATATTCCCTTTTAATGTTCTTTTTTGTTGTCTCGCAGATGGCGTGGAAAGTTAATTCTAGCAGTCCAGTTTGTTTCCCTTGACACCAAACTTGATAACCATTAAACAAATCATTTTTCATAGAATAAAGAAATATGTAGAGAAAATAACTACAAAAAAACATCTCGTATAATGTTATATAGCGTCGGTGACGACTTGTCTTTGTTGATTACAAAATTCATTAAACCAATAATACTGATTTAAAATTTGAGTGGGTACCCCTAAAGCCTACTGAATGAATCAAAGAAGCAAACACGCGTGAAGTGCCGCTAGTTTCGGAATCTAATATTAAAAATAAAACCAATGTATACAGATCTTCATTATTTTAATTTTGCGTAACAAATACTTAGAACTAAAACTACAGCCTAACAGTCTTAAGTTAAGACTTGCTACTCGTGATCCAGTCTTGTTATGTTAAGACTCTTAACATAACAAGACTGTCTTCCAAGTCACCAGACAGGTACAGGTCGTACGTTCGAGTGCCAGGTCGTCATCATCATCATCATCATCACGAGAGAAGAGACGGATTACTTTTGATGACCTGTTGAACATCCGCCGGAAGTGAAGACAACTTGCTATTGATGAAGAACCTTCAACAAAAATAAATTATTTACAATTCTAATTAATAACAAGTGTACAGGACGTTGATCTCTCCAAAGAGTGCAATGGGGTCTGATCTCCACGCTTGGCAGGCTTAAAGCGTTATGGTGCGCGAAGGTGTGATGTACAATGTGTGTAGAGGGAATGTGATGAGACAGAGGCCGCAGACAACATAACTTCAATAAGCCTCATAGCTCAGTTGGTATTAACTTCTGCGCTGTAGGCTGTGGGTTCGATTCCCACCCAGGACAAACATTTATGTGATGAATATAGAACAAAAGTATTCAGGTATTCTAGCCGTTATCTAGTTCTCATATTGCAAGCTATGCTTAGTTTGGGGCTCTAGATGGCGCTGTGTGGAATTAATTTCCTATAACAAATAACTCAGAACACAAGCCATTATACAAGCGATATAACACACAAGGAGAAAAGTCTCTCCCGAGACTTAAAGGTTCAATTCCACTTGTGAGTATGGAATCGTCAACCGAGTCAAAGGCTCCAGCTGGTATCCAGGTACTCCTGCCCAAAGGTGACAACAGTACTCCAGGTGGAGACGCACTCCACCCGGAATCCTCAACAGTGAGGAACTGGCTATCTTACCCCTAAATGCCGGACGAAACGGCGACAGAATTAGCCACCGCGCCCCGGAGAGCGACCTCCAGAGACAGTAAGATACAGCAAGGGAGGTAGTATGAGGGAGTGCACCTGAGCACCTCCCGCAGCTCGTGGGGGAAGGTGTCCCGGGAGATGTTGTCTGCCAGCATGGAGTAGCAAGCCGGCAGCGACCAGCGCGGCGCCCGCTTCTCCTCCATCTGGAACACATCCTCAACATGTAATACAACTGGGAGACGGCCTTACTGCGTCGGTCACATCCACAAAGAACAAAGCCTTTTTTTATTGTACTTCGGGGAAGTGCTTGTCCTTCATCTCATCCGGTAACAAGTTGAGATAAGGCCGAAGGTGGAGGCGCACTTCCCTCGGAATCCTCAACAAACTGAGGAACTGACTATCTTACCTCGAAATGCCGGAACACAACTATTTTACAATTGTTATTATGGCGACAGAATTAGGTAAGATGGTGGTAGCTAGCCAGGCGGACTTCAACAAAGTCCTACCACCAACCAAACCAAGCACAATATATTGTACTCCCCTGGGGATCGAACCCGGGACCTCTGGATCTGAAATCGGTGGGTTGAACCACCAGCCACAGAGGCGCTTTGTATCCACACGACTATGAGAGTTGACAACGGCAAGCTGTAGGTGGCGCGTATCGTAAATAAAACCTTTTGATAATTCATATTCTGAGATCGCGTTGCTGGTATGTAGGTAGGTAATGTGACCATATGATGGTACCTTTACTGACACAGGACAAATAACTTATTTAAATTCGTCCTAATATTTATTCCGAGTCTAGGTGTTGTCTGACCGCTGCGAGGACGACAAGCACACGTCCGACATCGACAGTGGTCACAGAGCTACTGATCGAAAGGCGGGCGGTGCGCCTGTAGTTTTTTCAAATAATTAATGATTACAATTCAATTTGAATTGGTATCAAAAAACTAGCTTATCTTATATAGTATCACAATATTTCTCTTGTAAATTTTGAAACGTACCAATTTCAATAAATATTTTTATCGAGACAATTTTCAGCCTTTAATGTAGATAGGTACATATAAAAAAAATAGACTCGTGACTTGTTCAGAAGTACGATAATTTTCCATTGGAAAAAGAGGAAACGTCTAATGACAGGGCCTTAAGCCTCGCGTGCCCGTAATTTCACCGGCACCCTACCCTTCAACCCGGAACACAGCAATGCTGCTTGGTGGCTGAAATGGGTATGGTGGTATCACTTCCCCGGACAAGCCTTCCACTGGGGGCTCTCATACCCTTAACGTGTTCTTCAACTGATGTGTTCCGGTATTCAGAGGTCACATAGCCAGTTTTACAGCCTAAATTATTACTATTTTTACATATCTTTTTTTTTTTACATTGTCTGTTGTACCTTGTAGTTAGAATTGTTGATATTATTATGTTATTTGCTAAGCTTGTCTGTTTTTTTTTTATTATTTCCTGTTTGTGTTCATCAATTTTTAGATTAAACGAAACTAAGCGTAACTTTTGTGTACCTATGGTAGAAATAAATGAAATGAAATGAAAGTTCCTCAGTTCTGAGGATTCCGGGGGAAGTGCGCCTCCACCTTCGGCCTTATCATATGTTGTAACCAGGTGAGATGGAAGTCAAACACATTCCCGTTGCACAATTATAATAAAAAATAGACCTTGACTCGCTAAACGCTAACATTCATAATTTATATTAACACATTTATAGCAGCAGGAAACGTAGGGACCTTTTTAAATGACAAATAATAAAAAAAAAACAAAGGAGGCGTGGTTTTTAGCAAGTAATTTAATAACGAAGATTCTAATACCAATAATCTCGGCTGTTCTCTTCGACAAAGCTCGACAAACTCCAAGTTCACTTCTGTCAGCACTCCCGGTAATTTAGTAATGCCACTGGTTTATTAATATATCCAGTGTTTGCCCGTGGCCACGACATTATCGAATGTTAAAAGAACACAAAATACAAATAAAGCGATCAAACACGAGTCAGACTCGCGCGTGAGTAAAACAATCCAAGCCAGTAAACAAATAAGCAAATAATGTTGTGTTTCGGCATTCAGAGGTAAGATAGCCAGTTCCTCAGTTCTGAGGATTCCGGGTGAAGTGCGTCTCCACCTTTGGCCTTATCTCAATTTGTAACCAGGCGAGATAAAGGATAAGTGCGTAACCGTCGTAATAAAAAAAAAAAATTGCATTGGTAATTACTTATAATTTATTAAAAAGTCATCATAACGATCCATAAAACGTTGTAATTTAACCGCGACATCTAGTTTGGTCGCGATGAACTAAATACAATGCAACAGTAAACAACATTCCGAGGCGTCTTCACACAACGCCCGACCGGGCTCTAGTACCTCAGATTAATACAACGCAACTTCACTCTAGTTTCGAACTAAGATGTAGTAATAATAAAGGTGACATTGCTGTGCGCTCAACCACGGCGCTTATGACCGCCAGATGACAGAAATACGCGCGAATTTCTACGTTTTATTTTTTTACGGTAAAACAAACATTTAATTTTGATAATCTAAAACACAGACCGTCTGCTGTGTACTGTGTTTATTTACTGTACAAAGTGTCAAGTCCTAATTGGGCGTGTTTATTGAATGGCGAACATTTTTGGTACAAATTAGAGTCAACTTGTTTTTTTTTACTATAGAGAAAATTTGATGTAAATCGTGTTTTCGCAACATCCGTTCTAGCATCTATCCTGAACTATAACATATATAATTTCAAAGTAAATGCTACAGTATTGTGGAAGATACGATCGCTGAAGCGAAGTCATTTCACGTGTCATAGACTCTCGTCGACCGACCACAGCGGAGTGCGGGTTGGTGAAACCTTTAGTAGTACCTTTATTTTCCTCTGTCGAGATCAGCCGCAATGGACTTAGGTCTCTTGTAGGCAATACCTGGTTCTTTAGCGAGGAGAGCGCGTGGCCCGCCCCGAGGTACAGTGCGGCCGCGAGTGTACGGTACCTTGAGTAGTGCGAGGCCACGCAGCATTGCGTCGGTCCACAGCCAGCGTTGTGTGTGCGAGGAGAGCGCGTGGCCCACCCCGAGGTACAGTGCGGCCGCGAGGGGCGCCGCGGACAGCGACGACGCCATCAGCAGACAGTCCACGTGAGTCTGTACTCGGGCTTCATTGTTCGAAATGCCCTGCACACATATATATATATATATATCTCAATACCACTATATATATTTACTATGCTATAGGGCACACAATATAAAATAACACATACGAAATAAATACAAAAGAAAAAAAAACACAAAGTTTTGTATTTTTGTGTTTGTAATGAATAGGCTCAAAGACTACTGGGCCGATTTTTTAATTTATTTCACGTAAAGAATGCTAAAGTGTCACTGAGTGACACAGGCTATATTTATAATCGGGTTTTACTAGGGATCCTTACGAAATCTGTTATAATGTAACCCAAGGTGAAAGAAAACGACCGATAAAATCCCTTACATCGCTTGCGCTGTGAAAACTATTGATGGAGTGTTCTACTTCTACAGTTTCAGTGACCTACAAAAAATTCGGCGATCGCTTATTATGTCCTACTATTAGTTATGTCACTATACATACTTTTTTTATATTTTGAAAGTTAATATACGCTATATTAACTTAAAGGAAATGGTTGGCTACATTGTCCTATGACACTGAGAACATAGCAGTAATAATCTAAGTAATTTGTCATCTGCATGTATTAAATACAAATATAAGTTATGGCTATATACCTAAGAACCTTTTTTCAAATTTGTTTTTTTTTTTAATTTTAATTTTAAATGTATCTTTTAATTTGTCATTTCGAGTGAAACTTATTACTGTATAATAAAGCTGAGGATTTATTAACTGACAATCGTTAATTAACATTAATATTTATAGTTTGAATACAATTTTTAAGTACCAACCTACTTGTGCAAGCTTGAGTGGTTAATAAATAATTTTTCAATTTTAAATTTTAATGCTTATCCAAATAAATCAAATCGTAGTCAAGACTCTTTCAGAACCTAATAACTTTTTGAATGGATCATTAAGTAATGAGCCAGCCCGAGTTTCTTGTCTGTCTCGTTGTGTGCTGGTCGCGATCCCGAACAGGCGTTACATTTGTCGTTTCAAAATGATCATAAAAAATCGTACTGAAATGTTTGTCTTTTGAATTATTCAAATTGGACGTTCCTTTCAATAGATATCGTGTATTTACGTTATATATTAGATATCACATAATGATTGGTGATATCTATGAGCGATAAAAACATGGCTGAGTCTATTTCCCACAGTCCTATTTCATGTAAGGCCGTTCGTCTTCGGAACGACTTGCCCACTGAAATAAGTCTGGCTCCGTCCGTGTATACTTTTAAATTGAGGCTGAAAGTTCACTGCCTTGCTTCTATTTAAATCTGACCCTGTCCAACTACTTATATTGATGTATATATTTATTTGATTTATTGTTGTGGTAGGTATGTATTAGTCCATAGTTTGTATTTATTATAATATGTAACTAGTATTTGTTGTAATTTCTGTTTATATTTAAACTGATTGCTGTGCACTACTACTGTTATTATTTTTATTTTTTTTACTGTTTACATTTCTCGTTACAAGGTTGCCTGGAAGGCCGCCCATTGTACTTAGTCGCTATTGTTACTAAATGTTTGTTATGTGTATTTATTTCTGTGTACAATAAAGCGTTCATTCATTCACTCATGTAAGAATAGGATAAGCTCGCTCCTAGGTGCCGATCAACTCTTTCATTGCATCATTAGTGTAGGGGTGCACTAAGGCACAGTGAGGTTCCCAAGTCCCACGAGTCAGTAGATACCTGGAGGTGTGCTTCAATAACCTCAGCCGGAGAGGACCCGAGCTTGTTTAAGTTCTCCAGAGTCGGCTCTTTCAGGAATTGTTCCACATCCAGGTCTGTACTGCTCACTGAAATACACAATATACTGTATTTGTTATTATACCAAATACTTATTATTATTAAATATAATTTAAGACACCTTGTAAAGGGAGGAACGTGAGATTTAGCATTTTAATTATTAGTGAATAATGTTAACGCAAGAGTTCTAGCATGTCCCATTGTGGCTAAAAGGTTCGTAGTCAGGCCGAGCAGGATCAAGAGGTCAATGTCAATTTAGAAATATCTATTGTCTATGTATTAGTATATATATAATATAGGTACTTACTAACATTGACTGACATATTTATTATTTGAGTTGTCAATGTTTTAGAAAATCAATTAAGTGATCCCATTTTATAATACCGGCCATATTATTAGACATACTCCCCTTAATTTGAATATGAAGCTATCATGACATAGACACTGGCAGAAAAGTGACCCCCATCACTAATTGCCATAAAACAAAGAAGTTGAAGTTAACCTAGCTTTGTAGAGATACGATCGCTACACACTTTCACTCGCGTCATGCGTACAAACTTACAAAAGGAAAATAAACGAAAAAAAAACTCAATATTGGTGGTTTTAAATACATAAAAAATACATAAACGAACAAACAATACAATGTTTTGTCTCACCCGATGTATCGAGTGTCATGTCGATTGTCATGTGGGTGTCTGCAAGCGCGTGTCGAGTGTCGCCGCCGCCGAGCGACACCGCGGCATCATCATCATCATCATCGACAGAGTCTGATCCTTCACTCTCATCCTCCGACTCTGTCTCCTCTGAAAATACAATTAACACATTTGTTTTTTGTCAACAAGCCTGATAGCTCAGTTGGTAGTAATTCTGCCTTCTGCGCTGTAGGCTGTGGGTTCGATTCCCACCCAGGACAAACATTTGTGTGATGAATGTAGATGTTTGTTCTATGTTTGGGTGTTGTATCATATAGTATGTATGTATGTACAAAAAGTATTTAAGTATTATATCCGTAAACTAGTTCCCACATTACAAGCTATGCTTAGTTTGGGGCTAGATGGCGCTGTGTAAAATGAATGTCCTGTAACATTTATTTTATTTTACTTATTTGGGAAAACTATTTTATTTATTAGGATGGGACACTTATGGCTAATAATAAAAATACAATTATTTGTAGTATCGCAGTCCACTGTTGGACATGGCTCTCCCAAGCCCAATCTATGGCCTTTCTCATCGGATATCCTACACTACACAATAAAAACCAATAACCCTTATGGTTTTTATGTTAAATGGTATAAAAAAACAACGTATGACGCACCATCAGCCCGAAAAACTACACCAATAGTTTGATATCTTTTGCCACACAGGATCTGATGTCATTAATGTAATGAAGGAAAAACAATGATCCCAGTATCAACCCTTGAGAGACACCACATTTGACAAGTTCCTGTTTTGAGTTGTCCTCATCGACGTTCACTACTTGATTTCTGTATTTTAAGTATTATCGGAAAATATCAAGGTCTTAGCCAGTTAAACCATAAACCTTGAGTTTATCTAAAATAACGTCATGATGCACGCAATCAAAAGCTTTGGAAATGTCACAAAAGACACCATCATATGTTTTAATTTTTCGTTAGAGATTGCCTAAAAGTTTCGTGAATAAATTTACTATATACAAACAAACAAACATGTATATTCATCACACAAATGTTTCTCCCGGGAAATTATAGACAATACAGACAAACAGCCGTGCATGATCCAGCCCCCTCATTTGAGTGTTTCATATAAAATTAGTTTGATAAAACATCTAATTATGATTTTGATTGATATCTACTGAAGTCATATTCATTGAAAATGTCGAATCATATTAATGTATACGCACATAATTAAATATTTACTATTTCAGTAAATATTTTAATACTTAATATTTAAGTATTTGTATGGGTGTCACAATATGACAATATTCAATAAGTCTATTGTAGTCCTCCCAACTTACAATCCTAAAGCCTATTTGTACATATGGGATCCAATATTGGAAAGGTTCCAGAGCAAAACAATGAGAGATATGTTCAACATTCCACAACATATCAGCAACAAGTTTATGTACATGGATATAACATTAAAAACAGTGAAACAGGAAATAGAGCCATACACCAAGAATTAAATATTAATGCTGATTAAGCATAGACATGAACTATCCGCACATATGCAGGGATCATCGGGGAGCCTCAGGTCATTCTCAACACTGAGGCGACACATCATCCAGGATCTTGCAATAAGATTCGCGGACAGAGAGAGAGAGAGAGAGAGAGAGAGAGAGAACTGGATTGTTGTCAAAATTGTCAGATGGCCAATGGTAAAGAAAATGAAAAAATATATTGTAGTCCTCCCCAGGGTTCTGACAGCGACCATTTTGACCAACAACCCACACCTGCGCGAAGGATTAGTTACTGTATTTTTATGTTATGTTTCCTTCCATAAGTAATTGTGTTTCTCTGTGTGTATGTATATGAATGTACGATAAAGTTTCGTTGTTAGCTATGTCTGACCTGCATCGCCGTCGTCGCTGCCGTCGTCGCTGCCGTCGTCACTGCCGTCGTCGCCGTCGCTGAGCACCGCACACTCGCCCAGCTTCTGTCGTATCGCCTGCCTGTGGACGGCGCCGCCGAGACTGTTGCCTGGGCAAACAACCGTCCTCCATTCACTCGTACACTCACACTGGGTCAAGTCCAGGTCCCCTCTGTGGTCTAGTGGTTCAACCCACCGATTTCAGACCCAGAGGTCCCGGGTTCGATCCCCAGGGAGTACAATATATTGTGTTGGTTTGGTTGGTGGTAGGAATTTGTTGAAGTCCGCCTGGCTAGCTACCACCATCTTACCTAATTCTGTCGCCATAATAACTATTATAAAATTGTTGTGTTCCGGCATCTTGTGTTAAGTTAAGTTAGCGAAAATATTAAGTAAGAAAATATAATTAATTTGACGAGAAAAATAATTTTTGAATTTGATTTGAAATAAAGTTAAATGTATTGAAAAACACCAGCAAAACTAGTGTTCTGCCATAAAGACCACACTTTGCAGGGGTTCTGCCATAAAGACCACACTTTGCAGGGGTTCTGCCATAAAGACACACATCGCTTGCGGCGATCATACAAGTCCTATGGCAGAATATAACTCTTTAGTGTTAAATGAACCTTTGCTATATCGTGGGATTGTATGTTTGTTTGTTTGTATTTCACAAGCGTGCAGCAAGTATAAGAGAAGCAACCTGCCAGCACGACGCGCACCAGCCGCGTGTCCCCGCCGGGAACCGAAGCCAGCGCGTCCACTACCTCCATGCAAGCCTCTCGACCGATCTCGTTGTGAGACAAGTCCAGCGACTGAAACGATACAAACAAACATACAAACAAACAAACAAACATTACTCAACTACTATCAATGTTCCTTCTCAATTCTTTTGGGAATTTAAATTTAAGAATTTGGAAAAAATACATTTGGAAGGCCAGGCGCTACAATAAAAAAAAAACGTTTTCATAGATTCATCTTTTTTTCTCTTCCTTTCTTTTGTACTACTTGGAAGTGGAAAAAAGTTAAAGCGGATACTTTGTTGGATTAGTTATTTTTAATGTATTGTATTTTTTGTATAGTGTATCTGTATCCCGAATAAAATAAAGTAAAAATTCCTTCCCGTAATACAGTGGGAATTTCCAAAATAAAGCGGACACTTTGTTGGATTGGTTATTTTTAATGTATTGTATTTTTTGTATAGTGTATCTGTATCCCGAATAAAATAAAGTAAAAATTCCTTCCCGTAATACAGTGGGAATTTCCAAAAATCCTGTCTAAGTGCACTCACACACTACAGAAAGATATTACCTTATTTACCTAAGTAGTCTTATGATGTTTCCCCTTAGCATAATATAATCTATGCCAAATTTAATTAATATCTGTTCAGTTGCATTGTCGTGAAAAAGTAACACAAACAAACAGGCTTACTTTAAAACAATACAAATAATTTAAATTATTAAAAAGCGTCTGTTTATATTGTCTAAATAATTGTCTTTTACTAAATGCATATAAGTATATACGGTACATGTAACAATTTTTCGTACCACAAACCAAACTCAGTACAAATCTGTACCCCCTGGGGATCGAACCCGGGACCTCTGGATCTGATACCACTAGACCACAGAAGATTGATCTCTCTTCCTATCGGCTAAGCTTGATCTCTCTTCCTTCCCAATTTACTTCAGTTACTTTCACAGCATTATGTCATACTGCATGATGTTGTGGGGACTTCCCCACGACCTCTGCTGCAGATACAGACACCGTGCTCGGATGCAGAAGAGGACATATTGCATTGTTCACAAGATGGGTCCCCGAGACTCATTAATAGATATAAATAAATTATTATGTACAGTGTGTGTTATGTAAACATTAACTTGCTTGAAAAAAAAAGAGATAAACGAAATATAATTATCATACTAAAAATAAGAATGAACTCGCAATCGTTCATAGGACAACTGTACATTTATTTTATATTATTTTATTAATTAATACCAAGATGTGCTGAGCTTGTCAAATAATAAATTAAAAAATGATGTTATACAAAAGCTACCAAGGAAAGCTTGTTATAAAATTTCAATTACTTAGAAAATAAGAAAGCCTAACATAAAACAAATTTTTGCTCCAGTGAATATTTTGTAATTAGTATTAGATCATTTTAAGCTATTGTAATGGATCATCAAATAACGAACTAGCCCGAGTTTCTTGCCGATTCCGAACAGGCGGTACATTTGACGATGCAAAATGATTCTTAATAATCTTAAATGAATATATGATATATGATTTTAATTTTCCACTCTCCCTGTCTCCCAACTCTCACAGATACATATCCTCACACACTCCTCTGTCAGTTTTGCAGGCCTTTATATATATATATATACATATTGATATATAAGATTTTTATTTACGAATTAATATAGTTTACATAGTAGATTATAATGAATTGACATGTTTGTAAGTATTAAGAAATGTTTTCTTACATATAATATTAATTTACTCATTTAGTAGTTTTGCCTTCTTTGCTGGCAATATTATTTATAAATCAACATGGCAACATTAGGATTGTAAAATGGTCTCTTGCCCGGTTGCCCTTCCTTCAAGAAAAAACACTGTCCGCTCACCGTGTAAATCAAAATTAAAATACAGTCCACTAATCTAAAAAGTGCCTTTTTATTATACAGTAAGTATTTTTTTTTTCTAGTACAATATAATATATATCAATGTGTCTAAGTAGGTTCACTATTGCATTAGGTGCCCCTGTAATAAAAGTGTTCTGTACTATGAATAAATAAAATAAAATATGAATGTATGTATTGTTACCTCCAACATCAGCGAGTTATCTCTGATGGCTTTCGCGAGCGTCCTCGCCCCTTTGGTCTTCAGCAGGCAATCTCCGAAGTTAATACTCTTCAAGTTTCTTAATCTGCAACAAATGTACATACTCGTAGATACAGCCGCTGCTAGAAAACTATACATCTGGACCAAGAGGTGAGATGATCGGGGGGATAAAGTGTTTAAAAAGTGATTGAAAGATAAAATTGATGCACGAAATGTGCACTGCGTAGGAAACGGGACAATTTGACCTCTGACAACGAGGTCATTGAACTCAATGGTCAATGACCTTAATTAGTTTCGATTCTCGCCACGGCGCCCGCCCACCGTGTTGTCGTTGAGGTCCAGCGAGCTGAGCCCCGCGTTGTGTGTCACCCCCCCCACAATAACAAGTAACAGTGAAGACAGTACGTTACTTGGGGAGTGCCCTCGCCACGGCGCGCGCCCCGCGTCCGCCCACCGTGTTGTCGTTGAGGTCCAGCGAGCTGAGCCCCGCGTTGTGTGTCACCCCCCCCCTCCCCCCACAATAACAAGTAACAGTGAAGACAGTACGTTACTTGGGGAGTGCCCTCGCCACGGCGCGCGCCCCGCGTCCGCCCACCGTGTTGTCGTTGAGGTCCAGCGAGCTGAGCCCCGCGTTGTGTGTCACCCCCCCCACAATAACAAGTAACAGTGAAGACAGTACGTTACTTGGGGAGTGCCCTCGCCACGGCGCGCGCCCCGCGTCCGCCCACCGTGTTGTCGTTGAGGTCCAGCGAGCTGAGCCCCGCGTTGTGTGTCACCCCCCCCCTCCCCCCACAATAACAAGTAACAGTGAAGACAGTACGTTACTTGGGGAGTGCCCTCGCCACGGCGCGCGCCCCGCGTCCGCCCACCGTGTTGTCGTTGAGGTCCAGCGAGCTGAGCCCCGCGTTGTGTGTCACCCCCCCCACAATAACAAGTAACAGTGAAGACAGTACGTTACTTGGGGAGTGCCCTCGCCACGGCGCGCGCCCCGCGTCCGCCCACCGTGTTGTCGTTGAGGTCCAGCGAGCTGAGCCCCGCGTTGTGTGTCACCCCCCCCACAATAACAAGTAACAGTGAAGACAGTACGTTACTTGGGGAGTGCCCTCGCCACGGCGCGCGCCCCGCGTCCGCCCACCGTGTTGTCGTTGAGGTCCAGCGAGCTGAGCCCCGCGTTGTGTGTCACCCCCCCCACAATAACAAGTAACAGTGAAGACAGTACGTTACTTGGGGAGTGCCCTCGCCACGGCGCGCGCCCCGCGCCCGCCCACCGTGTTGTCGTTGAGGTCCAGCGAGCTGAGCCCCACGTTGCCCCCCAACGCCGCACAGAGCGCCGCCACCCCGGCGTGGTAGATACCGTTTTGGGGTAACGCCACCACCTCGAGGGTACCCATATCCTGAAATTATCAAACTTATTATATTATTCACATATAACTAGTAGTTCGCGTAAAAAATTCAATGATTTAAAAGTACATTTCTAAATTATATGTCACAAAGAATTGGCAAGGGATGGTCTAACTGAGCAGATAGCTCTTACACAATATCCTACCGAATATATACTTTTTAAACTTTGCAAATAAATAATGCAATAAATTATTGAATTCACATTTCACTTTAGTTTATCTTAGTTACTTTCAGTATTGTTTTATTGCATATTTTTATGGGGAAGTGCAGTAGATATTGTAAGCTTTTTTATTTCGCAAAAGTACGGGCAATTTTACGAACGGTTTAAAGAGAATTCTTACAGTCACCTCTCAATACATTTATGAAGTCAATTCATCGATATATCAATGCATTACCAAAAACTTGGCTCCCGTGTAGTACTTCAACTGTGTCGATTTTCAAGAAATTAATATTATTGTTTACCTTATAGAATATTTACACCAAGTTTCGTGTTCCAAATCCTTTACAGTAAAATGTTTTTTAGTTATTTATAAGATTCTGTTAATGTACATTATGGTGATTTTCAATAAATAAAAGAATATATATACAAACAATTAATAAAATACAACAATTATTCGATGTTAAGGCGTACACAGGCGTACTGTTAGAACCAACCTTGAAGACTTCAGCAAGCGCCGTGGCGCCGTCGTTTTCCAGTCTGTTTCGACCCGCGACAAAAGTCTTGAGCCGCTTCCGTCTAGCGCCGAGCGCTGCCGCCAGCACCTTGCCACCCGTTATACCCAATCCGTTGTTGTTCAAACGAAGCTCCTATAATTATAGTCTTATTTGAGAAGAGTACCTACTATTTACTGCTTTTCGCCCTTCAGTATAAACAGTTTTTCATACAAACATATTATTAAAAAATATGGCAAAGGCGGGCTTAACACTAAAATGAGCTCTCTGCCAGCAAATGGCATAGCTGATCCAAATTATATAATCTGTGTTTTAAAACAATTTAATAATATTAATGGCATGTTTCAAGATTTCCAGATAAGTCCTGATAAATTACTGGAAGAACAATTAATAATTTCAGCTGCCAATGATGTGGAATACTCAAGAGGACCCTTCTTCTTCGCCATAAGGGCAGCAGCTTTCTTCAGGGTATTTATTATCTATATCATAACCGCGAGTACCAATCAGTCAAGCGTGGTGATTACGGCAAAATCAACCAGCTTTGTAGGTCGTCCGGCAGTGGACAGTATCGCTTCCCACTGTCAGTCTGTCCCTATGTATGCTTAGAACTTTAAAACTATGCAGCGGTCTTTTTTTAATAGATAGAGTGATTCAAGAGGACGTTTCACATGTACATGCATAATATAGTAAAGAAACACTGATCATTTTCTAGGTTTCTTTGCTAAGGCTGTCTGAACCGTACGATATAGATCAATATAATGTACTACAGTATTGTACATCTTTACAAGGTCTACAAAAAAGTCCACCAATTTTTATCATTTACGAAGTGATTTTAAGTAATACAGTAATCCTTATCCAATTAAGTACCTCATATACATTGTGCATTTAATGTAGCTCAATATGGCCCTTTACAGCATGTAATTTAAATGAATATTTTCAAAGATATTACAGATGAAAAATGCAGGGACTAAAATAATCTATATGACAAAAACAATGTTTGCCGGCTCAGCTAGTTGCTTTATAAATGTAATAATAAAGAATGAAGGGCCTTACCTCAAGATGGCTACAAGCATCACTCTGCAGTAAATCAGCCACTCCCTCTACACCGATGGCGCCAAACGCATTGTTGCTCAAGTCTAGCACCGTTAGCCGCGCATCTGCCTTTATCATACCCGCACCCAGCGCGCTCTGTTGATGCAACCACCTTATCATTACATGAACATTTAAAGGGTCAGGGCCCTCATTCCAATGAAACCTATCGCTTCACTGTGACAATATTATTATGAATGCTATTCATAATAGGTTTTTATTTGTTGTAATAAGTTTTTTCATAATATTAATCGAGATGTGTAGTATGCTTTTAATTTTATAATAATAGTTAAAGCTTGACTATAACTAACTGTTCCTTTGTGATCCTATAGTTACAAATAAATGAAATTAAATTAAAATACGCTGTAAGTTGTGGGTTTGATTCAGACCCAGGACTAACATTTGTGTTTGTCATTTGTCCGTTATGAATGTTTGTTCTGTGTTTGGGTATTTACATGGTAAATGTAATGATAATATGTATTTGCTAAGGATGGTATTGTATCCATAACATTGTCCTCATTTCCAAGCTTCACTTAGTTTGGGACTAAATGGCACTGTGTGAAACCTGTGTCCTGTAATATTTATTTATTTTATGGTTGTTTGTATTGATGCCCATGTTTTTTTTATATTGTGTTGCAGGGGAAGCGCTTGGCATTCATCTCACAGGGTTACAAGTTGAAATAAGCCAAAAGGTGGAGGCGTACTTCACCCAGAATCCTCAACTAACTGAGGAACTGGCTCTAAATGCCGGAACACAATACATTTTTGGATTGTTGTTATGGTAGCTAGCCAGACGGACTTAAACAAAGGCCTACCACCAACCAAACCAAGCACAATATTGTACTGACACTGGGAATAGAACCCAGGACTTCTGGATCTGAAATAGGTGGGTTGAACCACTAGACCACAGAGGTGATTCATATCATTGTATCTCTGAAGAACTTGTGTTTCAAGAAAATAAAAACAATGGTCTGTAACTACTTAGGGGTCTACTCATGACTGAGCATGGTGTTATAGCCTCACCAATGCTGGCGGAATCTCCGTCTTCAGCCTGCCAGTGAACATGTCAGAGAACAGAGCCTCCCGGACCTCCGGATGGTGCTCCAGGGCTCCAGCGATCGCCTCGGCCGCGGCCACGCCCAGCGTGTTCCCTGTCAGCGCTAGGCAGTGAAGGTTGACGCACGCGTTGATTGCATCCACAATGGGCTTGGCTAAATCGTACAATTGATTAGAACATACTATGCACCCAATGAATAACTCTTTGCCGGTGATTTTAGGTTAGGTTTATCTATGATTTGAAATTTTGAAAATTATGAAATCCACTGAAAAAATAGTATTTTTCAGTGGATTTCATAATTTACCAATAAAATTTGGTAATGTATTAATCAAGAACTTTATGATCGTGATAGGTGGAAGAATAAAATGTTAAAAAACATTGCAGTTGCAAAACTTACCATCAGCGGCGGAATTAAGTTTCAATGATTTTCCAGTAAAGTCTACACCAGTTGCAGGCCCGTCGGCGTCTTTCAGTGCAGAGTGCATTGCGTTGAAAGTGAACGTCGACATTTTTAGTTATTTCCAATTTCAACTTCCTAGTAATAGCAATAGCAATGGCAAACAACGCAAGTAACGCAACCTGAATTTCGATCGATGACGGCGGTGGCGACAGCGGGAGAAGAAGCTTAGCTAGTAGCTAAATCAGTGTTGCAAGCGACACAAGGCCTGTTATCGCCATTTTTCACAGTAAACCTTAGATGAACTTATAATAGTAGTATTATAACAGTAAACCAAATGCCAATTTCGCTTTTACTTATTATTATTACCTCTAAAATAACAAGTTAGTTTTTATTAACTATTTTATAGGTACCTAGGTACTTTTAAACCGTAAAAACTATGACCGTTATGCGGGTCGGCAACGCGCGCGCGAGTGACGATGACGACTCTGGTGCTGTAACCTGACCGACCTGACCGTCCATAATGTAAACGTT
This sequence comes from Venusia cambrica, assembly GCA_951394065.1. Lineage (NCBI taxonomy): Eukaryota > Metazoa > Arthropoda > Insecta > Lepidoptera > Geometridae > Venusia > Venusia cambrica. The sequence continues at coordinate 381,912 of OX596066.1, forward strand.
AAGTAACCGCTTGTATTATAATTATGAATCTGCAGCTATAACTGGATAATACAAGTTACATTAAATAATCACAACATTGCAAAGTGAATAAATATTATATTAGTAAAAACTCTCAGTACATCGTACACAATCAGAATTCTCTATCCTTGTGACAGTTAAAATAACATTTATAAATACTTTATTCTTTTTATCAATATAAGGAAGAAAAAGTATTTATGCATAACTAAATAGTTTTCTAACACTGCCCCTTACTCGTGCAACAACAGCAAATAATTAATAAACGCGGTTAAATTTGCTAAATGACAGAGTACAATAAAACAAGAAAAAATTATATAAGCTACAAAACTTTAAACTAACCCTAAAGATTTAACAAACAAAATATGTTTGGCTTTTGGCAGTGCTTTGGTAAAAAGATCTGCCTCTAATTCAGTCGAGGGTTTATAAAGTAAATTAATTAACTTATTTTCAACACATTCTTGTATAAAATGATGTTTAACGTCAATGTGTTTGGTTCGCCTGTAGCACTGATTTTCTACCATTTTAAGTGTGCTCTTGTTATCATTATAAATAACAATTGGTTCATGTGGTAGGTTAAATAATTTCAATTCAGCAATAAAATTATTTATAAATTTTGCTTCTTTGACTGAAGTCCCAAGAGCGTAATACTCAGCCTCTTTACTAGAACAAGCTACATTGTTTTGTTTGTGACTATTCCAGTTTATTAGGTTAAAACCGAATCTACTCACAAAACCAGAATAAGATTTCCTATCATTAATATCCCCCGCCCAATCTGCGTCGGATGAAATTTCAAATTTGTTACTACCTCGCCTAAAATTGAGTCCGTACTCAGTTGTACCCGATAAATATCGGAGAACACGTTTAGTAGCAAGCCAATGCACTTCATTATAACAAGTGTTGTACTGACTAAGTTTGCTACATGCAAATGCAATGTCCGGGCGTGTACAAACTGCGAGATACATCAAACTCCCAATGAGTTCTTGGTATGGAAGTCTTGAATCAATTGCTTCAGCTTTTGGTGGATTAAAGTTAACTTCCATTGGAGTAGCTACTTTATGACAATCTTCCATGCCAAACTTTATCAAAAGATTTTTCACATATTCGGATTGACAAAGTTTCAAAGTTCCTTGCTTCCTATTTCTTTCAACTTTCATTCCTAACGCTTGAGTAACAGATCCAAGCAATTTAATGCTAAAGTTGGAATTGAGTAAATCATAAAGTGCTTTCTTCTGTTTTTCACAGTTACTAAAAACGAAGAAGTCATCAACATAAAGAGCTATTATTATGTTGTCTTTAAAGAAAACACACTTCAGTTTTTAATTGTAAATAACCATTATTTACTAAGACTTTGTGAACTTTTTCATTCCATGCTCTACTAGCTTGCTTGAGTCCATATAAACTCTTTTTGAGTAAACATACTTTGGTCTGCCCCTCAATTAAAAATCCAGTAGGTTGCTCCATGTAAATCTTTTCATGAAGATCTCCATTCATAAATGCAGTATTCACATCAACATGTTCAATATCCATATCATTTTCAACTCCGATTGCAAAAAGTAATCGTAGAGTGCTATGTCTCACGACAGGTGCAAAAGTGTCTTCATAATCAACACCATATTTTTGCGTAAAGCCTTTTGCAACTAATCGAGCTTTAAATTTTTCGAATTTTCCACTTGGATCTATTTTTTCTTTAAAAATCCATTTACATTTTACAACATTTCCATTAATTGGTCGTTTCACAATTTCCCAAACATTATGTGATATAAGTGAATTATATTCATCTTGCATTGCTTCCATCCAGAATTTAGCATTATCGCATTTGATAGCTTCATTGTATGTCCTTGGTTCATTACGTCCCATTAACGCAATTTCAGAAAGAAAACTAACTTCATAATCTTTGAACCAATTAGGAGGTCGCCGCTCACGTGTCGGTCTAGAATGTTCAACAACTTCAGTATCTGAATCTGAAACATTCTGCTGTCTAATTTGTAAGTCTTCCAGAATATTTGGTAAAATTATGTCTTGATCATGAGTTTCTTCTGAACCAATCTCCAGTACATCAATATCTGTGGATGAAATATCTGGTGTGGCAAAGTCATCACTGTCTGGTTCATGTAAATTATTATTTTCATGATACGTGTTGATATTATATTCCATAACTTCGACAGTATTGATGCAATTATTAGTCTCTGGTTTCTTTTTGATAATACCTTTGACATTTTCCATAAATTTTACAGATCGAGCTTTAATCATTTTTGTACCATCATTTGGATCTCCAAGTCTATATCCTTTGGTATTTTCACAGTAACCTAATATAATAAATAACATAAACATAATGTATGGTTTTGATCTTGGATCTAATTTAGTACGTTGCTGTGCTGGCGTTACTGCATAAACAGTACATCCAAAAACTTGTAGATGACTAAGATCTACTTTAGAGCCTTTCCACAACTCTATAGGTGTTGCGTTCTTTAAAGCAGCAGTTGGACTAATGTTTTTTAAATAACACGCAGTATTTACTGCTTCCGCCCAATATTTCTTTTCCATTTCAGCATCTTGTAACATAGCTCTAGCCTTTTCCATTAAAGTTCTATTCAAACGTTCAGCCACGCCATTCTGCTGTGGTGTATAAGGAACACTGGTTTCATGAATAATTCCGCATTGCGTAAAATAATCTTTGAAACTTTTATTGCAAAATTCCGTACCATTATCACTCCTGACCCGCTTTATCTTAAGATCAGTTTGATTTTCAACTAAGTTTTTAAATTCGATAAACGCATTCAAAACAGTAACTTGATCTTTATGCTTCAAGAAATAAATGAATGATTTTCGCGTAAAATCATCAGTAAACGTGATAAAATATCGACAATCACTCCAACTATTAACTGACATCGGACCACATATGTCCGTATGAATTAAGTCAAGTTTAGTGACGCTTCTTTGTGCCTGACCACGGGGAAATGATTTATTATTTTGTTTGCCCTCACAACACGGAGTGCATGTAGATAAATCACCGTTAGTAAACGTAATACCTGTCGCTAATGAATCCCGAAGTTTAATCATACCTCCTAAACTCAAATGACCCAGGCGCCGATGCCACAACTCCAAAAGATTAATGTTGGACACGAAAGCTTTACTTTCAATGCGAGTATTAGGCTCTTGGCTTTCTGTACATACATAACATTCCCGTTGTTGATCAAGTTTGTATATACCATCCACATTTGCAGCCGTCAATTCACAGGAACCAGTCACAGAGACGTCATCACTCCTGTAAACAGAACATTTATTAATATCAAATATTAAAACAAATCCTTTTGCTGCAATCTTACTAACAGACAAAAGATTAGCTGCTACATTCGGTACATACAAAGCATCAGTAACGACTTTTTCAATATCATTGGCTAATGTCATATTGACATTACCTACTCCTTCACTAAAAATCTTATCATTATTAGCAGTAGTAATTTCCGATCTAATGTTGGGTGAGTAATTGGTCATCCAATCTTTTCGATTAGTCATATGATTAGAACAACCTGAATCTAAAATCCAGCCATCTTTTTCACAAATCTGACCTGACATTGCAGTGTGCTTTGTAAAAAGATTAAAACTTCCCTTCTTTGTAGATGAAGTGTCTGGTTTCAATTCCTTAGAAGCATTTTTAATATTCTTCTTTAACTTAGGGCATCTAGGTTTAATATGTCCTTTTTCGTTACAATTATGGCAGGTTGGGATAAATTTATTCTTTGCCACAAGAATATTTTCTGAATGTTGTTGAGACGATGATGCCAAAGAACTAGAAATGTCTCTTTTAAATTCATTTTGTATCAACTGACATTTAACAAACTCTGATGTCAGTTTGGCATTTGTTGCTTCCATAGCCATGATGAGAGCGTCAAATTCCATTGGTAGTCCAATAAGCATTAGTTCTGCCAATTCGTCATCTTCCGTAATACATCCTATATCTGCCAATTCTTGCGTGACGGAAATAATGTTTCCTATATAAGCATCCATATTTTTATGATCGATGTATCTAATTTGTGCAAGTTTTCTTTTCAGCATTAATCGCCTACTTATGCCTGTATTTTCATACGCAGCCTTCAAATTATTCCATGCCTCTGCGGCAGTTTTCGCAACTTTTACATGAGGATAACAATTTGGTGATATATTCAAACAAATTTTAGCATATGCTCGTTGATCCTTCATATGGTCTTTACTAGTAAGCGTTGAATCCGTAACAAACTCCCACAAGCAATTATCAATCAGTAATAATTTTATCTGGAATTTCCATTTTTGGTAGTTTGAAACTCCATTCAATTTTTCTATCATCGTGTGCGAAGTACTCACAATGTTCTCGTTATACGAAGCTGAAGACAAATTTTCCATTATGACAGACTATGTGTCATAGAATTTTTCACTTCACAAAATATGTATTTTCTGCAATTCAGTGGCCCATAACCTATTATAATTATGAATCTGCAGCTATAACTGGATAATACAAGTTACATTAAATAATCACAACATTGCAAAGTGAATAAATATTATATTAGTAAAAACTCTCAGTACATCGTACACAATCAGAATTCTCTATCCTTGTGACAGTTAAAATAACATTTATAAATACTTTATTATTTTTATCAATATAAGAAAGAAAAAGTATTTATGCATAACTAAATAGTTTTCTAACAGCTTGCGACCGTTTGCTATGCATGTTTGCTTGCCACCTTAGTTAAAAAATGAATAAAAATACCTATTTAGGTAGTGTGGGTAGTGTAGTGGTTAGTCTTTATCAACTTATGGATATAAGCGTTTGGAAAGCAGTTGATGGTAACCGCTTGGTCCTCTATCATATCACTAAGCAACCGACCCATACATAGTCTACCTACTCTGAATCGGTCTGAGCTCACAGTTTTCTGGGTCTGTCGACAGGTTGTAGTCTGCCTAATCAGGGACTGTGTTTTGTGTACAAGAATGACTGGTCCTATCTGCACATTTGGTCTAGAAAGTAGGTACAGGTGAAACAGGTTGTGTAGCCTGTATAGGTGTTCCACCTGTACCGATGAAGCGCTCTTACCATGAGGCATTGACTGGTTTGTGGTACTGGTACATAGGTATAGTTGCATTCGGTTCCATGTAATGTCAGTGAATTTATACGAAATAAAGGGCATGTGTAAAGCATAGCAGCGGACAGTCACCACTGTCGTCGATACTGCATCATAAATGGTCAAATTAGTCATAAGCCGCCTACGCTGGCAGCACTGAGGTCAACAACGGATAAAAATTCAATTTTTGTTTTGTCTCATGCCTTCAGTTTCTAAGAATCTATAAACACGTAAGTTACGTTACGTGTTTATAGCTTCTCGCCATGCCGTGTTTCGTGATAATATCAATTTCTCTACTACTCACCGCGAGATGGCCACGTAGCATTGAAGACATGACTTGCGCGGAGTACAAAGGGATACTTGATCTTGGCGGTTGGGTGCCAAGTGTACAATTCTACCATAGATTTAGAATAATACTAAAAAACGGGCCACACGGTTGCCAACAAGCCTTTCTGCAGAGGTGACTTTGTCGGCGTGTCGATTATCAACACCGTTTGCACGCTGGCTACACGATTGGCAACAAGCTCCCAGCTTCAGTGTGATTTGAGCTCTTGGACGGTGCGGATGCGGACCGACACAACACAATCTCTCGACACATTCAACATTTCAATAAGTCTGCGTTTCTTTAGCACTTTTGTGCTTTAGGCGTAAAAAAAAAGCTATTTTAGCTATTATAGCTTTTTTTATTATTCATTACAGGTCATACATTTTACACAGCGCTATCTAGCGACTAAGCTTAGCTTGTAATATGGAAACTAGATTACGAATAGAATAGGTAGGTTATGATGAACAATTTGAGAATTGAACTGACAGCCAATAGCCCTATAACAAATTCTTCGTATTGGTTGAGCACAAGAACTCATCACCACGCCATATCACTGCAGGTGTACCCCAAGGCAGTTGCTTGCACACACATCCCCACTCTTGAAAAAGGCATTGATTTTGGTGAAGGCGACGTCACCCTAGCGCTTTTTGCGGATGACAGTGCCTTCTTTTCGTCCTCTCTAAGACCAGTCCATGCACGCGGACAGATGCAATGCTTACTCGACACTCTGCCGAACTGGCTGGACAAGTGGAGAGTAGCTGTCAATGTCACAAAAACTGCTTCCCTCTTTGTCACGCGAAAGCGCACAGTTCTTGCGCCACTCAAACTGAGAGGTCAAGAGATCGAATGGAAACCTGTTGTTAGATACCTAGGAGTGGACATTGATAGTATTAAAATGTTTTGTAAGAGGCAATAAAATATAAGTAAGTACCTACTATTGTATAGCCTATGTTCTGTGGCTTTCCAAGAGATGCCTACTTGTCTATAGTCATAGTGTCTAGGTAATGGCGTCAGTGAGTGCTAGCGAAAGTTATAATAAAAGTCATATTTCTTAAATAAATCTTTAATTCCTTAAAAAACCCGAACAGATAGGTCTCTGGCGATGAACGCTCAAGTAGAGCGCACGATTCAGCAAGCACGAGCGGCTCAGGCGATGCTGCGGCCGGTCCTCGCGTCTAAATTACCCTTAAGGACGAAGACGGGGGTATACAAAACGTACCTACGGTCACGCCTTACTTACGCTTCGCCAGCATGGTACGCACTACGCACTGTGCTCGGCCACAAATCGCGCTAAGCTACAGTCCCAACAAAACATCGCCCTGCAGGTGTGCACTGGAGCTGGGAGATATGTGAGGAATGATGTTATTGCCCGGGTCTTACAAATACCCAGTGTTGAGGAGTTCGTGGTGACATTGGCGCGATGATTATTCGACCGCGCGGACAACTGTCACTACGTACACCTAAACACAGTTGCTCCGCTCCACGCTCGGCCACCAGATCACCGCTGCCCATGGAGGCTCTTTCCTCGTGAACTTCTACGCTCACCTAGCTCTTCTTTATAGACATAGACCCTATTCTATGCATCCCTTTATTGTGTATAATTTTAAGAGTACAGAAGACAAAATATTTTGTTTAAAAAAAATGTCTTTATGTACCCTTGTCTTGTTAGAAGGTTAGTAATCGTTAATTTATTAGCCAATTGCCTACTAACAACTAACATAGCGACGTGCAGCCTTCCCCGCGACAGCGAAATCTGCATTAAAAGCCGCTGAAAGGTCATCTTCTAGCGGCTACTCCTTTCACGATAAAACCACATGACTCAGCAGTTGCCACCGCTGAAGTTGAAGCCAGAAATAAGAGCATATGCTCGTTTCTTATCCACACCTCCCAGAAGCGGTTGAGGTGTAGAAGACCGATGATGATGATGATGATGATATAACAAATACGATTGTTTTCTGCTGTCAGCGTTATTTATTGGCAGAAATAAGCCTTTCTTAGGAACACATACGTACCGCCGCTTCAAGCCTCATTCATTTCATTGGTTGCTAATAAAAGTCTTTTTATAATTGACCGTTACAATATATAATGGGGTTAGTAGCGGAATTCAATATTCAAAAGAATTGTTTTAAAGGAAGCAATATTCTGAGGCGCCAAAAATTCTGAATAAACAAAGTCTATTAATATACTTACTAGTTGGTATATACATATAATCGTGTTTGATAACACACGTTAGTGAATCGGGCGTATATGATAATACCTATTTTTTTCACTCCGTAAAGCCTGTAGAATGGAAAATGAATTCTTCGAGTTAAATCGATGATTTACACACAAAACCCCCCGGGTTGCGAAGGTTAGCGCGCCGAGTGTATACTCAAAGTATAAGGGGCCAAGTTTAAGTCTGTGCCATACGTCGTACTTTTTTTTTACGTCACATATGATTTTTTGATGTAATATCTTCACTATCCTTATGAGAACGAATATTTACCAATTAAACTGAAGACAATAGACAGTCCGAATTTGTTCACTTCTGAATTGAAAAAACTTCTGCTCGAAGGGTGTTTTTACTCTATTGATGATTATTGTTATGATGACGCATGAATAATATTAATATTAATTAATTGAATCGTATGTTTCTATGTTTAATTTATATTTGTGTACATTTTTGTTTTTAGTTTAAGAGTTTTCAGACACGATTGTATAATTGTTTATGAATAAATAAAATATGAATAAATATATGAAATATTTTGATACAAATTTGTAAAAATACGATAATTTTATGGCCCTGTTACGATAGCTGTCTTGCTTCAGGTTGTGAACACTGCTGTAGGTATCTACAGGTAGGTATTTCATGGTAGAATCCTTATATTTAGTACGTAAATTGGCAATGCAAAAGAGACAGTGAATAGTGTAAGCTTATGTTAGAGTGAGATAGTTATGCGAGACCACTCACGAACACGCTACTTGAGAATTGGACTGTCAGTTCAATTCTCAAATTGTGCATCATAACATTCATAGTGGAAATTATCGTACAATCTTCGTACGATAGTAGTGTACTATCGTACATCGTACTTGTACGATAATTATCGTACGGTTGTAAACACTGACCTACAGTACTAATTCACAAAATTAATTTGGTAATTGGGACGCGGCTTGTATGCTCCAAAATCCATTTTGTTCACAACTAGACATACAAGAATACCACCGCCACCGGCTTATCTACCATACGGTACGTTGGCAGTAGGTACATTTAAGGGTGTTACGTGACTAGCGGTGAGTAGCGGAACTAAATACAAAAACTATAATGGCGAGGATAGGACGCCTATCTAATCTACCACAGGTTATAAGCAGAGCAGAGATACGACGACGCGCGACGCGACGACGATCAAACCGTTAATTTATGTTCTGTGAATCGAAATTTACGTGATAAGAATAGAGAATAATTAATAACGAAAACGGGTCTTCATCGCGTACCTTTTTATATTCCCGACAGTTTCGACCGTGTTACAACGGCCGTGGTCACGGGTAGAGTCTACCCGTTTTTGTTATTAATTATGTACCTATTATAATCGCGATAAATTAAAAAAAGAATAGAGAAGCTATACTTATACATCTTTATTTACATAATTACATTACAACACAGACAAATAGGCAGCTAACGCTTCAATTCAATTACATGTAGGTACTTATTTGTAAGAGCAGACTGAATTCTATGATATACTCGTACTAGCTTATGCCCGCGACTTCGTCCGCGTAATGGTTTTTATCATTGGTGCAAGGAGAGATAGACTAGGATATCGAAATCTAGAAAATTTTAAGCTTACAGAGGCTATGCCTAAATTGTCAAGTTGAGATTCTATAATAAGCTTCCTCAAAGCGTCACCAAACTCTGCTCGTAAATTCAAATTGTATATAAAGAATAATTTAATTGAAAGTGCCTACTACAAAATAAGTGATTATAAAGATAAAGATAATTTATTTGCATAAATATGTGTACCTACATAAGATGGCAAGTTCCTTGTATTTGGCTAGTGAGTGATTATATCGACGATAAGAACGCGTGTCCCGATGTTGCTATGCCAGTTGACAGCAAAATGGTGATTTCTCACTGTTGACAAACTGCCCATAAGGTAGATAGGTAATAACAAATGTTTTAAGATTAAGTATTTAGGTTTATGATGTATCTGTTTAGAATATAATTACAAATTGTGTATCTAAATGTTGAATGGTCCATCAAAAAATTAACCAGCCAGAGGTTCTTGCCCCTCTCCTTGTGTGCTGGCCGCGATTCCGAACAGGCGGTAGATTTGACGTTTCAAAATGATACTAAAAAATCTTAATGAATAAAGAAATTTTGATTTTGACTTTGAAGTGCGGTTCTGTCACACACACCGAGGGTTCCAACCTTAGAATAATAATAAAACATAGAAACAATGACAGCGCGACTTAGTGCCGTAAGTTTTTACACTGGAGATGCTACAATTACGATAACATCGATATCGATGAAAAAAATGTTGACTGCATTTGAATTGACCTGAACTGTTATTTTTTTGTAGATATTTTGTTCTAAAAATATTAACTGGGTACGTACCTAGTTACTATTCTCATCATAACATAAACCCCTTCTTTCCCGTGGTTCACCTATTTTGTCCACCTGGTGGACCACGGGTAAACATATTCTTCCGTGGTCCACCAGGTGAACTAAGGTGAACCATAGGAAATTATTATTTAACCGTGGTCCACCTTTGAGCACACAATCTTTTTGGTCTTTCGTTGACGTGCTTCACTGTAATTGAATCTTTTCAAGTGCACCTCTTTTTCAAGAACTTACAACGTATTGTTTCTTTATCGTTTGACAATTAATCTTTGAGTATTTCCTGACCATCTAACAGAATTAGATGTGTTCTGTTTAATGAAATAGTGCTCCGTCCCTGATCGCTTGTGAGTAAAATTAAATCTTATTAAAATGGGAGATACGCAAGACGAAGAAAACGATTTGCACTATATTACCAGAAAGGGGGGCACTGTATTGGTGCATGATGTATATTTTTTCTACAGAGTCAAAACCTTTAAAAAAACCTCAGCGGTTTTATGGAGATGTGCGGAGTACAAAAAAAAGAAATGTACCGGAAATATTATCGTTAAGGTAAGTCAACATTCACGGAAGTCCTGTTTCGTAAACCTCCACGCTCCTAGAACTTTTCAAATACAAATTAACATTTTTAAAATCTTTCAGGATGGAAAGGTGACAAGTAAAAAAAATCATTCATGTGCATCTGATTTTTCCAAAATTGTGGTTGCAAATGAAATTGAATCTTTGAAAAACAAAGTCAAAAACACTGATTTGCCTTTAACACAACTTTATAAGGATAGTGTTGATATTTTAGAAAGTAAAGGATTGAACATGGTTACGCAAATACCGTCGTTTTCGAGCATACAACACAACTTATATACAATAAGAAATAAATCTTTAGGAGTTAAAAAAACTATTTATAGCGATTTTGAAGAAGTGGATGTTCCCATCAAATTTGCACAATTGGTTTTGGCAAACTATTTTTATGAAGGATCGCGAATCATTGTCTTTTGTTCAAAAAGAGCTAGAGAGATCATTGCTGATGTTACTGAATATTTCGGTGATGCCACTTTTTCTTGTTGTCCGAAACCATTCCAACAATTGTACATATTACATGGAGATATCGGGAGTACTATAACGACTACAAAAGTTGTACCGCTGATATACGTATTGATGCCGAACAAAAAACAGGAATCATATTCGATTGTGTTCGATTTAATTAAATCACAGTTACCAAATTTCAATCCTAAAACAATGCATCTTGATTTCGAGAAAGCCGCAATAAATGCTATTTTATGCGCTTTTCCACATGTAACATTGCGCGGTTGTTTTTATCATTGGAAGAGGGCGATTTGGAAGAAGGCCAAAAAGTTAGGCTTAAAATCGAAAGGAGAAAAGCGGATCGCTGCATTAATTGCTGCTCTACCTTTGATACCCCATGAAAGCATTAAAGAAGGATTGGAGTATGTTAAATCTGAAAGGAGTGATAGCAAAAAAATGTTACTCTTCTTAAAGTACGTTGAAAGTTTTTGGCTGTCTGATAAATTCAGTGAAATTTTGTGCGTATTTGGTGAAAGACACCGCACCAATAACACTGCAGAGTCTTATCATTCGAAATTGAATAAAGAAGTAAATAAAAGAAATGCAACGGTAATAAATATATTAAAAGGTTTAACAAAACTAGAAACATCAAGTTTCAAGACAACATCGAAGAGAAGAAAAATATATATAGATAACGACGATGATATTATGGGGATACAATTACAGTTACTAAATGGTGAAATTCCAATCAATTTCGCATTGGAGAAACTACGTTGATAGAGCAATTTTAGTTTTAAGTAATCATCATTTTAATTGAAGTAAATTATTTCAATAAATGAATTTAAAAAAAAAATGCCATTCGGTGTACTTTTTAATTTGTCGGGATCAATGTTGCATAGATTTAATCTAGCCAATGAAAAGAGGTGGACAATAGGCAATATATTTCAATAAAAATAATTTACGCGATTATCAGGTGGACCACGGAAGAATATGATTACCCGTGGTCCACCAGGTGGACAAAATAGGTGAACCACGGGAAAGAAGGGACATAAACCTACCTGCTTCTTAAAATTGTAGTTTGCATAGTTTGCTGAATAATAGTAGATTATGCACCAAGGGAATAAAGCAATGTCTTATGTTGCGGGTGGCATGTTGAACCCCGAGTGTAATGAGGGACTCTCGGGTTAACTCCCGAGCGGAGCGAGGGAATTTACAGTTAACTCCCGAGCGAAGTGAGGGAGTTATGTAGAGTCCTGAGTGGAGCGAGGGGTTTAAGCTACCCAAGACGAAGACATGCTTTATCCCGAGGTGCATACTCTACTTTTCACACCGTCGTCGTCGGCGAGCCAATAAAAGTCAGAATTACACAATTTAAAGCATTTAACTAAAATTAGATATTAATGTTGGACACATTTGTCCAATTATGTAGAGATAGTGTAAAACTTAACCACTTTAAAAAAATGGAGCAATTGCAATGAGATGGTATACCAAGATAGTAGATATTTGGTATTATAGGTAAAACCTTTTTGCCTAGACCTAACTTAACAATCAAAATGAAAAAGATAAATCGTAGCCTGCTAGATTTTTGTAGACCAATCAAATGACTTCATATAAATAAAACCTATTTACTGAGACCTTCAAAATGAAAACAAGAGTTTTCACACGAATTTCAACTTTCCAAATTCAAATCACTTTATTCCCTAGAGAGTTTCAAACAACATTATTTCCCTAGGGAATAATGCTTTGCTTTAAGTTGAGATTAATAGGTCTTTAATCCGTAATTAAAGTACTGCAGGTGTGAAAAGTCTATATTTGTACAGTTTTAGTAAGTAAACTGCATATTCCAGTAAAAAAGTAAGTATTTACCTACTTAAGTTTTTATGAGTTACTTTTTTCTTTTAAAACAAGATTTGCATAGGCAAAGACATAATAAAAAACACATCAAAATTAACATAGGTTAAGGCTAGATGGCGTTGTATGAAATAATAAATTAGTACGGGACATTTTAAAGAGCACCATCTAAAGAAGCGAACTAGGTAATACATGTCTATACTTTACATTTTTATTTTATAGATGGTAGGACACTTCCTTACTGAATGCGATAACTACAACACCTTTTTAGATATATAGAGGTAGGTATCTGATTTCTCAAATTCAATAAAACATAATTATCATTATAAAAAAACATTATATGTTACTACATACATTCATTTACATAATGCCACATCTTTCTTGATATTTTCAAGTAAATTGGTGGTCAAACGCTTGGCTATCAACAATAAAAAAAAAAACCTATTGCCCTCTGAAAATAATGGTTTTAGTTAGGAAATTTATTATTTTTTCCTGAAGCACATTCGCTTGTTTTATAAGGTGATAGATCCTTGCTGTTAAAAAAGTTTTACACACAGCTTTAATCATTAATATTATATGGTTATCTTCAAAGTTCTGCTCAAAAAAATGTGTGACAAGGCTGTCAAATACACTTGATTCCTTAAATTTTTACAAACTTTACTCATCATAAACATCACATGCTTATTTCGTCCTAAAAGTTCTCCATTAATCATGGCTTTTTTTTCTCTTACTATTCTCTCTGTGGCTTCACAAATTTTATATACATCTTTTGATGGTGTTATAAGTTCACCCCTGTTTTTAATCGATATTTATGTCATTCGCACTGATTGATCACTACCATGTAAGCTTTCTATGCAAGTTTCACATTTCAAGCTTTTTTTTAATTTCCTGACGACAAAACCAGACATGTAGTAAACTACATCTGAAGAGTATTCAGTTAAAGTTGACGAAGAAATATATTCATGGTCTAACTCGATATGATGAGGTGACTCAGTATATTCAGAGTTTTCAGATTCATCGAAAAGGCCTACATTGCCACAGCTTTGGTTAATTATAGCAACGGCATCTCTTGTCTTACTATAATTAAGGATAGAAACTTGGTCTAGAGGTATGCAGTTACCATTAGATCCGTCTTTAAACTGTGCGTGAACTAAACGTCTTTTGTAAGCAGCTTGGAAAGCTTTGGCTGAGGGATTGTTATTATTTCCGCATCTAGCTCTTAAGTCACCAAAAAAAAGTTTCAGGTGATCTTGCGACATTTTGTAAGTGCATACATACCGTAATTCGCTATTGGTTACAGTTCCATTGTATATTTTTAAAATTGCGACTTCATACACACTAAGAAACCATTAAAACCAGTTTTCCGTTTTGAATTTACAAGTTACGTTCCAGCAATCAGTTTTAAGTTCCTTATGTAAAACTATGTAAAAAAATGTTATTATTTCTTTTATTAACTTTTTTTTATATTGCCTTCCAATGATACTTGAGGCAAATGCAGCGTTGGTAAGGCATCGGATTTGAGTCGCTTCTACTTCACTTTATTATTTTGTATAAATGAATCCGCAGAAAATGTTTTGAGCAGATAACACTTCTTTTATTTCACTCCCAATTCGGTCTGGTCCTTGTTATACAGTGAATCCATTTTCTTTTGAGTATTTCTTGATTGGGAAAACTAGAACAAAAACATGATCACTAATTACTAAAACACTAACGATTAACGATCACTAATTGTGTAGGTAGGTTATCAAGTAACAAAATGTGTAACAACCTGCATAAACATTTCAAAACCACCCAAAAGGTCCATTAATGCATGACCAAAATTGAGCAGACGACGTCCAGAATGGAATATTATCGTGTATAAAAAAATACATATCGATAACAATAACAATGTGACCAACTTACCCCGTCACTATTTGGCTCTTCAATTGCATGAAATGAGTTAAACCAGCCAATATTCGGCGTGTTACTGAATTCTGAGACGGTTTACAATAATTGTTGTGTATTTAACGTATATTTAACTCTAGTTTTGAGCAAAAACTCACCGATTAAATGTTAATGTTTGTCGGCAGTTTTCTTTTCGCCCTGAGTGCGAAAAACACTGTTTTACAGCACAAGACATTTTGCAGATATGTACACTACTATCACCACGCTAAAATTAATTTTTGGCTTGCCAATTTTGGATTTATCACTATTTTTCTGGGTTTTTCCTCATTGTTTACTTATTTTGTTGACAATGTTTATTACATTAATACTAAGCGACAACGTAACGCGTGGACGGGTTTCTCAAGTATATTTTATTTTTTGGGCGGGAAAAAGTTTAGCTACTATTAGTTGCTTATTTCTCTGAAACCACTAGGTCTAAAGGTACCAAAATGTTGATGCTTAGTGAACCAATGCCAGACTCAAATTTAAGCTATTAATTACAATCCAGTATTCTTCCGATTTGCTAATCCAGATGTGTAAGCTGGGGACATGGGTCTACAGCATACACGTCGTTTTTACCTTGTATCTCTGAAAGTATTATAGCTACAGGCTTGAAATATTTGGTTCTTAGTGAACCCATTCTACACAGAATTATAGGCTATCAATCACAATCCAGTATTCAGCCATTTCGCTAATCCAGATGTAACGTTGCGTCTAGCGCCGTTACCCAAAATTAAATTATGCATACGGAACCACAAAAATAATATTTAAAAAGAAAGGATCTTCTGCGCGACCATAGAAGCGGTGCGGAACGCCATCTCAAACCGGCCTCGGTGTACCACGTGACACCACCAGTTTATAGTCAATGCACTGAGAGATCGCTCACTACCGCCTTCGCGTGTGCACGTATTACCTCATACCGCACGTATTAAAGTACCTACCTACGACCTACCAAATTTGCTCAGGATCCCTCTAGGGTGAGTTTTTAATAAATCTACCAACTTCACTATCACCTGCCGTAGCGCTTTAGCCATTGTAGATTAATATACCATTGTAAGGCTGTTTGAACGAGTCATGCTTAACTGCCGGTAGCTTCACCCTCACCGAATCGTTGGACCTTGCACCCACACTACTGAGGATCAGCTGTCCTTACGGTGACTCGCAATCAAAACGTCTTAAAGAGCAGGCCTTAAGTCTCTCCTTGTTCCAGGATCCAGTACGGGAGTTGGAGGGATACACCTTTTTGGTTGCCCTACTTACCTACCTACCTGCCAATCTCGTAGTCACTACCGACACGACTGCAGGACTTACTACAGATCTTTCCTCAACCCTGAGAGCTGGAGCGTCTACCTACGACCGGAAGCAGCCTACTGGGGACTCGCGTGCTCAGGCCAGTGATTTGGTGGAAATAACTGTTGAGTGCGCAATCTGTGCGGCTGTGTAATTTTTATAAGGACATTAAAAGTGAGGCTGCTAAACCCTCTTTTAATACCCACTATACCTACCTACCTATCTGCGACCCTAACGTCACACAGATGTGTAAGCTGGGGACATTGGTCTACAGCATACACGTTGTCTTTACCGTGTACCTCTGAAACTAGTATAGCTACAGGCCTTCAATCTTTAATGCTTAGTGAACCCAATCTGCACTGAATTATAGGCTATTAATTATAGCCCAGTCTTGACCAGTTTGTCGTTATCAGCATGTGTAAGCTGTAGACCCTGTCCCTGGGTTACACACCTACTGAGGCTTGTATCTACGAAGTTTGATTGGAACCTACATTTTAAACTAGATTTTCAGATTGAACCAAATATTGACATTATATTTAGAAATTACAGATTCGTTCTGTGCAAGCTGGGGACATGCACATTTTTTTTTTTATTATTTAGGTGCTTGTTTATTTAGACGCTTAAAAATTTGCGCTATTGAGAAGGCTGTACGTCTGCCAAAAGGTCACTTTCAACGCGGCTGTAAATAAGGCATTATGTTTTATTAAGATGAAGTTTATTTGCACTTATTCAGAGATAAGAGAAAAGCATCCATTTTAATTTTAAGTTCATGCAAACAGTTTGGAATCTCTGCATTAATTTCTTAAGCACACTTACATCAGGGACGGGCTGGGTGAAGAGAATTATGAGAGGAATTGATTAGGTCGCTTAGGAACATCACGTAAAATATGGGCTCCAAAGTTAAACCTTGAGGCACCCCCCTTTCTGATTGTATAACGCTTCTTATTCCTACAAACTGCTTTATATCAGAGAGGTAGGATTTTATTTGATTGAGCACAATGCCTCTTACGCCGTAATTGTCCAGTTTAATCAGTAGTATTGAATGATCTTTTGTATAAAATGCAGTAGACAGATCAAGAAACATAGAGCTGCTAGTGCTAGTTATCTTATTTGCTTTTATTTAAATTACTTTACTAGTAATTTGACTGTGTATGTTTTCTTTCTTATCGTTGAGTTTTTTATTTTGTCTAGTTTTCTTATGGATAGCATACTTCGCTCCATTGATCTCTGGCATACTTCTAGGCTCTTATTTTGGGCTTTAGTTAGGGCCCATGTTTGGCAACCGTATGTTAGAACTGGGAGCACACAGGAGTTGAAAAGCTTCCTTTTAACGCGGATGGACATTTCTTTATTTTTCATGATTTCCTTAAAGGACCAGAATCTCTTCCAAGCATTACCAATTCTTGTTTCTATTTCTTTTGTTGTTAATTCTTTAGGTGATCTAACTTGGCCGAGATATGTGTAGTCTTGAACATATTCTATTTGTTTATTTAAGATAATGATTGGGTCTTCGTAACTGTTTGTCATAGCTTTTGTTTTGGATTTATTCATAGTAAGTCCTGTCTTCTGGCTTTCTTTGACTAGGGCAATAAGCATCTCCTCTAATTCGCTTTTTGTTGTTGATATAATAATTAAGTCGTCTGCAAATCGAAGATGGGATAGCTTTACTCCGTTTATATTAATGCCGTGGTTTTCCCATTGAAGTGAGCGAAATATTTCTTCTAATACAGCTGAAAATAGTTTAGGTGATAGCGGATCACCCTGTCTAACACCTCTTTGTATTCTTATTTCTTTCCCCTCTCTTTCCATTTTTACTTTTGCTGAACTATTTTTGTAGATTGCCCTAATTATTCTGATGTATTTATTTTCGATGCCTTGGTTCTTCAGTGCTTGCCATACTCGTTCGTGTTCGATTGAGTCAAACGCCTTGCAATAGTCGACAAAACAGCAGTAGAGAGGAACATCGTACTCCTTACTCTTTTCAAAGATTTGTTTGATCACATGGATGTGGTCAAGAGTGGAGTAACCGCTTCTAAAGCCGGCCTGTTCTATTGGTTGGTTTTCGTCTAGTTTCCTTGTTACACGATTGAGGATTATCTTGGCAAAAATTTTATATATGTTTGACATAAGGCTTATTGGTCTGTAGTTGTTGATGTCCTCCTTGTTACCTTTTTTGTGTAATAATATGATTGTCGATGTTGACCACTGCTTTGGGACTGATTCGCTTTCGATGACTTCATTGAACAGTTTAGTCAGTATGGGGGCTATGTATTCTTTACATGTTATCAAACGTTCGTTGCTGATATTGTCTGGTCCGGGTGACTTGTCTCTTTTCTGGGAATCGATGGCTTTCTCTACTTCTCGGACAATGATTGGTGGAATCGATTCGTCGGCATTGGTTTCAGATAGGTCAGTGTATTCTGTATCGCCTATCTTTGAGTAGAGTTTCCTGTAGAATTCCGTGGCTGTGGTCAAAATATCCGGTCTTCTGGTCTTGCATTCTCCTTTATTATTAAGCAACTTTGGAATCCACTCTTTTTTGTCTGATAACTCTCTGAGCGCTCGCTTGACGCCTCCAGTTTTGGTTATATGGGTTTCAAATGTTTTAAGTATATAGGTTTGGCAAAACAAATGGAGATTTGTTTTGCCAGTTGGGCATTGGGCAGGCCACACCATGACAGGATCTGAGAAATGGAGTAAAACCATAACATTCTGGTATCCCAGAGACAGGACAAGAAAGCGCGGAAGGCAATGTAAAAGATGGTCAGACGAAATAAAAAAAATAGCAGGTCCAACATGGACCAGGGTGGCATCCCTTAGGGAAATTTGGAAAGGGTTGGAAGAGGCCTTTGTCAAATCTGACAAACAGGTAGCTGTCGACTAGAAAAATGTGAATAGATAACTAGTGTAAAATAATGTAACAAAGTATGATGGTTCCTGAAATAAAGGCTCTTATTATTATTATTATTATTATTATTATACTAGTAATTTACTAAAAGATCTAAAGCATCAACAGGCCCTACCTACATTTCATTGATAGCAATAACTTTACTTTTTTCAAATGTTTTCTACAACATAGGTAAAAAATAGATTGGTCTATAATTTTTGGGATCTTAATTTTTATATATGCTTAGAACTCAAGCTACTTTAAGTTGATTGGGAAAAATGTAATGCCCAAGGTTTAAAAATAGTGCTTATGGTTCAGCGACTTAGTCAACATTAGGAATCTTATAATATACAGAATTACAGATATTGAAATTTCATCATATCCATATGATTTCATTTTGTTTTTTTCTCATTATCTTCTTCTTTCTTATGAATTCAATACCTAGTCCCTTCGATAATAACCCGGAAGGATAGATCTTATAACAGGCGAGTCACATTTGTCCACTGTGACCTGTTGGATGGCACTGCCTCGCAGTTTACCTAATATCAATGTGGGTTGTTTGGGGATGATAGCATGGAATCATTTATATTAAAACTTAATAACATTTGATTACATCTTTTCACCAGTGTGTGTCCTGTTATGTTTCACCAAAGAACTGCTAGTAGGAAATGTCCGATCACATTGTGTACATGAGTAAGGCTTTTCTCCAGTGTGAGTCCGAACATGTATTAGTAAATCACTTCGTTGAGAGAAACTTTTAGGACACATCTCACAAGCGTGTGGTTTTTCTCCCGTGTGTATTCTGTTATGTCTATTTAATTCAGAATTCGTATAAAATCCCTTGTTACATTGCTGACAGACATAGCGTTTTTCTCTTGATGTGTGTGTTTTCACATGTCTAACTAAACCGGCTTTAGAACTGAACCTAAAATCACACTGGAGACATGCATATGGCTTTTCTCCGGTGTGAGATACTTTGTGCAATGCTAAATAACCACATTGAGTAAATGATTTACCACACTGTGTACACGAATATGGTTTCTCGCCAGTGTGTGTGCGCAAGTGTCTAACTAGCTCACCTTTTACAGTAAACTTTTTATCACAGTGTTCACAGCTGTAAGGCTTTTCTCCATTGTGCCTTTGCATGTGTACTACCAAATTACGTTTTATTGGAAACCTTTTATCACACTGGGTACATGCATATGGCTTTTCTCCAGTGTGTAAGCGAATATGTCTCTCTAAAGCAGATAACGCATGTCTTTGTGTACCACATATCTCACAAATGAACTTTCTTCCTCCGGTGTGTGTTTCCATGCGGCCGACCAGCTTTATGTAATTTGAAAAGGTTTTAGGATGTTGTTTACCGTGAACTATCTTTTCTGCTGTCGGAATTTTCTTAAAAACAACTTTTCTGTATCTTGTTTCTTCTTAGTTTATAGTTGTCTTTTTGATGAGTAACTTTTTTATGTTTGATCAAAAACATTTTTTTTGTGAATGTTTCAGTGCAATGCTCACATGGATACAAGTTTACTTTGGTTTGTTTAACATACATCTTTTTTATAGAAGATCTTTGAAAAATACTAACATAATCGTCAATATTTTTGTGTATTGCACTCTCCTCTCCATACTGATCATCTTCAGATGACGAGTTATTTAATGTTACATCATTTGGTTCATTAAACACTGCTGTTCTGCTAATGACTATATCATTAGCAGAACTTTTAATATAAGTTTTTTTTTCACAATCTGTGCTCTCTTCTTTCAAAACAATATCTAAAGGCGATGAGTTCTCTTCTAGATTTTGATGAGTAAGTTTTTTATGTGCGATTAGAAAAATATTTTTTGTGAATGTCGCAGTGCAATGCGCACAGCGGTACAAGTTTACTTTGGGTTGTATTCTGTCCGTGCCTGTTTTGTCAGAAGATTGATGAATTTTCTCCACAAAGTAACTTCCCTGAGTCTTGTGTTTATTTACTTTTCTGTGAGTTAGTTTGATATGTGAGATCAGATTCAATTTGTTGTTAAACGTCACAGAGCAATAGTCGCAAGGGAACCAGTTTACTTTGATTTGTTTAACATCCATATTTTTTATAAATGACGATGGAAATATGAGTTGACTACCATTATCATCAATATCTTTGCAGTCCTCATATTGTTCACCTTCAGATGACAAGTTATTTAATGTCACATCATTTTGTTCATTAAAAACTGATTCACTGGCAGTGCTATTAATATTAGTAATTTCTTCACATTCTGTGCTCTCTTCTTTCAATTCAATATCAACAGACGATGTGTTCTCTTCCTTCGCGGTCAGCGGCTCCTGTTTGATATTCACTGCAAATGTTTCAACAGTATCATCTCTGTTTACTGTAGTTAACTGCGTGGGTCCTATGGTTAAGTCAATTATATTGTAATCCTTTACTCCACATGCTAATGTGAGAATGTTTTGCTGTGTTACCTGAAAATATGCAAAAAGATGGTATTAAAATTTAATTTAAATACTGAAAGACAATATCTTATTCAAGAATAGCTGTCATGTTGTATGAGTAAGTAAGGTGTTAATAAATAATAAAAGGATAAGTTTTTAATAGATAAGGGGACATGCATAGGTTTGCCACAGTAGTGAGAACGAACAAGCTTTAGGCCATTGTGGGGAATCCCAACAATAGCCTAAAGCTAGTTCTTTAGTCTAATGATGATTACCTACCTACACCAAACTTAATCTAACAATTATCTGCACTTTGTTTGTTCATTTGTGTTATTTGAATGACAACAATGGTTGCTTGATGATACATGTGATGCTGATGATACATTGCTATAACATAGATATAGAAATGAAATGACCTCAATCCCACTGTTGAACATGTCCGTCAGTATCTGTTCCGATCTGCGAGCCATCTCTGAGAATCTGCAGCATCTCTGCAGCAGTGCGAGGCAGATGTAGCACACACCTCGAGGCCTGTCCACTGAGTTAAGCTGGAATCAATACAAACCATGTAAGTATTTTATCTAATATTACATTTACAAAACTTATAGAACTATTTAATACAAACTGCGGTTGAATGGTAGAAATGTTATAAATATTAAATTAAAAGACCTATTCTATGATTTATTATTTGCCGAGTGTATGTATAATTAACTTTTAATCTTTATGAAAGTTATTGTACCGCAGCAGTGGCGAAGTGCTTAGGTATAGTATACCTAGTAGGTACTTACCTACCTACTTATACCTAAAGATAATGCTTTGATGTACAATGTCAACTCCGAACAAAAGGTCAGGCCTATTTTGCTTATCTCTTGCTTATGTCAAATTCTGCACTATACTAGGTAGTTGTCAATGATTAGAATGGTATAGGTAGGTACCAACTGAAGAATAGAAAGAATATCATTTATCATATTCTTTCACAAGGTATCTACCATGAGCTTGAGTTAGTTGAGGAGGTAGTTAGCGCATTGGATGAATTGAAAGTTTGTTTCAAGGTTTGCAATTATATTTGGTTGATTCCTAGCGAAAGATGTATCACAATAAAAAAATATTATAACATAATTAGGTAGGTATAATAATTATTAGTCTAGCCTATATATTAGCCTATGTGGATGATCAGATCAATTTTATTGTTATAGGCATGTTAATGAAGAAACGGTTAAAAAAATTAACATTTTGAAAGTACCTACATACTAGCTGGACCTACCTGGGGCATGCACACCAAATATCTACGAACACTATACATTTATTTAATATGGAAAGTGAAGTGTGTGTACAACGCCTTACATTTAAGATGTTTATACTTAGCATATAAATTTTGTACTGAGTGGGCCGACTTGGACCAATAGTATATCAACACAGATGATCAATGACCTGTTAGACTGAGATAGTAGGTCTGGTCTGGAGTCCCAAAAGAAACCATTAATTGTGATAATATAATGATATTTGTAGATGTTTTAGCATTTATTCCTCTAGCTCACTAGATTTATTCCCTTAGCGTGTGTGGGTGACCTATATTAACATTGAAAGTGTAATTCATTGTTGTTTGGATAGTAGGTATACAGTACAGGGTAGTAAAGCGATCTACATACCTCAGCGCTGGTTATTTTTTTGTATAATACGAGATATGGGTCATTTAGTACGTTGAACATTTTTACACTGTCTGCAAGACATATCCTGCATACGGAAGTGCACATTCTGTGTAGGTAGGTACAACCAGTTGATATGATAATGATCGTGCGGATCATTCACTTTGATATATTGATAGAGATATACAGTACAGCTCAATCAAAATCAATATCAAATTTGAGCTAGCCTTTCTGAAATTATATCAAAGAAAATTAAAAGCTATAATCACGAAAGCACCACAGATAAATAGTATCCATAGAAAGCTATCTAGTATCCTTCTAGTAATCTTGGTTTAAAAACGAACGCCTCCAGTCCACAGATGTAGTAAAAGTCAACCAAGAGCCTTCACCAAAATGGCAGTAGGTAGGTACCTAGTCTTCTAGGTTTATACAAAACTATACCTGTGAACACCAATATATCTGCCAAGCGTGGTGATAATGGCACACCTTACATTTTTGAAATAGTTTTGTAGTGGACAATAAGGTGCTGTTGATGTGGGATATGCCGCAGTCAAACCCCTTGCTTGACATCCCAAAAGTACATTCTTGGATCACATCGACAGCCTTGGCTTAAAACATAAAAAAACTCTCTCGTAACTATCTTGCAAGACCTTGATGATCATCCTTCGCAAGTTCGCAACCCTTTATTTTGAAAACCATCCCTATTGAGAACAATAACTTATCTCAAAATTAAACTCATTTGGAAATCAACTATCTAAACTCTGCCATTATGACAATTTACAATCTTACCCCCTTGCAATTCATAATTTCAATACAGATAATAAATCAGCAAATAGCGAAATAAGAAACCATCTTTAATTTTATATCTTACAAGATATTTAAGATATTAAGTGTTTTACCCTCTTAATGCGGGGTGCATGTTACAAAAACCACCCCCAGTCAAAAAGTTCGATAACTATTTGAAATCTGCAGTCGATACTCTTTCAAATGACATATATCATGAATATCTCACATAGCACCTATTTCTAAAATACTACACTGTAGTTAATAAAATAAATCCTTTAGCCGATTTAAATTATGAGTAGGTATTATAATAGTACATCTCTAAAAATTAAAAAATCGAGTGGATCGGATCGGCCATTCAAAAGATATAGGCGGAATAGTATATTCCTTTCCACCCCAATATCTCTAAAACTACCACAGTTATCACCCGCTACTATCAATTTATATTTACAACTGTAAAAGTTTAAATGTATGAATATTAAATTCGACCAAACGCGAGAGTTATGGCGTCACAAACATTGCCACATAATACATAATTATATATGTCAGCGTTAGATTGTAAGCACCGTCCGTTGGTACGAGTAATATGCCTCGGCATATTGTACACATGTCAGTGCCGGATTTCCCAACTTATGTCGGACAATTACGTATCGTTTTTTTGTTTCCTAGGCGAAGTTTAATATTTTTTCTATGTACCTGGTTAATTATACAAGCATTCGTAATTAGTATTACTGTTTATATATCATAAAAATTATGTGTGATCACATTTACCATACAAAATAAAATGTCCCAAGCTCGCCCAGCTGAGAAATTATGTCTAAATTAACTATTCCTGTAATATGGTGACAATTTAAAAGTTTTTACGAATAAATAATACCTATTCTAAAAAATGACATACAGACAGGATAAGTTATTAATGAAATAACGAAATGCTGTTGCAATATCATCGTATCCATGGATTGCTAAGTCACGTATTTTATGTACCTTACAATAATTTCTACTGAAGCTGATTTCATTGGAATAGTAGAATTCGTTTCTGTAACATGGCAGCACCTTAGTCTAATTGTCTATGCTACCTATTCACTCGTCGGCCATATTTATACCTGTGAGATTTAGCTATCGAACAGAAGTCATTTTTGCCGGGTATAAATTGTTTCAAGATTACTAGATATATTGCGTTTTGTCAATACGTATTTGCTATTTCAACCCAGAACGGTGTCTTCAGTCCGAGCTTTAGGTACTTTTAACACAGTTTATATTGAAGAGCGAAGCGTTTTATAGAACCGTAAAGAAACACGTTTGCTTAATAATGTATCATTGCAAAATAAATATGATGAAACTGATGATTAGAAAAGATTTTATATATTTTATGTGTTGATTTTATTAGTGCAATGTAACGTGACCAAAGTAGATTTTAAATTAAACAATAAAAATATTTTAATTTGCTTTCTAAAAATAAGATCTGAAAAATCTTGTCTATGCTATTGAAAATTCTAAAAATCCTGAGATTTCCTAAGTTTTCCGAAATTCGGAAAAGCCAAAAAATCCTGAAATCTCAGGACAAATCCTGAGATATGGTAACCCTAGTCAAATTAAGCATAACATATAAACCTAGGTGGGTATTTAATTGAAGGAAGGTTATAACAAAAATAAAGAAATTTATTTTGAACTATAAATTACTGTAAGTATAGTACATAGTCATACTTTGAATTCTATTAAAAATAAATGAATAGGAAAAAAAAATAGATTTATCAAATTCATTGGAGACTTGCCTAGTAGGTACGTAACTATGAACCTTAACAAAACTTTTAAGTTACCTACCTACCTACTTTTATGTGAAATAGAGCCAATTCTTAAGCCTTACCCATAAATGTATTTATATAGTAGGTACCTATATATACCGTCTGTATGTCATATTATGCCTTCTACAGTACTTACCTATTTTATTATAATGTGCTTCTACACACTTAGACAAACATTCCTTCCTAATTTAAAGTCTGTAGAACAATCGTTTTAGACTGTTGAACGACTGTATGAATCAGTCACTCATGACTTTTCCTTGTATTTATTTATATATTAGATTGTAGGGTCAGTAGGTAAAAAACACCTATCTACTAGGTATTAATGTTACAATCATATAATTTATTCAGATTACTTAGATCCTATGTTATTCACTAGTTACAGTCTATGTTGATTATCTTTTAAATGTACGTGTGTGTTCAATTTTAAATGTTCCGAGATCAAATTCAATAGTCCTTATGTGTAATAATCAGAACCTAAACGAAAGCTAGTTTTTGAACGAAGGATTCGATTATATCTTTCCTCCAGTGTGTGTCCTCTTATGTTTCACCAAAGAACTGCTAGTAGGAAATGTCCTCTCACATTGTGTACATGAGTAAGGCTTTTCTCCAGTGTGAGTCCGAACATGTATTACTAAATCGCTTCTTTGAGTGAAACTTTTGGGACACATCTCACAAGCGTATGGCTTTTCTCCCGTGTGTATTCTTTTATGTCTATTTAAACCGAAATTCGTATAAAATCCCTTGTTACATTGCTGACACACATAGCCCTTTTCTCTTGATGTGTGTGTTTTCACATGTTTCACTAAACCGGTTTTACTACTGAACCTAAAATCACACTGGAGACATGCGTATGGCTTTTCTCCTGTGTGATACCTTTTATGTACTCCTAAATACCCAGCTTGAGAAAATGACTTGCCACACTGTGTACATGAATGTGGTTTCTCGCCGGTGTGTGTGCGAATGTGCAGAACCACTTCACTTTTTGTAACAAACTTTTTATGACAATGTTCACAGCTGTAAGGCTTTTCTCCAGTGTGTGTGCGAATATGTATCCTTAGAGCACATAACGAAGCAGTACGTTTACCACATATCTCACACATAAACTGTCTTTCTCCCGTGTGCGTTTTAATGTGGCCGACAAGGTTTATGTTATTTGAATTGGTTTTAGGATTTTGTAGTTTTTCAAAAGTAACAGTTTTCTGTATCCTGTTTCTTCTTAGTTTATAGTTGTCTTTTTGATGAGTAAGTTTTTTATGTGCAATTAGAAAAATATTTTTTGTGAATGTCGCAGTGCAATGCGCACAGCGGTACAAGTTTATTTTGGGTTGTATTCTGTCCAAGCCTGTTTTGTCAGAAGATTGGTGAATTTTCTCCACAAAGAAATTTCCCTGACTCTTGTGTTTATTCACTTTTGTGTGAGTAAGTTTGATATGTGAGATCAGATTTAATTTGTTGCTAAACGTTACAGTGCAATAGTCACAGAGGAACAAGTTTCCTTTGGTTTGTTTAATATCCATCTTTTTTATAAAAGACGTCTGAAAAATAAGTTGACTAACATTATCATCAATTTCTTTGTGCATTGTATTCTTCTCTTTATATTGTTCATTTCCAGATGAAGATTTATTGAATGTCACATTATTTTCAATAAAAACTGTTGGAATCGAGTCATTAGCAGAACTATTAATACAAGTAATTTCTTCACAATCTGTGCTCTTTCCTTTCAATTCAATATGAACAGGCGATATGTTCTCTTCTTTCACAGTCAGTGGCTCCTGTTTGATATTTACTGCAGATGTCTCAACAGTGTCACATCCATTAACAGTAGTTAAATGTGTGGGTCCAATGGTTAAATCAATTATATTATAATCCTTTACTCCACATAGTAAAGTGAGAATATTTTGCTGTGTAACCTGAAAATATGCAAAAAGATGGTATGAATTAAAATTGAATTTAGACTTAAAAATTTTCAAGACAATCTGTCATGTTGTATGAGGAAGTAAGGTATGGGTGGTTTCAGAACATCAAAAGAAATTTAATTGTGAAGTCAATCCCCTTTAACAGTCAATCCTACAAGACATAAAAAGCGATTTAACTAAAGCTAAAACTACCCCTAATAAAAAGTTAAATATATTTTTTATCAATGAGCAATCAATACTCTTTAAAATGACACCCAAGAAGCCAAAAAAATTCTCGTCTCACTTAACACCCCTTTTTCTCGAAAACTACCCAAATGTCAAAAAAGTCTCATACCGATTGATGAGATATAATCTCTGCAAGTTCAAAATTTTGAATTGATCGGATCTACCATTCAAAAAATATGAACGAAAATTTGTATATCTTTTCACCCTAATATCTCAAAAACTACCGTACTTATAAAAAATACCCCGCGACAATCAAATTCTGGGTACTTTATCTCTATTCAGTTTCAATTTCATGAAAATCTAAAAATCTGTTCGAGAGTTATGCCATCACAAACATTGCCACATACGTACTGTGCCGGATTTCCCAACTTAACTCAGAGATATCGTTCGCTTCGCTCACTCGATCAATTAAATTGCAGGGTCAGTTATTAAAAAACACCTATCTACTAGGTATTAATGTTACAATCAAATAGTTTATTCAGATTACTTAGATCCTATGTTATTCACTATTAAAAGTCTATGTTGATTATCTTTAAAATGTCTTTCCTCCGAGATCAAATTCAATAATCCCTAAGTGTGACTATTCAATCAGAACATGCACGAAAGCTAGTTTTTGAACGAAGGATTCGATTACATCTTTTCTCCAG
The DNA here is from genome assembly GCA_951394065.1 of Venusia cambrica. Taxonomy (NCBI): domain Eukaryota; kingdom Metazoa; phylum Arthropoda; class Insecta; order Lepidoptera; family Geometridae; genus Venusia; species Venusia cambrica. Next base: position 410,360 of record OX596066.1, read on the forward strand.
TGTGTTCTCTTATGTTTCACCAAAGAACTGCTAGTAGGAAATGTCCTCTCACATTGTGTACATGAGTAAGGCTTTTCTCCAGTGTGAGTTCGAACATGTATGACTAAATCACTTCTTTGAGTGAAACTTTTATGACACATCTCACAAGCGTATGGCTTTTCTCCCGTGTGTATTCTTTTATGTCTATTCAATCCGAAATTCGTATAAAATCCCTTGTTACATTGCTGACACACATATCCCTTTTCTCTTGATGTGTGTGTTTTCACATGTTTCACTAAACCGGTTTTACTACTGAACCTAAAATCACACTGGAGACATGCGTATGGCTTTTCTCCTGTGTGAAACCTTTTGTGTATTCCTAAATGACCAGCTTGAGAAAATGACTTGCCACACTGTGTACATGAATGTGGTTTCTCGCCAGTGTGTGTGCGCATGTGCAGAACCACTTCACTTTTTGTTACAAACTTTTTATGACAATGTTCACAGCTGTAAGGCTTTTCTCCAGTGTGTGTGCGAATATGTATCCTTAGAGCACATAACGAAGCAGTACGTTTACCACATATCTCACAAATAAACTGTCTTTCTCCCGTGTGCGTTTTAATGTGGCCGACAAGGTTTTTGTTATTTGAATTGGTTTTAGGATTTTGTAGTTTTTCAAGAGTAACAGTTTTCTGTATCTTGTTTCTTCTTAGTTTATAGTTGTCTTTTTGATGAGTAAGTTTTTTATGTGCAATTAGAAAAATATTTTTTGTGAATGTCGTAGTGCAATGCGCACAGCGGTACAAGTTTACTTTGGGTTGTATTCTGTCCAAGCCTGTTTTGTCAGAAGATTGATGAATTTTCTCCTCAAAGAAATTTCCCTGACTCTTGTGTTTATTCACTTTTCTGTGAGTAAGTTTGATATGTGAGAAAAGATTCAATTTGTTGTTAAACGTTACAGTGCAATAGTCACAGAGGAACAAGTTTCCTTTGGTTTGTTTAGTATCCATCTTTTTTATAAAAGACTTCTGAAAAATAAGTTGACTAACATTATCATCAATTTCTTTGTGCATTGTATTCTTCTCTTCATATTGTTCATTTCCAGATGAAGATTTATTGAATGTTACATTATTTTCATTAAAAACTGTTGGAATCGAGTCATAAGCAGAACTATTCATGCAAGTAATTTCTTCACATTCTGTGCTCTCTTCTTTCAATTCAATATCAACAGGCGATATGTTGTCTTCTTTCGCGGTCAGCGGCTCCTGTTTGATATTCACTGCAGATGTCTCAACAGTGTCACAACCATTAACTGTAGTTAAATGTGTTGGGCCTATGGTTAAATCAATTATATTATAATCCTTTACTCCACATAGTAAAGTGAGAATATTTTGCTGGCTTACCTGAAAATATACAAAAGGTGGTTTGAATTAAAATTGTGTTTATTTGAGTTTAGACTTATATTATTGTATGAGGAAGTAAGGTATGCATGTCCCTCAATTTATCTAAAAAAATATTGAAGAAAATAAATTGGGGGCATTGGTTTTCCCCACAAAAGCTGAAAGCAAAGTTAAAACTACTTAAGTCTAATGGTGATTACACCCTCGGTACTCAATCCAACCATAAACTACAATCATCAGTGATGTTGACAATACATTGCTATAAAGGTAGATATAGAAATGAAATGACCTCAATCCCACTGTTAAACATGTTGGTCAGTATCTGTTCCGATCTGCGAGCCATCTCTGAGAATCTGCAGCATCTCTGCAGCAGTGCGAGGCAGATGTAGCACACACCTTGAGGGCTGTTCACTGTGTTCAGCTGGAATCAAAACAATCCAGACATTGAAATTCGTCGTCAACCATTAATGTCACGTCAATCTAATCAAAAGAGTATTTATTGAGGATCTAAGCTACACAAAACAGGTTAAGAAACTCTAGACTAACGAAACAAACCACAAAGTATTCTGTTATCTGTGCCTCTAGAAAGAAGGAAGTGTGGTAGTTTAGGGTCGTAAAAAAGGAGAACTGACTAATAACTCTAATCCAACTGATGACAACACAATGACGATGATGAGACGATGAAGAACATAGATTATGATTGACTATCACGGTATAATCAATATTATAAATAGATAATTGTGCCAGTCAACCTAACCTACTCAGTGAGCTATTTAGATACCTACACTTTTCACATGGTAAACCACCAACTCTTAAAGGGAGTTAAAATATGTATAGTTAGCGTAAAAGACAAATACTATGGATTTGTGCAATTAATCCAACTGAGTCGAATAAAAGTAATCGAAATAACTATTCAGAATTATACAAGTAAATTATAAGACTAACAAAGTAATTACGCAATAATCATCAACGAATAAAACTAAGGCTCCATGGTAAATATTATTTCTTTATATTATAATTCATGACAATAAACATCTAATAAACCGATCGACATATTTAATAACTAGCATATTTAATAACATATTTAATAACCCTGCGCAGTTGTAGGACTTTGCCTGATTAGATAGGCGGACTTGAATACCACCAGCGATGGAGTGAAGCGATTGAAAAATTTGGTGAAGCTCTTGCTGTGTCGCTGGATATCTCGAAAGCATTTGACAGGGTATGGCATGATAGCCTTATTGGAAAGCTTCCAGCCTTTGGACTGCCAGACACATTGTGCTACTGGCTTGCAGATTTTCTGAGGGAAAGATCAATACGTGTAGTTATTGATAGCTGCTCGTCTGATCAAAAGACAATTAATGCTGGAGTACCTCAGGGACTGTACTATCTTCCACGCTGTTTCTGCCGCACATTATCGATTTCTTGAAGCCCGGTATTGTTGGGTATGCAGATGACAGCACAGTTGTGGACAGTTACACCGCCAATGCCCGGGCTAGCCAGAGTGTTATCGAGATGGAAAGAAAAGATTGCTGCAACGTCTGAATTCAAAACTTAGTATGGTGTCGGATTGGGGTGACGCCAATCTTGTTAAAATCAACGCTTTAAAATCGCAAGCATGTCTTTTCTCGGCTAAAAAAAGTCAGCTCTAACAAGTACCTGACTACCGTAACGTGCCCATAACCACAGGGGATCACCTTGAATTCCTAGGTGTTTTACTATCACCAGACCTGATCTTTGGTTCATACATTCGAGTCCAGAGCCAAAACTGCTTCGATGAAGCTGGATATCTTCAAAATGGTGCAACAGTACTTACTCCAGGACAGCTTATTTCTCTTTACAAAGCACAGGTCCTATCGGAAATTGAGGATTGTTGTCTGTGGGATGGCTCGGCTTAGTATCAGCTCGCCGCCTTGTATTCGGTTGAAAATAGAGCATTCAGACTTTAAATCTAAGACCAAAATGCAAAGTCTAGAGCACCGTCGAAAGGTTGCTAGTCTTTCGGTTTTTTATAGACTTAATTTCGGAGAGTGCGCACAGGAGCTTCATGATCTGATCCCGCCAGCGCCATTCAACTACAGGATTGCAGACGGTCGGATAACCAGCATAACCAGGAGGAGTGAGGATTCCAAGTACAGTGCGCCTCCACCTTCAGCCTTATCTTAATTTGTAACCAAGTGAGATGTAGGCCACAACACATCCCCATCGGGCAATAAAAAAAAATGGAATCAGGAGAGATGTGTTAAAATGACTAGAATCCTACTTATCAGATGGAAACCAGGTTATACACATTAGCGCAAAACGCGTTTCTAAAAATCTCAAGATGTATATTGGTCTGATCAAGGTAATATTCTCTATGACGTACTACAAGGAAGCATCCTGGAACCTCTACTTTTTATTTGTTATATTAATGATTTGCATAATTCATGTATTATGTAAAAATAAAATTTAAAATGTTTGTGGAGTGCACATAATGGTGACAAATTTTGCAGTGTATTGTCAAATATCACTCGAATGCACAATAGTAAATATATTTGTAAGGCTCCAAAAATATCTGATAAGATACTGGAGAGAATCAAAAGTAAAAGTTTATTGAGTTTTAATCTTAAACTTAAGGTAATCCTTGTTAAAAGTGTTCTAACAGTGTTAACAAGTTCCTAAATGACGATATAAAAACTTTCATTGACATTAAATTATTATTATTTTAAAGGTATTTGACATTTAATTCTTGAAATAATTATCTACAAACCTCAACGCTGGTTAATTTTTTGTACACATCGAGATATGTGTCATTTAGTACGTAGAAGATTTTTGCATTGTCTCCAAGACATATCCTGCATACGGAAGTGCACATTTGTGAAGGTAGGTAGTACAACCGAACAACGAGTTGTTATGATAATGATCATAGATCATTCACTTCACTTTCTTATATAGATAGAGATACAGATAGCTCATTTCCAATGAAATAAATTAAATTTGAACCAGCCTGTCTGACATCATATCAATATCAAATAATTTAAAAGCTATATGCACGTAAAAACCCAACAAAACCCCAATATCTAACGTAAGTACACGCAAGGATAATAACGAGTTATAACCATAGATGTTAATGTAAGCCATGTTTCTATTTCTTCTACTCACCACTAGACAGGTCACCAGTACTATCTCTTTGGTGCTGTCTAGTGGTGAGTAGAAGAAATAAGAACATGTATTATGAACATGTATTTTTATTAAGTAAAAAGTAAGCATTATGTTTGAACGTATTCAATAGTTTGAACAGCTTACATTATTATCTATGGTAAACTATAGAGTTTTCACACCGACGCGAACAACGCGACAACAACGACGACGTAACGAGATTTCCTTAGCATGAGGTGATGGCAGCAGTCTGCTTATTAAGGCACCACTGCGGAGTCTACAGCGCAAAGTTAACGTTCTAGCGACAGGTAGGTTACACAACAAAAACTGAGGTACTCTGTTACAGTGACGTATTAAACATATAAGTTGTTCCTACTAGGTTATTAACATTTTGTGAGGTACCCACCAACTGTTAGATCATAGAGGCGGCTTTTTATCAGTATGTTATGGGTACCTAAATAAGTATGTCTATATTATCATACAGTAGTTTTTTCTCATTCTCATCTAACCTGGTTATGCTACCGCTAGCACCTTTATTGATGGCGCTCTTCTGTTACTTGATCGTCTTGTGGAATAAATTTTAGAATTGAAAATATCAACTATCAACAATATTAACAATTTTATTCAAGTATAAATGCTCATTTATCACTTTGATGACATTCTCGCTACTTTTGAGTCTAAATTGATTAATGTAGTACCTATTCGTCTCAGAATTCATTTGAATACTCTCACTGTCATCATCTCACTATGCACCCAGACCCTAGCTTCAAACTCTTCAGATAGAGTGGGCAAGGGTTGCGGTGGTATGGCAATCGTGCTTGGCAACATCATTGATCATTCACCGATGAACTTAAATTTTTAGAACACCTTTTTCTAGACATTTCTGATCTCCACTCAGAAATTATTTTATGTGTTTAATATCCCCCGTCAAGTAACATTAATTATTTCTCCTCTTTCGAATTGAAATTGAGTCACTTACTTTATCACCATACTCATATTCTTGGAGACTTCAATACATGTCTTCGTAATAATTAATTCACTACCATAACTCCTGGAAACATGCATCTGTATGTATGATAAGGTTTCCGTCTTGAAGTGTGGTTCAATTATTATTGACAATTAATTTCGTCTCACCAGACCAATGACCTCAGCGACATGCTTGGCGGCGGACTTCAGCAGGAAGGTGGTCACTCATCTGACAATTGCGGGATCTACCACCAGCACTGGGATCATTAAAAGTCAGCAATTCTGTTGCCCATGGTGGCTCACTAGGAAGTAGATCCCAACCACCCTTAACAGATCGATCGAATCAAAAGCTATGTATCTCTTGAACCTCAACATCTTGAACTGTAGGTTTGGTGGTAGTGCCTCAGTTAAGCTGCCACCGCGCGCCGTCATCTCTAAGGCAAGGAAATGTCAATGTATCGGTGTGAAAGCCAGATGGATCAGAGATTGTGAAAGTGCGACATCTAGTGTTGAGTAGAAGAAAAATCATAGCGTTACTCAATATTTTTATTTCTCATGATTTTTTCTTTGCTTGCATAGTTGCATACGTGTTTATAGCTTACAGTTACAGCTGTTTTATTTTTCAGTTCAGCAGGCTAACGTACTTACGTGGATATAATTTCCTAAACTCTGAAGTAGTCGTACCAAGTTTTATTATTATTCATACAAAGTGACTGATTTGGGATCATTATCATATCAACTCATTGTTTGTTTGCACCTACCTAGAATGAGTACTTCCGTGTGCAGGATATGTCTAGAAGACAATATCAAAATGTTCTGCGTACTAAATGACCCAATTCTCGACGTATACGAAAAATTAACCAGCGCTGAGGTGTGTGGATCATTAATATAGACATAATTTTAGCATGCTCTTACAAACAGTAATTTTAACATGATGCTCTGTCGCTCAACTCAATAGCCATGAAATATGCTAATATATATCTTTAGTTACCTAAATGGCTTACTGAGTAGGTTGACTAGCACAGTACTTACCTACCTACCTATTTTATTGTACTATTCCTCTTATTGTTTAAGAGTATGTTGGAGGCATGTCCCTCAATATTAAAGTAGTAGGTATTCTCGGTTTGCCTAGGTAGGTCTAGAGTTTCTTTACCTGTTTGTAATGTACTATTTACCTCTAAATTTATATTTTCCTTTTTGTAAATGATTTGTATTGATTCCAGCTGAACTCTGTGGACAGGCCTCGAGGTGTGTGCTACATCTGCCTCGCACTGCTGCAGAGATGCTGCAGATTCTCGGAGATGGCTCGCAGATCGGAACAGATACTGACCAACATGTTCAACAGTGGGATTGAGGTCATTTAATTTCTAAATATATGGCTTCACAAGCTAACCCACGCAGTTGCACTAACAGCAAGGTTCTAAGTTCAACCCTATGATCATATTTTTTATATGTGGAGATTTTTTTCATAGGTACATTTTATTACCTACATGGCATGCTCACTGCACTCCATTAAATACCTCATTCTTGCCCAGGCAAGCCTCGAGATCCAGGGCTGACCCTATGTACATAATCATGAGCCACTATCCACCGACTGCAGATGACCGCTGGTCACAACACAGGTTCCATAGAGGTCTGTCAATTTGTTTGCATAGTTTGGTGCTAAGGCCGAACCTTCCGAAGTTGAAGAGATCACTCATTTCAAATTAAACAAGTTTTCATACTTCGTCACTAAATCTTGTGTAAACTATACACTGTAAAAATTTTGATAAAACAACTGGGGGTTTTGGTAGGTATTCATTCATATTAGGTATGTGGATATATATTTCAGACTTACTTCTTGCTTGAATTTCGGTCAGAACAGACATCTCTGTGAATACAATAGTGCTTACTCTCTATAACAAAACCGATGCGATGTTGTCCTACTAATAGTTGCAGAAGACATGCTAAAAGTGACAACTTGTGATGGTTTAGGTGATTCCCCATAATAAATAATGATAGATCTTTTGAATGGAATGTCCAATTTGAATAATCCAAAAGTAATCCACAGGTACTGTAACAGCCTTAAATATTAAGTGATTTTTCAGATTAGGATTAATACCAAGGTACAAATAACTGGGTAACGATTTTCACTTTTTAAACAAAAAAGTAGGTAGGTATAGTGTCATAACTATACCTAATACTATATATATTGGATGTGTTCTTTAAAAATGTAGAACATTACTTTGCTCTATAGGTAGTCAGTAGTTTTCAGTGCACATGGTGTAATGAATTTTATTGGACATTTTCCTTCACCTTCCGTGACATAGTTAGTTTTCGTAAGGATCCCTAATACAACCCTATGCTACTCAGTGATACCATAGCAATTCAAATCTTTCATCTAGCAGCCATTATTGTTATTAAAATAATGCAAATGAACATATACAACTTTCGGCGAATTTTGCTTTGTTGTTGGATTGAGTATGGTGTAATCATCATTAGGCATAAGAGCTAGCCTTAGGCTCTTGTGGGGAAAACCAATGCATGACTCACTTGTCTATCAATAGCATAACTTCCACAACATTATAATGTAGGTACCTACCTAGGTACTTATAATGTTATACCCTTAGACTAGCATTGGGTCTACCTTAGGCAGAACCATCCTTAGGAAAAATTAGAAGAGCGAAAAAAGTGGAGTCTTGGAGTTAAAACTGTATACCTACCTAAATGTGGAATGGATCATCAAATGATCTAGCCCGAGGAGGTTGTCTTGCCGTTCTCCTTGTGTGTGCTGGTCTATGTGTATGAAGCAGTGGGGGGTTTTCGGACCAGGAATAGTAGGATTGCCGCGCTTACTCGGTGGAGGTGAAGAGTACCTTGCCAAAGCAAGGCTCGACAGCCTGACAGACATGTCATCTTTTATTGGCCATTTAAATTTGTGGTTATCTATTTTCTTAGCAAATTCAATCTATATAAAGTTTTATTATATAACCATATTCTGTGAAAGATTTAACCTGTCCAACATAGCGATGGACTAGATTTCTCATGGACATCAAATTGATTATAATCCAGTCTCCATCTTTAATCGGTGATGAAGGTTCATACTCGTTTTCAAATTCACAACTAGAGGAATCAAATTGATCAACATCTACCGACACATCAAACACTGACTCCGGAGATTGTGGTATTTCAATCTCATCTTCTTCATCTGAACTTGATCCCAACAAAACTTTGTTCAAATTGTGTTTAGCTTTATTTCCTTTTTGGATCGTCTTCTTACTATTTCTTTCTTTATTCTTCTGTTCTTTTTCCTCTTTTTTTTCTTTCTTAATAAAAGTTCTTCTATTTCGTTTTTCACTGGTGTATGAGTCAAAATTCTTGTTGAACCTTTCTTACGTCCTTTTAGTGTTGTAGTCTTTCGAGGACCAGCTTTAGGAAACGGCTTTATTTCTTCTGGAGTTCTAGGGCTGTGGTGATGCAGTTATAGGGTTTAAAGCATTCATATGTTTCGAACACGGTTTTTCAACGGAATCGGATGGAATTTCTTCAGCATCTGTCAGGTCATCGTCATCTTCAGGAAAAACTGGGGTTCGTAAAATCCTTGGATTAAGATCGGCTAAGTTATTCTGATTTTGAATATTATGTGAAGCATCATCATCATAATAAGCGTCTTTTTCAATAACATCTTCTGCTGTAAGATCTTGCCCAGTTCGATCAGTTTTAAGTTCTTGTGTCTGTAGAACGTCAGTTGTAGGATTTCGTTCTTGGATCTCTTGAACTATTTCTGTGTCTTCTGTGCGATTTCGCTCAGCTCGATCAGTCAGATTTTCTTGGGACAGTCAGATTATCTTGGCGCAACTTCTATATTTTCAAAGTGATCTTGTTCAGGTCGATCCGTCACATAAGAAGACAGATAGTCGTCATCGGTAAATATATTACAGTTGAAAGGAAAAAATCCCGTTGTTCTAAATCCACTCTGTATATTTTGTGGTGTGAAAGCTCGCAGAAACGCTTGGCCAAAGCATCCAGATATGTCGTAAATCGTTATAGGCTTTCCAGCATTCTTAATCATCCAATTGTCACATTCTCCATTGCAATAAGCTTTCAACGGGCCAAATACTATCCTATCCAAGGGTTGAGTCTTGTGCGATGTGTGCGGCGGAATTGTTAAAAGATTAATTCCGTTTTCATTGGCATAATTTAACGACTCGATGCTTATGTGGCTGTCATGGTTGTCCATGATTAGTAGGCATGGATACTCTAAGGAACACTTACTGTATTTTTTGAAGTGCTTTAAAAACTTTGCGAAATTTACAGCCGTCATCCAACCAGATGGAAAAGTTGTACCGTGAGTGCCCGTAGGTGCCCCTGTTAACATACGATCCTGCCAGTTCTTTCTGGGAAAAATCATAAATGGGGTATGTAACCTCAACGAGCTCGACACGTTCGCCCGATGTCATCTTTCCCACTTGCTTAAGTCCTTTTGAAGCCACAATTTTCTTGGGCTTATGGACTGTAGTCAGTCCAGTTTCATCTATGTTCCAGATAGATTCTGCTCCAAAATTATGTTTTTCCATTAGAGTGCGTAAATGGTTGTAAAATTGTGTCATGATGTGCTTATTAAAGCTCGTGGATATACTTAGACTAGTCGCTTCGGGTACACGTAAGGAGAGCTGCTGGTTTCTGCTCATGAAGCCATGTAACCAGTCGTAAGTTGCTGTTTCGCTAGTCCACTTGCTAATCTTTTCTGGAGGTTTATTATTTTCGATGGCAAATTGATATGCTAGTTTTCGCACACACATTGCAGTTAGGCCGTGGTGCAATTTGCTTGTTTTTTGTAAATAAGCTGCAAGTAAGTCTTCTTCCGGCTTATTTAAAACTTTCGCTTGTGTGTAATCAGGTTTATAGCTTATTTCTTGCTGTGTAGCTTTCCGTTTTCGGACATATCTTTTTAATGTCATAATTGAGAAACCGAAACATTTAGCAGTTCCTTTTATACTACTTCCGGTCAATACGACGTGTTCTACAGCTTGCTTCAGTTTTTTTGAATCAATTGGTATACGTTTTTTAACGCCTTCTTTTCGCTTATAAAACCTTGGCATTGTATAAATGTAGGTATCTGTAACTGAAAAACGAGTGACATAAAATGATAGGGTAGACTTGATCCCGGATCTAATCTCCCCTGTCTGGCAGGGAACAAATCTCCCCGTGTCTAGTTATTTTTATCATTCAGAGAATACTTGAAAAACAAAATATTTGCTTGGAACAAACTTTGACAATACCTTCTTAGCTAAATCCTTGTACTAGTTTTTAAAACCTAACTAGAATTATCGCAACAAAAATGACTCAAAAATCAAATAAAATACTCAAAAAAAAAAATATTTGCCTACAAAACCAACTGCCACTCAACGATCTGAAGTTATCTGCGTCAGAATACCAATGTCACTTTCAACGTTCCAAACTGTCAAAGAGCTACAATGTTGCCAACATAGAATTTAAAAAACGTCTATAGATTTCGATATTTATGGGGTTGATCATATCTCCCGAGTGATCAAGTTTCCCCAGGTTCTCCTAAGACCGCCCATTGTTTTTTTTTAAAGTACCTAATCCAATATTATTTAAAAGGTGTGCCATAAAGTATTTTCATCCATTTATTCGTTCATTTGTTGAGTGTGCTCAGGAGCTCCATGACCTTATACCGCTCTCGCCGTTTTTTCATAACAATTTAAGACATACAGGCTATTATCATCCCCACCTGGTTGATATCCCAAATATAAGAACGAAATGCTTTCAAGAATCTTTGATTATGCGCACTGCAAGAACTTTGAATAAGCTCTGTGATGCTGTCTTCAAGAATAGGCACCTTTTAGGTGGACTCGCTCAATGGAAGATCTCATTCTTGCCTGTGTAAGATTCGAGGTCAAGAGCTGACCCATTCTAAAAAATAATACTTACTGCTTCTCTTTTATCGGATAATTCAAAATAAGAATTTAATTTTAATACCTACCATCATTTTGAATATTTTCAGGTAACAAAGCAAAATATTCTCACATTAGTATGTGGAGTAAAGGATAATAATATAATTGATTTAACTATAGGACCCACACATTTAACAACAGTGAATGGTTGTGACACTGTTGAGACATCTGCAGTGAGTATCAAACAGGAGCCGCTGACAGCGAAGGAAGAAAACACTTTGCCTGTTGATATCGTAATCAAAGAAGAGAGCACAGAATATGAAGAAATCACTGATATAAATTGTAATGCTAATGATTCAGTTTTTAATGAACTAAGTGATGTGACATTAAATAACTTGTTATCTGTTGATGAACAATATGAAGAGTACAAACATATTGATGATAATCTTAGTCAACTTATATTTCCGTCGTCATTGATGAAAAAGATGGATAAACAAATCAAAGTAAACTTGTTCCCCTGCGACCATTGCACTGTGACGTTTAGCAACAAATCGAACCTGATCTCACATATCAAACTTACACACAGAAAAGTGAATAACAGCAAGACACAGGATAATTACTTTCAGAAAATTCATCAATCTTCTGACAAAACACGGACGGACAGAATACAACCCAAAGTAAACTTGTACCCCTGTGAGCATTGCGCTGTGACATTCCAAAAAAAATATTACCTGATCTCACATAAAAAACTTACTCATCAAAAACTAAAACTAAGAAGAAACAAGATACAGAAAACTAAGAAAATTCCCAAAAAAGAAAAGGTGTTTCACGGTAAGCTCAAAAAAACGCGCACTGGAGGAAGACATTTTATCTGTGAGATATGTGGCAAGCGAGGCGGTGTTTCATTATCTGCTTTACAGAGACATATTCGCACGCACACTGGAGAAAGGCCGTTTCCTTGTACCCAGTGTGATAGAAGGTTTCCGCAAAAGAAACAATTGATGGTACACATACAAAGGCACAATGGCGAAAAGCCTCACAGCTGTGAACACTGTCATAAAAAGTTTGTTGGAAAAGGTGAGTTGATTAAGCACTTGCGTATACACACTGGCGAGAAGCCGTACTCGTGCACACAGTGCGGCAAGTCATTTACACAATCTGGTTACTTAGCATTGCACAAGAGACTTCACACTGGAGAAAAACCTTATGAATGTCACCAGTGCGATCAAAGGTTCAGTAATAAGGCAGGTTTAAGTAAACATGTAAAAACGCACACATCAAGAGAAAAACCCTATGCCTGTCAGCAATGTAACAAAAGATTTCATACGAATTTCGGATTAAATAGACATTACAGAATTCACACGGGAGAAAAGCCATACGCATGTGAGCTGTGTCCTAAAAGTTTCTCTCAACGAAGTGATTTAGTAATACATGTTCGGACTCACACTGGAGAAAAGCCTTACTCGTGTACACAATGTGATCGGACATTTCCTACTAGCAGTTCTTTGGTGAAACATAAGAGGACACACACTGGAGAAAATATGTAATCGAGATCCTTCGGTCACAAACTAGCTTTCGTTCTGGTTCTGATTGAATTTGATATCGGAGGAGATTATACGTGATTATCGGAGACATTATACGTTAAATAGGCAGTGAATAACATAGGATCTAAGTAATCTGAATAAACAATTTTAAAAGAAAAGTAATAGATACCTAGTGTCAAGGTGTTTTGTAATAACTGACCCTATCTATCTTCTATACTTATAATAAAATCGTCGAAAAGCTGTGTCTATAAGTACATTTCATATTCTTTGCTGCAGCTGAGCATAAAAAATACAGTTTATAGATTTTTTTGTCTGTTTGTTCGCACTTATTTCCAGAGTGGCTTTACCGATTTGCGTTTGGTTTTCGATGATGTGTTATGTATATAGTTCTGGGCAGGTTCTAACGATAGATTTTTTCGAATGAATATAGATATAAAAAAGTTGCGTTGTCTTTATAATATTTACCTCTTTCTTTCTATATATTTTTTATTTGTGATTGGATTTTGATAAATTATACGAATGATGTTAACTTAAATATTACACTATCTACTATTGAAAATTTGATTGAAATCGGTTTGCTAGTTTCGGATATTAGCGTGGCCAAAGAGACGTTTTCGGCGTGACCGTGATGTAGGGGACTAAGAATGACTAACGGACCGATTCTTTACGTTTGACACACAAATGTTCCGTTAGAGAACCAATATGATAAATCTAAATTGTGAATTAGAAAAAATACCATCTGGTCCATGGGTCCCGGGTTTGATCCCCAGGGGGCACAATATTGTGCTTAGTTTGGTTGGTGGTAGGACTTCGGAAAAGTCAGATCAGACAGGCAGGCTGCAGCCATCAACTCCGGGAATTCTCGTTACATCGCGTCGTCTTCGGTGTGAGAACTAATTAGGTATACCTAATACCTTTTTGACGATAGGGACCATAGTTTTTTTTGTCCACTGTTTGTTCAGACCATTGCCTGTTTTGCCCAGTTCCTGAAAAGACTACTTCCTAAAAGGTACATTTCCTGTTTTCACCACTTCCTGTTTTGACCACACTGAGTACAGTGTGAAAAATAAACTATGTATCCGTCAGTTTTTGAATACCCCGCTGTACATATATTTTCTTATGGTAAATTAAAATGCTTTTATAACCTTTTTGACGTTAGGCATGCAATCTTTTTTGAAGTACTGGCCACTTATAGATATAATCTTTGATTGGAACAAATTGTCGTGTTGTCAATTTGTGATATTATAATGTCATCCATTGCATCAACGATTGCTTGCATATTTTGTATTTATCATGGATCCAAAATTTATATTTAGTAACAATAAAAGAGGACAACAAACATTATTGTATAAAAACCACAGGTACAATTTGAGTGCGAAAAATAAAAACGGGACTACTCGATGGAGGTGCGTAGGAAGAAATGTTTGCAGTTCAACTTTAACATTAAATAAGAAAAAAACCTCGTACATAAGAATGACAAAGCACTTATGCTCGCCGCGCAGTATAAAAAATAAAGTATTATTGGCGCTTAACAAATGTAAAGTTGAAGTTTGTGAAAACTTTGAACCGATTCAAAAGATCTATGAAAAAAAATTTGAGGAGTTAAAAGATCAATGTTCATCTGATGACATCGAAGACATTCCTGCTTTTACGTCTGTTAAATACGGACTTTATGAAAGCCGAAAAAAGTATTTGAATTCCAGTAATTTAGATTTCAAGAAAATTGAAGACGTTCATGTACCACCAGGCTTAGCCGGTGACTTTCTAATTTGCGACGATGGTGACCGCGAGAAAATTATTGTTTTTTGCTCTAAAACTTCAAGAAGCTTAATCAAGAATAATCCACAAAAAGAGTATTTTGGCGATGGAACATTCGCTTGTGTGCCATTGGTTTTTTACCAACTATATACATTGCACATTGATTTATGTTCAAACAGCAAAACTACTAACGTCGTCCCTGTTATTTACGGGTTACTACCAAACAAAAGTCAGGAGACTTACACACGATTTTTTACACTTATTAAGGAAAAATTGGGACTTGTCATAAAACGATTTAAGTCCGATTATGAAGTCGCGGCAATGAATGCAGTCCTGTCCGTGTATCCTGACTGTCAGTTATCCACTTGTTTTTACCATTACAACAAAAATGCCTGGAAAAAAGCAAAAGAATTAAATGTGAAATCCACTGCTGAAGGACGAAATCTGACGACGTTGGCATCTTTATTACCTCTTTTGCCTTTTAATTACATCACAGATACGTGGTTTTCAATATTGGAATTAGCACCAAAAACAAAAGAAATTATTGCATTTAAAAATTATTTCGAAAATCAATGGATTTTAAAATTAGACCCAAAAATATTGAGTTGCGCTTATCGACGACACCGTACCACTAATTCTCTTGAAGGATGGCACCGGAGATTAAACGCAAGGATTCCAAAAAAACCCACGTTCTTCGCGTTCGTATTTAAATTGAAAAAAGAAGCTATTCATTACGACTTCATAATAAAGAGGAGCTTATTTATTCCTTTAAAGAAGAACCGAAAGCTTTCAGACATCAAGTTTGACAGAAATTTGAAGAAATGGTTGACAAAATTGATAAACAATGAACTCACAAACATTAATTACCTCAAAAAGATCAAAATGTGGAAGCTGCTGTTTCCCCCCACACACAAAAAAGTATTAAAGAAGTTGAAGAATATTTTTTAGCTGGAGCAGCTATAGGGAACGTTTTGTTTTTTTTTTGTTGAAGAAGAATTGAGGAACTATTTTTATTTTTTATTAGAGCAGCAGTTTGGTTTTAAGTTGGTTTCTAAATAATACTTGCTTTCAATTAATACTGTTTTTAATTAAACCAAAAAAGGGTGCATTAATAGTTCTCCATTCCAAAATACGAGAAAATGACGTCAGGTCAAGGTTGGACTCCAACGTCAAAAAGTTATTCTTCAAATAGTGTTTCTTTTTTTTTCACACTGTACTCAGTGTGGTCAAAACAGGAAGTGGTGAAAACAGGAAATGGACCTTTTAGGAAGTAGTCTTTTCAGGAACTGGGCAAAACAGGCAATGGTCTGAACAAACAGTGGACAAAAAAAACTATGGTCCCTATCGTCAAAAAGGACCTAATATGGATCATCAAATAGATGGTGTTAGGCTAGTGCGTTATGGAGCGCGTTCCGTTACCAGTCACTTTCGGCGCGGTCGCCCATTTTGCCGTTACGTTTGTAGCCGCGATCGCCGCGGTCGAGCTCAAGAGACATCATTGTGACGTCACGGACGTCGACTGCGACGAGCCCACACCGCCCGCGGTGCGAGGTGGGTCGGCGCGGGCGTCTAGTGACAATGACAAGACAAGTGAGTAAAAGAGCGCGAAATGCAACTCATGAAAAAAACAATTTTCAATTTCAGATTTATTTTTTAATTAATTTATCATGATTACACGTTAATTATATTACAAAATGACAATTATGTCCACTTCATTTTTTGTTATAGTGGGATAGTACTTTCATAGTGCCTAAATAATTATAAATGATCACAAGCTGGTTTGGCAGGGAAGATCTCTACTGTACCTATAGAAATTAATAACAAAAGGTATTTACTATGAATATTTTATTTTTATTACAGTAAAACTTAAGAAATTATAAATATACCAAAACAATCCTGTTTTATTTCCATATCTGTACTAAACATTCTAATACTTACCTACATATAACTCACTCACTGCAAGGACTCACTGTTGTTTTACAGGTACGACACAACGAGACAACCTGTGTATTTACAAATATAAGACCTAGAGGCAACATTTCGGGAGTTCCGTGCTTTTACCAAGTTAAAACTTGTGTGTAGGTAGAAGCGAGGTGAGGGCTACCTGTCTCAGAATACTTATTATGAGTAGGTACTGCAGTAGTTAGCTATAGGTACAAAGTGAATTGGTTCCAGTCTAAAATGACTTTTATAATAATTGTCCGCACAGTGAGCAAAAAGATCTCTGTACGTGGTAATGTGCGGACGAAGTTCCCGTTTTCTTATATAGGGCTCCAACGCTTCCAACCACTGCTCAAACTTTCTGATTCCGATGGATTACGGTTACGGCGCAACACGCTGAATACCGACGGTCATGCTTGGGTCAATGATAGACGGCGCTAAAATATATCCCATTATCATTATCATCCTCATCATGCTAGCTAGTTTGCATAGCTATTATTATTTTTGAATAATGTAAGAAACTATTATATGCAAACATATTCAGAGAACCTTATAATAACATTCGGATATAATTGATTACCTACATACATAAAGTAGGCATCTAGACCTGAAAGTACCTGCCTACTTATCCCGCCAGAGTTTACTTTTGTCTCGTTTTTTCTACGCATGTTTGGGGCCGGATGTTTACTTTCAAGAGAAATGAGGGTTGCAACGGAATTTGGAGCTATCGTGTCACTAGAAAAAAGTATACGGGAGGCACCCTTAATATCTCCATCGCTAATCTTACTCTCTACATGTTTGAAGAGAGCAGACTCGGGGGATGGCTTTAATTTTGAATTTCTAATCGGGTCCTGATCATTACACAAAAAAGGTGTGCGCTCATCGCGAGCAGTGTATACCTTACACAATTTTGTTTTATTCTAATAGTTAATGATGTTTTTGGATCTAAATCTTTATTTACGTGTAGTACACTATACGGAAATATTAGGAGATGTTCCCAAGCCTCTTTATTATTTTTAGATACTGCATTTTTGATGGCTTGTCCGAGAGCTGTGGCGACAGAGAGACGGGCACCTCGAGAAATACGTTTTAAAACTGGGGAGATAATTTTGCACTGACTAATAATCATAAATAGTTAATAAAATGTTTAAGAACAAATAGTTTTTATGTAATTTGATCGTTGTCTGCGTTAAATGTCCCGTTAAAAACGCGTAAGGGTTAATTTCGTTCAGACTTGACCGGGCCTGAGCTTTACACTATTCCCTATGGTTCTATCTATTTATTAAGACCGTTTTGCATTAAAACAAAATTTATTATAAATTTATTATTTTCGGGTATTATGTGTGTGAAGCAAATACACAATATATTTAGATGAAGAAAGCTGTTCTGTAAAATTTGGACACATTCATATATTTATCTATCTGTAGACGTCTTCCCCCACAGACTGCGACAGTCCCGACTAGGTCCTCTGGCTTAGCGGCGCACGGTCTTACATCATAGTCTCTCATCAAAACACCAGCAAGAGTCTTGCATAGATATTGTGTATTTGCTTCACACACATAATACCCGTTTTGTTTTAATGCAAAACGGTCTTATTATAATGTGTTTCTCAAATACACAATATATTTAGATGAAGACCTGTTTGTTATCTGCTGGTGAAAAGACAAAACGATATGTGAAAATGTTCATTTATAAAATACTGACATGAAATAATTATGAATGCTGATTGTCAAGCAATTCAATTGTGATGAGTCATAAGTAATTTATTGGTATACATTTATACAGGTCAGTAAATAATCATGATAATAGTAGACATGGTAGGTACATAATTACTATATAAAATAAATATATATTAAGTTTAAATCAGTTACGTAGGTACCTATCTACCCTAAATAGGGTATACAACAACACACTATATGAGTAGGTAATTAATTCACAGTCAGATACATAGTAATAATAAAAATTTAGATTCATTTTTTACTACAAATTATAAATTCATCATAAGAATAGAATACCTGCCCGAAGAGCCATTTTTTAAATTTATATTTAAAAGCTGACAGACTGTCGGCGGATTTTCATCATTTTTTTTGTCCCGTGTATACATACCTTCAGAGGTCTCATTTAACGTCCAGACAGTGCGAAATGCATATAATGAGTCTTTTTTGGGTTTAGACCTAAGCCATTAGAGTGGAACCACTGTGCAAGTTGACCAGCCGCCTTGTTTAACTTCTCCTCAGGTTCATCAATCGTCCGCGCTGTAACGATTGCGGCCACGTCGTCAGCATACATAAGTATTTCCGCCATTGTTACTGCATCAGGCAGATATATAGAGGCAGAATAATATATTGGAGGCAGAGGAACCTTGGGGAACGCCCATCGTCGGAGCAATCGGTTCAGACTTTGTGTGACCCACCACAATTTGGGATCGATCGCACATCATGTCAATGAGCACCGCCCGAGCCGAGCCTGTTATTCCGTAGTGCTCCATTTTGGCGGCAAGTACAGCATGGTCGGCGACATCAAATGCCTTACTGAGGTCACAGCAGAGGACCGCAACCCGCAACTTGGACTCGCGGGCGGCCAGCACGCGGCGGACAACCTCGCGGGTGAGCGATGTCGTCGACCGCCCCGCGCGGTACGCATACTATCGTGGAGATAGAGACTGGGTTGCCGAAAGGTGTTCCACCAAACGAGCACTCAACCCGTTCTCCAGTACTTTAGCTGGTATGATGGACACCGGCCTGTAACTGTCCATCTAAGCACGCTTGCCTTTACCCTTGAAAATAGGGGATATTTTACTTATTTTTAGTTCCTAAGGATAGGTTCCTTTTGCGAGACAGGTGTTGGATAGGATAGTCAATACAGGGGCTAGGGGGCCTATCGCGGATCGTATAACTGCCATAGAGAGCCCGTAAATATTTTTGTTTCCTTCCGAGGTACTTGAGATGTAACAATTTTTATGATCTCTTCGTGACTGAAATATAGCAACTGTAGCGAAGTAATGGTGGGTGGGCGCAACTAAATCAGCACGTGGAGCGCTTCGACTACGTCAGCTCTTGGGGCACCACATGCAACCGCTGCGTTAAGGAACCTGGAGTTCATGGCGTCGGCGGCATCTTTTTTGGTAAAGTATTTTTTCCTGCACCATCCGTAATCACATCTGTGAAATGGAGCCTTGGAATATTTTCTTTGCCTCTCTCCTTATTCAGTACTTTCCACATGGCTTTTGATGAGTTTGAGCTTGTCCTAATTAGTTGGGAATAACAATTTGCTTTAGATTTGATAATGGGCCTATCTAATTGATCATTAATACTATTTATAATTAATTTAAGTGAGTCACCACATTCAGTCATTCGGTACTACAAAAAAATAGGTTAGCATATTTAATTACGTCGATTATAAGTAATTTTAGATTATTCTATCAGTGGTGATCCACGGCGATTGAGGCTTCTTGTTGTTCACTCATTTCAATGGAAAACAAATGCCATGTTTACTTTGGATGATGTTTATCACGGCTAATGCGATGTCACTGGCAGATATGTATTTACTAAGGATGTTTGGCCAATCTACGCTATCGACAAGAGTGTCATGTTCAATGTTTAGTTAACTTCAGTAGCTCTGTTACTACTCTGAGTAGGTCAAGGGAATGTGTTCCTCCTCCCTAGCTATCTCTTATGGAGGCTATATCTGTTACATCACTGAGCAGCATCAGGCGCTGGGTATGATTAAGAAGTATGTCACTTCTGGTCTGTATGGTAACAAGGCTGTAATCTACAGCGATTCGCCGCAACATAGCCATACATGCTAACATAGTTACACTGGTACTAAATCAGCCAAGTCTTTTGCATTGCAACATACATTTTTTTTTTAATAAATATTACAGGACATTCATTTTTACACAGCGCCATCTAGCCCCAAACTAAGCATAGCTTGTAATATGGGAACTAGATTACGGATAAAATACTTGAATACTTTTTGTAAATGCATACGTACTATATGATACAACACCCAAACACAGAACAAACATCTATATTCATCACACAAATGTTTGTCCTGGGTGGGAATCGAACCCACAGCTTACAGCGCCGAAGGCAGAGTTACTACCAACTGAGCTATGAGGCTTGTCAATTGTTATTAGGTCCCTTTTCATTACTGGACGATCACTCACACTGCCACATTGTTAGAAATGAGTTTGGAAAGTGGCTGAGAATTTCGTAAGACATTTAGAAAAGGCAACTGTGTACTTTGAACATTTGGTACTTGTTACCTATATTCCATAAAATCAGGACTCCAAGAGTGATAGATCCTCTAGGTAATGTACAGTTTAACCCCAACTTGTATAGACATCATGAAACTAAATATGATGCTGCTATGGGCCTTGATGAAATACCTTAAATATCGTATTTATTATTAGCAAATCTGACTACTTTTCCACTGGAACCTATATTTTACAATATTAGCTCAAGTGTTACCATATTAGGCTCACAAGCCTTATCACAGTGCATCATATAATATAATGTAAGCCCAAAATATAGCAATTTATTGTCTGATTGAAGCGCATGTTAACAAACAACATGGCTTTATTTCCGGAGGGTCAACATTAACAAAACTATTTCTTCTATTGACATGTGGCTGGGACCCTGTATTAGTCCACAGATGTCATCAATTTTGACTACAGAACTTTCCACAAGCTCGGGTCAAAATTACAACACTTTGGCCTTCTAGGTAAACCTTTAAATAGAATAGGTATAGCAGTGTTGCTACATATTCTATATACCTATATATATATTACAGGAACTAAACTGAGTTTGAAAGGAATATTCCATACCTCATGAGGTGTATAGAGAAGTTACTTACATACAAAATTGGGATTTTGACTTAGTGAATGTGATAGTTGATAGATGATAGGTACTGTTTAAAATGTACTCATTTACTTACAAAAAATAAATGAATCTAATGAAAATGACCCCAAGAATACCTACGTTCTTGGACAACATCTTTTATTTTAAAAGCACATTGTCTCAATTATCCACCTGTTACAGGGAATTTTATCAAAATCATCTTAAATTGATGAGTAACTCAGAATCTAATATCAACAAATAAACAGCACAAGACTGACAACGAATAACGAGTAAGTCAAAAAAGGGCCTTTTGGACAAAAAATTTATTAATACTAATAATGAAATACATGCCTAAACTTATGGAAACCATGAAGTTAATTTACATATGTAATGTTTGATTAGTTCTTGGCCCCTAGGGGTTGTTTAATAACAAGATCATCTTTGTAAAAGTTGTATATACTTATTACTGTAGAACACTTCTCAAAATAAAAAGTCTATTCTAGTTCTAGACATGTGTCCGACACATGCTGTGTACTGGTATTGCTCTGGATCAAAGATTAACTTATTGGACATTAGGTGGTTCAAGCCTGCATTGTCCTTACCAAACTCAAATATCACATCATATTGAGACCAGGAACTCCAGATTCCGGATCAGGAGCTACACACCCTTCCACTAGATCATGGAGGTGTCTCACGAAAACCAATAGTGTAAATCCTTGGAATATGCTGCCAGAGCCAGTGATTGATACATCTTAGTACGGACACGCGTACGACACAAAGAGTAGGTGGGTAGTAGATACAACGCGATAGGCACGCCTGCCTTTACAACAATGGTAATTCCACATACTGCTATTTTCTTTGCAGGGACAGTTTTGTTACCATGATATATAGTCTTCGACTTACCCTGACTTGCTTGTCTATCTGGAGGAAGTATTTATAGGTACCTAGTCTTTGGTTCAGAGCTAAGGCTATTCTCTCGCATTCATTCGATGAGATCGAATCTCCATGTAAGCGGTCACTTATTGCACATGTAAATACCACCAAGCGTGGCGAAAATCTTTGTAATTTTTCAATTATTCTAAAATTGGTTTGAATGTTTAACCGTCAAAATTACAAAACGCTATGACGTAAGACCGTGCGCCGCTAAGCCAGAGGACCTAGTCGGGACTGTCGCAGTCTGTGTCGAAAGACAGATAAATATATGAATGTGTACAAGCCACGCTGTAGGTACCTAGTACCTACGTGTACATTTTATTTTTGCGCCGTATAGTGGAAACTGCATAGCTTGCATTGACCTAGTTTTATCGATTATTTGGTGTTAGCTATAAGTAATAATTGGAAGCAGTACATTTACTTTATTCAACGGGTTCGGTCGTATTATTATTTTCGGAGTTTACTCCCCGTAACCCTTAGCTATCTTCCAGCTACCTCAACTCAGCTTATCGTTTGGTGAACCAAACAGAATGTGTCCAAATTTTACAGAACAGCTTACTTCATCTAAATATATTGTGTATTTGAGAAACACATATAATATCCTTGCATGTTTGCTTACGTGTTAATAGCTTTAAATTTATTTTCTTTGATATAATATTTAGGCAAGCTAGCACAAAGTAATTAATTTAATTGATTGGATATGAGTGAGTGAGCTATCACTATCAAGTATCAGTATCTCTGCCTAGTTTGAGCACAAAGTAACCTAAAACTTGTTATCTAGTATCTGTGTCTATATCCTAAATGATTCCACAAAGTGACTGATCTACGATCATTATCATATAAACTCACTCATTTGGTTGTACCTACATAAAATGTGCCCTTCCGTGTGCAGGATATGTCTTGGAGACAACGTAAAAATGTTCTACGTACTAAATGACCCATATCTAGACGTATACAAAAAATTAACCAGCGCTGAGGTATGTTGATAATATCTAAACACTTTTATTTAAGCATGCTTCTACAAACCTGAATTTTAAACTGAGTCTAATTCATTCCTACCCTGTGCCTAAATTATAAAAAGTTTACCACATGAAAGTCATCGAAATCTCACTGAGCAGGTTGGCACAGTACCTACCATATAATTTGATGGTACCATAAAGTTTTTGGCATTGTTTTTGCGATCATAAGTATTAGAGAGTTCCTCCAAGGCTCTATCTTATCCCAACTCTCTTTTTACTGCATATCAACTATATCTACTTATAGTATATATTGCCTTGTGCTGCCATTGTTTTATAAAAAAAAACAGTGGCACTCGGGGAGTGTCTACTGAAGTGAAAACTTGAAATTTGTTGATCTTTACCGAATAGATCAGCTGAGATTGTTGGTACTTGAATCTCAATGTGTCTTCAATCTTAATGTGTGTAGCTCTGTCTTGTTGTTTATCAAATAAATGTATATCTTTGTGTCTTCTATTAATAAATAACTAAATAAATATTACAGGACATTATTTTTTACACAGCGCAATCTATGGTTTGTAAATGTAAAAACTCTTTTTGAAAATAAAATGGAACCAACTTTACAATGTGTTGTAAATGTAAAAACTCTTTTTGGAAAAAAATGGATCCGACTTCATCACTAAAAACTTACAAATAACTCTTAGGGTACGTTCGTATAATTTGCAGTTGGTGCCGAATTGCCAAGCACAACAACATGTTTATTGTATGGCTTGTTTTTATTAATAAGTTTTCACTTATAATTTATATATTTGGTGAGATGAAGGCCAAGCGCTTCCCCGTCGTACAATAAAAAAAAATCGAGGTGGGGTGACCAAGGCCAGTACAGAACTCTGTGGGGGTGTAGGTATTGTGCATTGACCTCCATGGTTTTAACTAACCCAGCTAACTGAATTAATTAAATGTGTTTTTAAAAGTAGTAGAAGCCCCTAGTGAAACGGCTCGTCCGGAGAATTAATAGCACCATACTTATTGCAGCCGCCAAGCAGCATTGCTGTGTTTCGGTATGGTTGCCGGTGAAATTACGGGTACGTGAGGCGTAACATCTTTTTGCCTCAAGTTGGCGGCCGCAATGCAGTGCCGTGTAGGCTATGTTCTTTGTGGATGTGACCTATGCAGTAAGGCTTTGTCATAGGCAAGAGTACACTTAACCAGGTGTGCTACTTGCTTGTCCCGTCTCCTAGTAGTATAAAAGCCAGCCTAGCTCTTTAAACTGCCTAAGCAGGTCTTTGTGTTGTTAGTGACACTTATTACACCATATACCAACTATGATAATTAAATGACACTGATGTGGTGGGCGATGATGCTTGCTCCAAGCCGGGGCCAAGCAGTGTAGGATCGCATGCTCTATTGTTTCGTATTTTTTATGTTGCGATCAGTCTTTCTGACTATAAGCAGATGTGTGTGTAGTCTATCAGTCGTAGGTATATGGCGCTACTCCCATTGGAGTCAGCCATTTCTGTTTAAAGCCAGTCTTTATCTTTGTACAAGCTTTTATGTGGAAGATGTCCCGTCGCTTTTTAGGTCGGCGGATGGTTGAGTTGGCCTGCAATTCGATTCGGGTGCTTTAGTAGTCTGGATTTATAGCTCTGTGTGTATGTTGATTTTATTCTTGACCATAGGGAAATTAAGCATTTCATAGACCTCTTCTGTCTTCTTCCACTTGTCTTCTATGTTGCTTCCATGTGAACCTAGTCCAGATGCATCTCAAGGTACTTCACCTTGAGACTCGTGTTATGGTAATTGTGTGCCGTTAAGGGTGACTTGATCACAGTCATTTCTGCAGAGAATAAGCGTGCAGACTTTAATACACTGGCGGCAATGCTCCACCCGGTCAGCCATTCTTCAGATTTGTTTTGACTGGTTACATGCGAGATTGAACATTTGTGCGAGGCTAGTTTTGTTTGTTTTGATTCCAGCTGAACACAATGGACAGGCCTCAAGGTGTTTGCTACATCTGCCTCGCACTGCTGCAGAGATGCTGCAGATTTTCAGAGATGGCTCGCAGATCGGAACAGATACTGACCGACATGTTCGACAGTGGGATTGAGGTCAATTCATTTCTATATCTATGCTATAGCAATGTATGGTCAGCATCACATATATCTTCAAAGGACAATGCAAATAATGATAAATAATAATGTCATGCAAATAACACAAATGAACATAAAAAGTTCAGAGAATTGTAGTTTGTTGTTGGATTTAATTTTAGTATAATCATTATTAGACTAAAGAACTAGTTTTAGGCTTTTGTGGGGAAAACCAATACATGTCCCTCCCTCGTCATGTCTATCAAAATCATAACCTTACTTCCTCATACAATATGACAGCTGCTCTTTAATATGATAAGTCAAAATTCAAATTAAATTTAAATACCCAGGTATAAATAAATAAGTACCTTCTTTTTGCATACTTCCAGGTAACACAGCAAAACATTCTCAAATTAGCATGTGGAGTAAAGGATTATAATATAATAGACTTGACCGTAGGACCCACGCAGTTAACTACAGTGAACAGATGTGACACTTATGAGACATCTGCAGTGAATATCAAACAGGAGCCGCTGACCGCTAAGGAACAGAACACATTGCCTGTTGATATTGAATTGAAAGAAGAAAGCACAGATTGTGAAGAAAATACTAATTTTAATAGCACTGCTAGTGAATCAGTTTTTAATGAACAAAATGATGTGACATTCAATAACTTGTCATCTGAAGATGAGCAATATGAGGAGTGCAAAGATATTGATGATAATCTTAGTCAACTTATATTTCCGTCGTCATTGATGAAAAAGATGGATAAACAAATCAAAGTAAACTCTTTCCCCTGCGACTATTGCACGGTGACGTTTAGCAACAAATTGAACCTGATCTCACATATCAAACTTACTCACAGAAAAGTGAATATTAGCAAGACACAGGGAAATTACTACGTCGAGAAAATTCATCAATCTTCTGACAAAACAGGCACGGTCAGAATACAACCCAAAGTAAACTCGTACCGCTGTGAGCATTGCACTGTGACATTCACTAAAAAAAAATTTCTAATCGCTCATAGAAAACTTACTCATCAAAAACACAACTATAAAATAAGAAAAAACAAGTTACAGAAAACCATTATTTTTGAGAAAACTCCTATAACCTTTTCAAATAAGATAAAGCTGGTCGGCCACATGGAAACGCACGCTGGAGGAAGAAAGTTTATTTGTGAGATATGTGGTAAAAGTATTGTTTCTTTATGGGCTTTACGGGTACATGTTCGTACACACACTGGAGAAAAGCCTTACAGCTGTGAACATTGTCATAAAAAGTTTGTTTCAAAAAGTGAAGTGGCTATGCATATTCGCATACACACCGGCGTGAAGCCATATTCGTGTACACAGTGTGGCAAGTCATTTTCTCAAGCTGGTTCTTTAGGAGTACACAAAAGGTTTCACACTGGAGAAAAGCCATACGCATGTCTCCATTGTGATTTTAGGTTCAGTAGGAAAGCCGGTTTAGTTAAACATGTGAAAACACACACATCAAGAGAAAAACTCTATTTCTGTCAGCAATGTGACAAGGGATTTTTAACAAATCACCATTTGAAAAGACACAGCAGAATTCACACGGGAGAAAAGCCTCACGCATGTGAGCTGTGTCCTAAAAGTTTCACACAACGAAGTGATTTAGTAATACATGTTCGGACTCACACTGGAGAAAAGCCTTACTCGTGTACACAATGTGATCGGACTTTTCCTACTAGCAGTTCTTTGGTAAAACATAAGAGAACACACACTGGATAAAAGATTTTGTTTTCATAGGAATTATTTGATGCCATTCCCAAAAAACCGCACTGATATTAGGTAAACCGCGAGGCAGTATCAGAACCATCCAACAGGTCACAGTGGACAAATGTGACTCACCTGTAATGACATCCTTCGTTTATATAGGTTCTAGCTTTCTTTCAGTTTATTGGTAGGTAAATTATTTAAGGTAAATATTCGTTGCGATCATTGCTGAGAGTGGTAAAATAAAATAAATAAACAAATATTACAGGACATTAATTTTTACACAGCGCCATCTAGCCCCACACTTAGCAAAGCTTGTAATATGGGAAGCAGATTACAGATATAATACTTGATATATAAATACATACCTACATATCAATACAACACCCAAACACTTGTGTTTTTCTACTTGTCGAACGCTTGTTTTTTGAAAGTATCAACCTACGTAAATAATGCTTATCTGCGTTTTATTGTGATTTTACTAGTAGGTATAGGTATTTCATTTGATTCTCGCTCTTTTAAGTCGGCTTTTTTTAAGAATAGGTAGAAGGTTTTTTCAATAAGTTAGTGGGTAGTGGGGTAAGTAAGAACAGTAGACTTCGCGAGCACTTAAACCCTGCAATGACCAATGCTATTTGCAATTTTCCTCTTTCACTTTTCCTTTAAGACTTTTGAATAAATAGAGGTATAAGCTTTAGCGATTACTCGCGTTCCCATTGTCTGAGGAGATCGAACCTGGTGTCTACGGATTTGTCTTGCAAAGGCGGAGAGGACTGCGTCTGATTAGTAAACGTAGGTAGGTGTAAAGCTATCTACCAAAAAAAAATCTAAAATTTAAACCCAAAGAAAATATCTCCCGTTTTCCCCTCCAATCCCCCTTTTAGTTCTGATAGTGTGTCTTTCAAATGTAATTGAAATCCTTTGATTACTAACGCTACAGCAAACTCCCACGTATTTTTACACCGATAAAAAATCGCGATTGACTAAAAAAATTTAATAAATCAAGGAACATGTGTGCCAATTTTCATCAAAATCGGTTGAAAAATGCGAAATGTAGTAAGCGAGAACGAAGCGACCGACAGCTGACAGAAAGCGGACAAAAGCATGATTAGCCAATCTCGAAACTGAGTCTCGCGAATCCGAACAGGTGGTAGATTAAACATTTCATTGGTCTTGGATCTGTCTTTTTGTGATGTTGAAATAACTTTTATATGAATGCATGTATGGAGTCAGTGCGCTAGTTATTTGGCCGGCTTTAGATTTCTCAAACATTTTCGATTATGGAGGTACTTAATACCTATTATGTTTAATTCATATTTTTTAAATAACTATACCTACTACCTGTAGGGTCAAAGTGGGATCAGTGGCTCACTTTTTTCAAAGGTCTATAACAGCGGAACCGTTTCCACGATCGGAATGAAACGTAGCACATACGTTAACTATGTTCCGTGGCTTCATTTTGTTAGACGACATTGAACTCATAACCCAATAAATACTGAACCGATAACCATTTTTTTAAATATAATATATTTTTATACACCTATGATATATTAATGATCCACTGTGTAGGTACGTGGGGGTGTACACACTGAAGCATCCCTAATTCAACAGTGGATCAAGTAAACAATCTTGATTCACTGTATAGGTACTTGTGGATTTTGTAATGATTTTTTTATGTACAATAGAAACTTATATTGTGAAATTCAGTAAAATTATTAGGAAAATAGCATTTTATATGAGATCGAGCATTTATTACATACTAATATCTAGGTAACGAGTTACATAATACGTAGGTAGTAGCATTATTGCTTAACTTTTCTAATGGATATAATACCTAGGTATTAATTTTAATGTTAGTCAACATTTATTTTAACCATAATATTATAACGTCTAAGATTTTGTCATTTTGTGGCTGTCTGTGGTTGTTAGCCCGTAAAACATAAGGACACAAGATTTAATATCTCTTGCTGGGGTATCATAGAAAATGGTATCTGTCTCTTTTGCTACTCTCCGATTTTTTTTCCTGCCCTGATTTCGTGTATTCTTCCGGTGTTGCTCCTATTTTCTCCCACCCACATCTTTTCTTCTAGGCATTCTGCAATGGAAAATAATAAAAAATATACTTATCGTTTTATTTTAAATTCCAAACGACACGGAATATTGAATAAATTAGTAATTAAGTTCTATGTAAAAAATATGTCAAAAGCGAAGAAGGTAGGTACCAAGAATATGAATTAAGCATTAAAGTAGTAGACAGTGCATCGCTCGGGGTGCACTCATTCACGGCCCACTGTGTACCTTGAAAATTTGAGCCACTGGGTATAGGTACCTACCTACTTACTGACAAGATTCTAGCTTGGTTAGGATAATAATGAATATGCTAAAATGTCGCTGAATAACTGTATATTGCAGAAAAAATGGTAATGACTTTGAACTTTATAAACAATAGGTAAAACAACAAAATTCATCAAACCTCACCTGATTTGTCAACTTTTGATAGGTACCAATCAAAATATTTTTACAGCCGTGTTGCGCGGGCGCGTTCCACAAACAGGTTCAGTCCTGGGGCCGTACCATGAAGTCTTATTGCGATTTAATTGATGACCTAAACTGAGCTTAATTGCTATTTCTGAGTCGCTCGTTTAGAACTGAACATACACTGACACGCTTATGCGACGTCGTACGAAATAGCAATTCAGCTCAGTTTACGTCGTCAATTAAATCGCAATAAGATTTCATAGTACGGCCTCTGTTGTTGCTTGGTGGCGGCGGTTTAAATGTGAAAGGGATGCTCATAAATAATGTGATTATTATGCCTAATTTTGTTGTTTATTGTATCTTATTTATGTTTGACATGTGTAATTGAATATCTTTTGTGTAAATTTAAATTTAGAATTTGTACTGACATTTTTATTGAGTACTTATTATTTATTTATATATTAGTTTTTATTTTTGCGTTGGACATTAATTTCAAATTATTTTATATTGTACCTACCCATCTGACTTGAATTGTGTATTTTTATTTCTTTGTGACATTCCGTATATAAATTATTTTGTTATTGGAATTAATAAACTTGAAACTTGAATGTACCTGTTCACTTCTGACATACAGAAAAATTCCAGGTTTCTGATATCTGTGACTGTACCTACCTTCCCACTGTAGGTACTCACTGTTTTCACTTTGACCCTGCTCTGGTTTTTATTCGTCCAAAAAGATACACAATGGCCAATGGAGCTAGATACCAGAGAAGAAAAAAACTTTCTTTGAAGCAGGGTATTGAGAGCAACATAGGCTATGAGCACAGAGGAACTTTTATATGGCTATGAGGGAACTGTGGTTCGCCGAAATAATAGGTTACCATTAACTTTTTATTCGTCGAGTCGAGACTTGTAAGATAGGTAATTAGAAAGGCATAATATTGGTCTAATTTCGATTAGACATGTTTGATATAAAGATAGTAGGTAGGTACCTACCTAGGTACTAGGTACCTAATAAATAAATCAATATATTTTTGCGTACCCACCTAAATATTTTGTGGTAGGTACCTACTTAGCTAAGAACCTCAAAATCGCGGGTTCCTTTTACAGGAACCTGCATAGGTAGTTTTTACACGATGTGAAAAACCTAGATGAAATACTGTCGCTAGTCAAGCGCGGCAACTTGCTCGATCGAACAGAATAAAACAGAGATCACGATTAAAAAGTAGGTACTACTTACCTATCGCTTGAGCCTCAAATTTACGATTTAACGCTGTAAACTCGTTAGAGGTACTAAAGATTGCAGGCTGCGGCTATCAATCAATAAACAACTCCTTGCTAAGTACCTACTTCTTGCTACTACGCTTACGTCGTCGTCGTCGTCGGTTTGAAAACCATAGAATACTATTGCATCTGCCTGAACAACTGCATTGCATGCCTAGAGCTGGTGCGTTGAATCTAGTGAGTACTGAGTAGAAGAAAATAAGGAGCATTACATTATTCTCTTTGGTTCCAAAGAGGATAGAAGAATATTGCTTGTGTGCTTACGTGTTTATAGCTTTTTTTCAAGTGATTTCTGTGATTTCATTTCAGAATTCAGTCCAGACAGGCTATCAGTACATTTTTATTAAATAATCAACAATTCGACATCGATTGACTAGACGCTATTGTTTGAGTGAGCACACGCACAGTAAAGTCACATGCATAACTTATAGTATTCTGATTCTGATGTCTGTGCCTAAATGATGATACAAATTACTTGTATCATTGTAAGTGACTGATCTGCGATCATTAGGTATCATATCAACTAGTTGTTCGGTTGTACTACCTACTTACACAGAATGTGCACTTCCGTGTGCAGGATATGTCTTGGAGACAATGTAAAAATGTTCTACGAACTAATTGACACATATCTCGATGTATACAAAAAATTAACCAGCGCTGAGGTATGTTGACCAACCTGAATTTTAAAATTTCACTCAATATTAAATTTTTTTATTATTATAATGAACATATAAAGAATTTATCTTGATTTTTGTATAACTAGAACTGCTGACAATAAACCAAATTCAAAAGTTTGTGCCTAAACTCTATGTATGACCATGCTAAAACTAAAGGAACCTACCTAATTGGCTCACTGAGTTGGTTGACTGTGACTACCACAGTACATATTTATTTGATATCCTTAAAGTACCGGAGCCGGACGAGTAGTTGGTAATTCACATTGAGCACCTGAGTTCTCAACAACGATAATGTTAATTACACTGATGTGGTAGGTGACGATGTTTGTTCCAAGTCTGAGACAAGCATTTCCCTCGGGCCCTGTGGTAGTGGTGGTGGTAGATCAGGTTGCAGTGTCCTTTGTCATTGTGGTTCGTTTTGGTAGGTCTAGAGATTCTTTACCAGTTTTGTGTAGCTTAGAACCTTTAGAAATACTCTTTTGAGTGGATTGACTTGACATTCAATGTGATAAGTAATGCATCATTTTACTCTGGATTTAAATTTAAATGTGCCTTGTACATGGCTGATTCCAGCTGAACTCGGTGGACAGACCTCGAGGTGTGTGCTACATCTGCCTCGCACTGCTGCAGAGATGCTGCAGATTCTCGGAGATGGCTCGCAGATCGGAACAGATACTGACGGACATGTTCCACAGTGGGATTGAGGTCATTTCATTTCTATATCTATGTTATAGCAATGTATCATCAGCATCACATGTATCATCAAGCAACCATTGTTGTCAATCAAATAACACAAATGAATGTACCAAGTTCAGAGAATTGTAATTTGCTGTTGCATTGACATTGATGTACTTAATCATCGTAAGACTTAAGAACTAGTAGGCTCATATGGGGAAAACCAATTCATGTGCCTCCACTTGTCTATCAGAATCATCACCTTACTTCCTCATCATGATAGCCTCTGTTTAATAAGAGAAGTCAAAATTCAATTTTAATACCTACCATCTTTTTGCATATTTTCAGGTAACACATCAAAACATTCTCACATTTGTATCTGGGGTAAAGGATAACAATATAATTGATTTAGCAATAGGACCCACGCACTTAACAACATTGGATGGATGGGACACTGTTGAGACATGTGTGACAGTGAATATCAAACAGGAGCCGCTGACCACGAAGGAAGAAAGCACATTGCCTGTTGATGCTGAATTGAAAGAAGAGAGCTCAGATTGTGAAGAAAATACTTATAGTAATAGCACTGCTAATGAATCAGTTTTTGATGAAATAAATGATGTGCCATTAAATAACTCATCATCTGAAGATGATCAGTATGAAGAGGAGAGTGCAATACACAAGGATATTGATGATAATTTTAGTATTTTTCAAAGGCCTTTTATAAAAAAGCTGGTGTTACGGAACAAGTTACAGAAAACTCCCGAAACAGAAATGATGTTTCACGGTAAACAACATTCTAAAAACTTTTCAAATAACATAAAGCTGGTCAGCCGCATGGAAACACACACTCGAGGAAAACAGTTTGTTTGTGAGATATGCGGTTTACGAATCGCTGCATTGTGTAGTTTACTGGTACATATTCGCACACACACTGGAGAAAAGCCTTACAGCTGTGATCATTGTCATAAAATGTTTGGAAGAAAAAGTGATTTGGCTGTGCACATTCGTATACACACTGGCGAGAAGCCGCATACATGTACACAGTGTGGCAAGTCATTCTCTCAAGTTGGTTCTTTAGGAGTACACAAAAGGACTCACACTGGAGAAAAGCCATACGCATGTCTCCAGTGTAATTTTAGGTTCAATAGGAAAGGTGGTTTAGTTAAACATTTGCAAACACACAGATCAAGAGAAAAACGCTATGTCTGTCAGCAATGTAAAAAGGGATTTTATACAAATCACCATTTGAAAAGACACAACAGAATACACACGGGAGAAAAGCCATACGCTTGTGAGATGTGTCCTAAAAGTTTCACACAACGAAGTGATTTAGTAATACATGTTCGGACTCACACTGGAGAAAAGCCTTACTCATGTACACAATGTGATCGGACATTTCCTACTAGCAGTTCTTTGGTAAAACATAAGAGGACACACACTGGAGAAAAGATGTAATTGAATGTTATTTAGTTTTTATAGGAATTATTTCATGCCATTCCCAAAAAACCGCATTGATATTAGGTAAACTGCGAGGCAGTATCAGAACCATCCAACAGGTCACAATGGACAAATGTGACTCACCTGTAATGACATCCTTTGTTTACATACCACTAGCTTACTTCCAGTTTATTGGTAAGTACCTAGGTACATATTGTTTGTGACCATGCTTGAGAATGATAAAATCTATGCAAAATAAAATAAATAAATAGGTATCTACACATTACAGTACATACATTTTTACACAGCGCCATCTAGCCCCAAACTCAGCATAGCTTGTAATATGGGAAGCAGATTACGGATAGAATACTAACATATTTTTTTATACAACACCCAAACACTTGTGTTGTACTTCTTAGGTTTTTTTTACCTACCTTCGTAAATAATGCGTTATTCGACAAGCCTCATAGCTCAGTTGGTAGTAACTCTGCCTTCGGCGCTGTAGGCTGTGGGTTCGATTCCCATCCAGGACAAACATTTGTATGATGAATATAGATGTTTGTTCTGTGTTTGGGTGTTGTATTATATGGTACGTATGTATTTACAAAAAGTATTTAAGTATTTTATCCGTAATCTAGTTCCCATATTACAAGCTATGCTTAGTTTGGGGCTAGATGGCGCTGTGTAAAATAAATGTCCTGTAATATTTATTTCCTGTAATATCATGCTTATCTGCGTTTTATTGTGATTTTACTAGTCTACCCACTAGTAAGATATATTTCATTTGATTCTAACTCTTTATGAATAGGTAGAACCTCGTAGAGATCTCGTGAGCCCATATATACATATATACAACTATGCAATGACCGATGCTTTCCTCATTCACTTTTCCATTTGGACTTTTGAGTAAATAGGGGTAGGTATAAGTTTTAGCGATCACTCGCGTTCCCTTCTTGATCTGAAGAGATCGAGCCTGGTGTCTACGGATTTGTCTGATTAGTACCTAAACGTAGATAGGTATAAATTTATCGAAAAAAAAAACAAATATTTAAATCCATCAAAGATCTCCCCTTTTCCCCCTCCACTCCCCCTCTTAGTTCTGATAGTGTGTCTTTCAAATTTAATTAAAATCCGTTGATAAATAACGCTACAGCAAACTCCCACCTATTTTACCCCCGACCAAAAATCGCGATCGACCCAAAAAAATGAATAAATCAAGGAGCATGTGTGCCAGTTTTCATGAAAATCGGTTGATAAATGCGACCTGGGGCCCTACCGCCGACGGCGAAGCCGATCTCCATTGGCTTAAAATTAGCTTCATGAGAACTAGAAACGATTTTTACTACCGGGTATGTGTCATATCCAAAATGGCGTTTCCCATCTTAAAAGTGTACACATGTTATGAAACCTATCCGTTCAGTACATTTGACGGTAAAAATCGTTTCTAGTTCTCATGAAGCTAATTTTAAGCCAATGGAGATCGGCTTCGCCGTCGGCGGTAGGGCCCCTGTAGGCGAGAACAAACCGACAGTAGACAGAAAGCGGATAAAAGCATTGGCCAATCTCTAAACTGAGTCTCGCGAATCCGAACAGGTGGTAGATTAAACATTTAAATGATTTTAGGTCTGTCTTTTGGTGATGTTAAAATAACAGCTTTTACAAGTATATGAATACATGTGTGTAGTCAGTGCGCTAGTTATTTGGCCGGTTTAAGATTTCTCAAACATTTTCGATACCTTTGTATTATTATGTTTAATTCATATTTTTTAAATAAGGATAACTGCTACCTGTAGAGTCAAAGTGGGATCAGTGGCTCACTTTTTTTCAGAGGTCTATAGCTATGGAACCGGTTCCACGATCGGAATGAAACGTAGCACATACGTTAGCTATGGTCAGTGGCTTCATTTTGTTAAACGACATTGAACTCCTAACCCAGTAAATACTGAACCGATAACTATATTTTGATCCACTGTGTACTTGGGGGTGTACACATTGAAACATACCTAATTCAACGGTGGATCAAGCAACAACAAGAATATTATCTTGATTCACTGTATACTGTGGGTTTTGTAATGTTTTTTTTGTACTATTGGGTGTTATATAGTGAAATTCAGCGAAATTATTAGGAAAACAGCATTTTATATGTCGATCATTTATTAAATATTATTAGATAATAGGTAGGTACTAACTAGTTACATAATACGTAGGTAGTAGCATAATTGCTTACCTTTTCTAATGGATATAATACCTAGGTTAGCTTATTGATTCAGGCGTTATTTTGCGGAGATCCATAGGTATTTCAAAATAAAATCTGAAAACAGAAAAAATATTTAGTAACAAATCCGCCAAATCACTGTGAAAAAATTTAATCGACTCGTGTTTCGCCTCTACACGAGGCATCCTTAGAACCGCTCGTCTGAACTCAGCTCAGAGCTGTCAGCTTAGCAGCAAACTATATTTCCTGAGGATGCCTCGTGTAGAGACGAAACACGTGCCATAATATTATAAAGTCCAAGAATTCGCCATTTTGCGGCTGTCTGTGTTTGTTAGCCCGTAAACCATAAGGGCACGATTTTATATATCTTGCTAGGGTGAAAATTTGGTTTACCTCGTAGTAATTGGGCGTAAGTCACACATTCACTATTTCAGTCCCAGCTTTTGTTATAAGATAATATCGGCGTAGCGTGGAAAATGCTATTTTTGTCTCCTCAGCTTCTCTACGATTTATTTTTCCTGCCCTGATTTCGTATATTCCCATATATTTTTCAAGTATTGCTCCTTTTCTTCTTCTAGGCATTCTGCAATGGAAAATAAAAATAGTTACCTACATCATTTTATTTTAAATTCCAAACGAAACCGAATATTGAATAAATGACGTATCTAGTAATTAAGTTCTATGTAAATAATATGTCAAATTAAGCGAAGGGCAAGAGCCCCAGTTTTGGCTACTGTAAGGAAATTTGGATTTTTGAAAATTAATATCCTCTATGTGCATATTTGGGTAAAATACCAACTTTATGGCAAAGGAAATTTATATATATATCCTCTAGACTATGAATTCACAAGTGATGAAAATCGATTTGTCTTTTTTATATGGCTTTTCAGGAAAAAATGGTGTGGTATCAGTTCTGGCCACTTTATCCGCAATTCTGGCCACAGCAGTTCACCACTTTTGACCACTTTAATTATTACAGATATAAATGAAATAAAAACATTATATTGTTCCTATTAATATTATAAACGAACCGTCTTACATTTCAATGAATAACAGTTTACAAATTTCTCAATTTTGTACCAATACAATACAGGCAATATAATAATTGACAATATAATTTAAATTAATATCTAAATAATGAATCACCTTATGATAGGTAGTATGGTATTATAGTTTACAAGTTCCCAGTAAGTATTGTGCTATTTCGGGCACGTGATAAAATAATGTTGCATTTGTTTTCAATGGTTTTATTTCATAAATTTACCAAAAAAGAACTAGAAGCTTACGGTGTCACAGCTGTTTCTTGTCAAAATATACCATAGACGCACGATTTTATTTCCACACAACAAAATCAAGTCTGTTTCCCATTGCTTATTTATTGAATTCCAAAGTTGTAAGTGGCCACAATCGGGTCGATAGTCAAAACCGGGGCTCTTGCCCTACCTCGAATATGAATTAAGCATTTAAGTAGGAACACAGTGAATCGCTCGGGGTACACTAAATCACGGTCCACTGTGTACCTTAAAAGTTTGAGCCACTAGGTACCTACCGATCCCCTATTATATGTGCTCGGCTACAAACCGCAACAAAATTGAGTCCCAGCAAAGTATCGCCTTGTGAGTGTGCTCAGGTGCGGATGTTAGGAACAAAACCATTGCCCGTGATTTGCAAATGCCCAGTGTTGAGGAGTTCGTGGTGACGTTGGCGCGACGCTAATACGATCGTGCGGACAATTGTCACCACGTGCATCTCAACACCACCAACAACCCCGCTTCAAGCTAGACCTCCGGACGACAACCGCCCCTGGCGACCTCTTCCACGTGAAATTCTATTTTAGTGAGCTCCTCCTACGCCACCCTGATACTTATTTTTCTCTGTGTCATTTTATATGTTGAATTTTTATGAATTATATTATTATTGTATTATTAGATCGTTTATTGTAATTAGCCTCTAACTTACTAATTAATAACATTAGTTGACATGCATACCTACCGCAAGCCAAGAAGATACCGGCAGTCGAAACGCAACTGTAAGCCAAGGATATTGTAAGCCGCTGAAAGGTTTACAAAACTTGGCAAACCAAATGACTCAGCAGTCGTTACTGCTGAAGTTGACGCTAGAAAACTTTCTTTGAAGCAGGGAACTGCATAATATATAGTAACACGGGCCACCGCACCGCACCGGCGGCGCCGGCGGAGCAATTCCGTGTTGCTCTATGGTGGTCATGTGCTTTACTCCAGCAGGAAAGTATCTTCTAGAACGAATTGAGTTTAACACAAATTTAGAGCGATATCATGCTATTAGTGCGCCAAGTATGAAATTAGTGCATTTTACCGTTTTGGAATAAAACGCGAAACAGCAGGAAGTTTCTAAACGAAAGACTAGCTAGAAGTGACTTAGCTGCCGCGCATACGATAAGCGCATTGACTAAGGTTTTTAGTGAAATTGAGTTAATACTATATCTGATAAGTATCAGGAAAACGAGATCTACTTACAACTTTCTCAAAGAGACATTTGATGATTTCTTCAGCAACCTCATGAAAACTGAAAAACTACAGTTTTCATGAGCGCATTAACTATGAATTCGATTGCATTTTTACTTATCAATAGCGCATCATCTTTAGTTAGTACAAACTTTTTTTTCTAGCATTAAATAGATTGCTAGTCATAACTGCACCATGTCTGAGTTAGTGCGCAAATTGCAAGCAATTGCATGGTAATTATTGGCAGCATGCTTAGGTTATGAGCATCAACTTGAGATTATGCATATTTTATATTGCCATACTTAAGTGAGATAAGAAGATTTTTGGCTTGTGGGGTGTAATTTGAAAGAGTATCGGCTGCACATTCATAAAATATATATTTTACTTTTTAATAGGGATAGCAATCTAGCTCCTCGACAACACGGACATAGTGAGAAGACTCAAAAGAACTAAACCTTTTGAGTTAGTGTAATGTAAATAATATAATACTTGATGTAGTGTTTGTGCTAGTGATACTTAAAAGACACATGAACAAAGTGAATAACCTTAGATAGAGACAGTAAGAAAAGTGCTAACGGACACATTCTTAGTTATAAATCTAGGTCAGTTTTAAATTACTCTTTAGCCTACCACTTGGTTAGATCATAATGCAATTGGGATGTTTTTAGTTATGCATTCTAATATAACAAAAAAAAAAGGGATTTGACTTCGCATATCCCACATCAACAGCACTATATTGTCCACCACAATGTGGAAAAAAACTTGCCCCAAAACTTTATGGTTTGGCTATAATCACAAAGCTTGGCAGACAGATTGGTTCTCACTGTGAAAGTTTTGTTTACACATGAAACAAAAACCTCTGGCTTTCTAGTGAAGCCCTTTGGTTGACTTTACGACATCCGTAAGCTGTAGGTAGTTTTTAAAACACGACTACTAAGGCAACGGTTTTGAGAGCACTTACCTAAACGACATGAACCTTTATTTCATGTTATTTAGAGGTGACTTATTCACTTATAGTTTTCTCTCTACTACGACGAACAGTTGGTGATTTGGTGCTTAGCTCTCATTCTGGCTTTGCATACAACGAAGGTGAATAAAGATATATTGATAAAAAGAGGTTGTAAGGTAATTATTAGACATCACGAGATCTCAGTTCGGAGCGAACTACTAAGAAATGAGCTAGAGGAATCCAAAAAGAGAGAAAAGATGAAATTATTGCCAAATTGGTACCATTGATGCCCGAAAATGAAGACAGTTCTGGAACACTTTGTGTGTAATAGTAGCGTTTCTAATGTAGTGACTGAAACTTAATATTAATTAGGTAGGTAAGATCGTAAGTGGGTAGGTAAGATCGTGAGTAGAATTAAGATTTTTATGATTGTTCAATGGCAATATCCAACTGTGATTTTTCTATGTGCCTAAAATTATGTAGGAATGTGATTTTATCACTTAAAGTATTACTACAGAATTTAACATGTGATAAATAGAAGATAAAGTTTATTGTACCTCATTTGAACACATTGTGTCATACATTATTTTTAATTACTAACATAACATATGATTCAGTTAGTACGGATGTGCTTTTATTTGAATAGTATAAAAATATCTTCATATATAGGACATAACAATATTTATTATTTTAAAAAAAAATCTATTTTTTTGTTGAATGTGCTTTCCTAATTTTGAATAGATAATATTGCTAGCAACTTCGAAACATTTGTATTTTCTCTTCAAATATAGCCAGTATTCTTAACTTAATAGCGTACTAGTTGATGCTCTTATCTTATGTATTATTAAAGGACTAGGGTACAAGCTTGGTACACCAAATTGCATTATATCGATTTACGAAGCATAAGCGCATCAAATAGGGTAGTTGATGCACTAATGACTAGGAGGTATGCATAGACGAAAATTATAAGAGGCTGCTAGCGCTAAGTAGGTAGGGGAAACTGGGTATACTTGATTCTTCTGGGAGACTTGGTACAGTGGAATAAAAAGCTTACTAAACGATTTAGATTATTCTAGAATAACTTCAACTTCAACTTCTTTGATATGGCGTGCAACCGTTTTATCGATTCTGCCAGTGTAGAGTATTGTGAGTATCGTAAACAGAAAAAGTGGGAAAACAATATTGAAGGCTTACTATGATTAATTCCCTTTTTTTTTTTTTTTTTTTAAATGGAGGGTTAATCTACAATCTATAAAATAAAAACACACATACAAACACACGTTGTTAGTAAAAAATATATAAAAGCGATGAGGTTAGAGTGTGATGACTATATACAACATTTACAGTTTAATGCTATTTTTATGTATAAATTTACATAATATACAAATAAGGGGGGAAAAGGTTAGGCTAAGGAGGGATTTGAGGGAAGTAGGACGAGGAATATCAGGAGGGAGCATATCGTGGAGAGATTGGTTTAAAGGGCAATTAAAGAATATGTGATTCACGTTTCCCTCATCTAAGCCACATTCACACAGCGAGCTATTCCTAATCCTAAGTTTGGCCAAAAAGACTGGTGAGCAACAATGACCTAATCTAAGGCGACAAATAGTTGAAGTCACTACTTTGCTAAACTTGTTAAATTTGAAAAACCATGGTTTGGCAGGAATGTCAGGCTGGATGTCCGAATAATGTTTACCCTTGATTAATTTAGAATTATTCCATGCATTTGTCCAGGATTCATGAAGGTATGATTTGGGAAGTAGGCATAAGTCGTGACAGTACGTTTTAAAATACTCGAGTGAACCCATCTCTGTGGCTGATTTGGCGAAAGAGTCTGCTTTTTCATTACCGGGAATCCCCGAGTGTCCTGGAATCCATGCCAGAACGACATTGATTCCAAGATTTTTGCACTCAAATAGACAAAGTTTAATTTTAAGAATTAGAGGAATTCGAGAGATTTTAGATCGGAAGGGGCTAGAGAGTATTGACTGGAGAGAGCTTTTTGAGTCCGAAAATATTAAAGATTGGTTCAGATTATGGGATTTCACAAACATAATAGCTTCTAATAATGCTAGAGCTTCGCCGGTAAATACCGATGCAGTGGGGGGGCACTTAAAACTCAAACTAATATTAGTAAAAGGTATCCAGACCGCGGCTCCCACATTACTGTCCAATGATAGCTTGGAGGCGTCGGTAAAGATATAGCGCCAGCCATCATATTTTGAGAGTGTAATTTCATAGAACTTTTCTCGAGCATTAGTAGTGTCTTTATCAATACCAAAGTATAGTAGTATATTGGGCTGGAATATTAAAGCTTCATAGGGGACCATGTATAGAGGGAGGGTAGGAAATTGAAAAATAGGATTAGGCATATTCGTGTATTTTAAGAAGCTACGCAGAATGCAAGGGGATTTATCTGGATCAAGTGAGCCAAACAAATCTCGCAATCGGACTAATTTGGGAAGGAGAGGGTGATTTGAGTTCTGAGATATTTTAAAGATAAATCGATCTGACAGGAACTGTCTACGCAAGTAAAGGGGCGGATCATTACACTCAATTTGCAAAGCATTAATAGGTGAGGACTTCATGGCCCCAATAACAATGCGTAGACTTTTGGATTGAATTTTATCGATCTTGTAGAAGCGAGATTTGTTGCAGAGATTGAGAAGGAATAAGCCATAATCGAAATGACTTCTAATTATGGCATTGTATAGAAGCTTTTGGGAGAAAGGGTGAGATCCCCACCAAACACCCGCAAGTGATCGAAGAATGTTAACATTTTTTTCACACTTTCGGGATGTGGAATCAAGATGATGGATGCCTGTCATCTTAGAGTCTAAAGTGATACCTAAAAACTTTACATTACTAGTCTGGGGAATAATTTCATGATCAATATACAAGTTAATATCAGGGATGATTCTTTTTTTGGTAAATAAAACAACAGCACTTTTAGAAGCAGAAAGAGATAAACCATGGTTACGTAACCAGTCGCTTAAATAGGACAAGGCAGAGTTTAGGCTGGAGGAAGCTTCTTCCAGGGAGCTACTCTGAATGTATAGAGCTATGTCGTCCGCATATTGGAGGATGTTGCAGAATGAATCTACCGATTCATTGAGGTCATAGGTGTACAGATTATATAGAAGTGGGCTTAATACA
The DNA here is from genome assembly GCA_951394065.1 of Venusia cambrica. Classification (NCBI taxonomy): domain Eukaryota; kingdom Metazoa; phylum Arthropoda; class Insecta; order Lepidoptera; family Geometridae; genus Venusia; species Venusia cambrica. The sequence goes on from OX596066.1 coordinate 452,896, forward strand.
GATCCCTGAGGTAGGCCTTTCCAGACTTTCTTGGGGGAGAGAAATCCTTGTTGAGTCTTAACTACAACGGAACGCTCCATTAATAAATTACAAATAAAACGTACAAGCTTCTCAGGGACACTCAGCTGAATAAGCTTATTCCTGAGTACCGGAAGCAGAACATTATCATAAGCCGAAGCAATGTCTAGAAAAACTCCGACAAGATATTTTTTTTCTTTAAAGGCAATTTGGATGTCCGTAGTTAATATGCTGAGGCTATCTATGGTACTCATACCTTTTCTAAAACCGAATTGGGATCTTCCAAGGATGCATTTGTTCTCTACCAGCCATTCTAAACGGTTTTTTATGAGGTGCTCCATTATTTTAGCCATAACTGATGACAGGGCGATTGGTCTTCTACTGCTAGGGTCAGATGGATCTTTACCTGTTTTCAATAATGGGATTATAATTTGTGTTTTCCATTGCTCGGGTAGTATACCACTGTCAAAAAATGAGTTTATAAGGCTTAGATACAAAGATTTAACTTTTTCTGATGAGTTGATAATAAATGAGTACGGGATACCGTCTATGCCGGGGGAAGAGTCGGTTAGTCCGTCGAGTACAAGCTTTAATTCATTGAATGAGAAAGGGGCGTCAAAGCAGTTATGTGAAGGAAGGAACGAAGGAGTGGAAGGAAAGCAGTCAACAAAAGGGACAGATGGGGGGGCAAGTTTATCCGAAAAGGCTTCAATCCATGACACAGGGTCATTTGCTGAAGAGTTCTCTATATTACAGGAGCTTCTAAATCTTCTAATCTGTTTCCATACAAGAGATGAAGGGGTATTGGGAGATAAATTTTGGCAAAATTGAATCCAGCCTTGTTTTTTTTTTTTCGAAGATAGACGTTTGTATTGGGCAGCACACTTTTTGTAGGCAATGTAGTTGGCTTCAGTCATACTGTTATTGTACGTCTTTTCTGCTTCTTTGCGTTTAGAGGCTGCAGCTGTACATTCTGCATCCCACCAGGGGGTAGATATTTTAAATTCTCTTGTAGGTTTTTTTTTTGGGATGTGTCGGTCGGCGCTTGCAATGATGTAATCTATGTATGAGTTATATGCAGAAAGCGGGTCCGTATTTACAGGTGAAGAGTTGGATTCTAAAATTAGGTCAAGGAAGGCAGAATAAGAGTCCCAGTCAGCTCCAGAGACTCTGTATTTCAGTGAGGGGGAGGGGTTACGAAAAGGAGAAGTGTTATTAGGGTGATCAAGATACATGTTGATCACAATGGGAAAGTGGTCACTTCCATATGCATGGGAAAGAGTTCTCCATGTGGTAAGAGGAGCTAGCGAAGGCGAGCAAACTGATAGATCTACAGCGCTTTTCGGGTTTTGGTTGGGGTAAACTCTGCGAGTAGGTGATCCGTCATTTAGGAGGCAAAGATTGAACTCATCAAAGCTATCCATGAGTGAAAGGCCGAATGAATCTGAGAAATTATGACCCCAGATGGTATTGTGACCATTAAAATCACCAACCACCACCATAGGGGCTGAGATGGATGACAAAAGGCGTGAAATATCAGGGATATTAGAAGAGTGAGGATGAGGAATATAGATGGATATGAAAGAGATATCCATACATCTGATACCAACAGCATTGATACCAGGAGGAAGGGAGGGGAGGGAAATTTGGGAATAGGGGAGTGTGCGCCTCACGAGTAAGGCGCATCCATTATGCCCACCAGCCCCGTCATCCCGGAAACAGGAGTAGCCTGAGACCCTAAACTGGGAACCAGGCTTTAGCCATGTCTCCGAGATGGCTATGACCGATGGGCAGAATTGATTGATTAAGTGAACCAGATCATGCTTTTTCGGACGCATGCTCTGGGTGTTCCACTGAAGGAGGACTACTGGATCCATTATGACCAGTCAAGGCGACTAATTGTGTCAGTTTTGAGGCAACGTTGGACGGTAGGGGATGAGGATTCATGAGGATTATATTAATTATTAGAGAAATGAGAGTATCTAACATGTTATCACCTTGAGGTATGCCAGAGAAGACCTGACTATTACCCAGGGCGCAACCATTGGAAAGTGCTGATGAGGGGTCAGAGACCATGTCTCTGTGGGCTGTTCTGTCAAAGGATTTTCCTAGAGGGGCTTTTGGATGAGGAGTAGCATAAACTGTTTTAACATATGATTTTTTTTTATTATGGGACTGAGAACTTGGAGATATGAAATCTTGGGATGATAAAAGATCAGATTGAGGATTTGATTCTTGGGACACTTGAGCATATGTGCGTGTCACTTTGGGGAATTGTTTGGCTGCTTCTTCATATGAGATATTATGTTGCGACATAACACTTTTAATTGATTTCTGTCTATCTTGTTCTGGGCAACTCCTGCTCGTGGCAAAGTGTTTTCCTGAGCAGTGCAAGCAGACTGCCTCAGTCTCAGATATAGTGCAGCTGTCCGCTGTGTGTTCTTGAGAGCAGCGGAAGCATCTGGGTTTCGACCTGCATTGAACCTTTGTGTGTCCGTATCTACAGCACATATGGCATTGAATCGTTGGATACTGGTACAATTCTACAGGTAGAGAGGTGTAGTACAGGAATACTTTTTTAGGGAGGTTTTGTCCCTGGAATGTGACCACAACTGATTGGGTAGGAACCCACGAAATTTTCCCTTCATCATTCACCTTCCTATTTAAGCGACGTGCTTTCAAGACAATGCCACACCCAGCGGGAATGGATAGGTCCTTTGCAAATTCATCCATGGAGAGGTCTGTGGGGACCTGACGGACAAGCCCCATCCTAGTTACATTGAATGTTGGTATGATTGCATTGTATTTACACATGGAAAGGATAGGAGAAACAATAAAATTGTTGGCATCTTTGCTTGATAAAAATTCCACTGATACCTTATTTCGTCCTACGCTTTTTACTCCTTCTCTGCAGATGTTGGCGAATTTGTGGGTGGCCAAGAACTGACCAAATTTGATTGGCCTGATTGTGGTTCCGGCAGCAAGCTCAGGCTCGGAGCGGGAAACATGGACAACATAGGGACCTTTGTCCTGGCTTGTGTAAGTTTTGATCGACCCAATCACGATGGACGGATGGGTGTACAAGGTCTGGATGGATGGGACTTCAGGGTTCGAATTACTCTTCATGGTCTTAGGTGTGGGATTTTCAGTATCTACCAAAGATCTTTTAGACCCCGTAGGAATAATGGGAGGGTCTGGAGGATCAGGAGGATCCCCAGGCCCCACCGTGCCCGCAGGGGGCACGGCCTCAACGTCCATGTTTGAGGTGTAAGAACCTCAAGCAAGTACTATGATGCCGCGCCGACGGTCAAATTAGTAAAATCAACAAACAAGCAAAACTATGGGTTAGTAAAAGCTTACCAATAACCCAATGAATCGCCCAACACTAGTAATAGGAATTAATCATGTGAGATTGTGAAAAACTGAAAGATTTATATGTGAAAAACCACTTAAATAAAACTTCTGTTTACTCGCTTCCGCAACCAAAACAGCAGTCCTTATTCTAGAATAGCAGCTCTGATTCAATTTTGAAGGTTTGACACCGCTGCAAAGAAACATCTGTCAAATATGTCGCGTTTAGAAATAATCGCCTTTTTTCATACGTCACTTTTAAAACTTTTATTTTGGTTGTTTTCAATTTGTATGGAGATTTAAAAAATAGGTGATTGTGTGATTGTTGATAAAAGGTAAGAAACATGAATATTGTGTGCTTTTATTTGTCTGTTACTCGAAGTTCTGTTTGTTATCGATTAAAATTGTATGTCATACATACAATTCTTGTTATTGGTGAGACATGATACAAAAGATTTGGGTAGCTTCGATCCCCGGATCTAGTGTCCCACAAGTCTGTGTGGGTACCGATTATTATACCTATAATTAATGCTTTTAATTGACCTGCTTCGTTAAAATATTGGCGATTTCAGCTCAGTTTAGTAAAACAGGCTCCAAGTTTCAACTTACATAGGGGAGACTGGGAAGAGTTACCCACGCTATTTTTGGTTTATATTTAATTATACCCCTATAAATCACAATGCAATTTCACGGTATAAAATTTCTCGAGATTATCAAATTATATTCATAACTAATATTATCAGCTGATATTGTTTTGTGGTTGATGCGTTACCAATTTTTTATATACTAGTTTTGAGGTTTAATGAAGAAGGCGGAACTGCAAAGTCTTGTAAGTTATCTGTGATGACGCTAAAACGATATGTAGAAGACACCAGATTCCACGGGAATTACATCACACAGCTACAAAGTAAATGACAGGCAAGCTCAGATTTTTTGAAGTTTGTTCTTGCTAGTTCAATGAGCATATGATTGAGAAAATATCTGTTAGTCTTAATAATAGTATGTTTATCTAGTTAAAATAAGATTACAATAATTTCTTACCTATAACAGTGGCCTAAAGTTAAGATTGATAAAAAGTATTAGGTAAAATGTTCTTTTGAGTTTTCTTGTAAGCTACCTACAATCAATGGAAAACATAATTAACTGGTTTGTATAAAGTAGAGTAGGTTTTGCATCATCAACCGTATTAAGACGTCTTTCCTAATCTCGCACGTTTTATGGCTCCTATTCACGTGGCAAACTTGTTTCACCCGGATCATGTCACCACACATTGGGGGTACCATTCCCATTTTTTTATGTTTATTAAATATCTTCTAAAACATACAGAAAATTAACAAGTGTCTCCACAAATTCTGTTTATAGATAAATTTTGAATGTTTTGATCACAAATCATCACAGTTTCAAGGTAAAACTTTAATTTTATAGGCAAAAATAAAAGTAGGAGATCAAGTGTACCCAGTCTCCCCTACCTTTCTCAAATTATACCTATAGTACACTTTATTGAATATTCATATGTATTTTTATTTTATGTATTCTTAACATTTTTCTGTTTGTTAAAGTACAACTTTCGTGTTGGTATCTCTTGTAGTTCCTGAGATACAAGAAAAATAAAATTAAAAACTTTTACCTGGTTTTTCTCGATAAGTGCCAAAACCTAGTTAATGCGCTTATCGTAAGCTCTGCCCTTATATTATAAGAGAGATAGCTTACATTTGTGCATAAAAGTACGCGAAAAATGGAATAAGTGGGCTTTAATGTTTTTGAGATATTTCATTTCCTGCTGAAGGAACGTTTTGCAGAATCGTGTTTCTCGGAAACCATAAGATGTGCACCCGTAAGATATAGGTACATACATGAGTAGCTATTCATTTGTGCGTATTAGTGATATAGTAATATTATAAAAAAGTCAACCCGTCGTCGTCGTCGGTGTGAAAACTAACGATCATCTGCCTGCGTGCATTCCGACAACTGACTGGTGCGTCACAGTGTTCACAGCCTGAAACCAGGCAGCTATCGTACCAGGGCCGTAAAATTATCGTATTTATACAATTTGTATCAAAATTATCGTACCCATCAGGAAAGTGACTTAATACATAAAAAAATCATATGTTCGTTACAAAAAAAAGTACGACGTTTAGCACAGACTTAAACTAGACCCCTTTCCACTTTGAGTGTATAAGCGCGCTAACTTTCGCAATCTCGAGGGTTTTGTGTGTAAATCATCGCTTTAACTCGAAGAATTCATTTTCCATTCTACAGGCTGACGGAGTGAAAAAAATTGTTATTATCATATACGCCCGATGAACATTATGTGTTTTATCAAAGTCGAATATTTTTCTACAGCAACTAGTAAGTATATCGATAGATATAGACTTTATAGACGATAGACACTCTGTTTATTCACAATTTTTGGCGCCTAAGAATATTGCTTCCTTTAAAATAATTCTCTTAAATATTGCATGCCGCCGTTAGTGGCATAGTGGTATATATTGTAACGGTCAATTATAAAGCATATAACAATTGTGAAGCGGCGGCATGCATGTGTTTCTAAGAAATAAATAAGACAATAAATGGCGCTGACAGCAGAAAACAATCGTATTTGATATTGGGCTATTGGTTGTCAGTTCAATTCTCAAATTGTTCATCATAATATTCATAGTGAAAATTATCGTACAATCAGCGTACGATAGTAGTGTACCATCGTAAGTTGACCTGAAATTATCGTATTTGTACGATAATTATGATACGGTTGTGAACACTTGCCTCATATAGTGAGTAGAAGAAAATAATTTACGGAGCGTTACATTATTTTCTTTGGTTCCAAAGAGTATAGAAGAATATTTCATGCGTGCTTACGTGTATATAGCTTTTAATTTTCTGATTTCAGATTCAGAATTCCGACAGGCTATCAGTACATTTACATTAAACAATCGACCATATACATCGACTTGATGCTACTGTTTGAGCACAGTAAAGTCACATACGTAAACTAAAGTACCTATTCTAATATCCGTGCCTCAATGATGATACAATAACAAAGTGACTGATCTCATTATCATATCAACTCGTTGTTCGGTTGTACTACCTACCTACACAGAATGTGCACTTCCGTGTGCAGGATATGTCTTGTAGACAATGTAAAAATGTTCTACGTACTACATTACCCATATCTCGATGTATACAAAAAATTTACCAGCGCTGAGGTTTGTTGATCATTTCAAGACATTACTTTAGCGTGCTTCTACAAACCTGAATTTTAAAATTTCACTCAATAATTTTTAATTTCTCTTTTATTATATGTATAATGAATATATTGGTATAGAAATTTTCTTAATGTTTGTATAACCGCATCTGCTAGCCATAAACCAAATCCCTGTATCTAAACTCTATGGCAGTACCTATCTAATTGGTTCACTGAGCTGGTTCACTACCACAGCACATATGTAGTTGATATCCTTAAAGTACCGCAGCCAGACTTGTAGTTGGTGATCCTTATTGAGCACCTGAGTTTGCGACAACTACAACGATAATGTCACTGATTTTGTTCCAAGTCTGAGCCAAGCATTTCCCTCAGGCCATGTGGTAGTGGTGGTGGTAGATCAGGTTGCAGTGTCCTTTGTCATTGTGGTTAGTTTAGATAGGTCTAGAGTTTCTTAACCAGTTTTAGATCCTAAATAAATACTTTTTTGAGTGGTTCTCTTTACATTAAATGTGATGAGTAATGCATTGTTTTACTCTGAATTGAAATGTGCCTTGTGAATGGTTTGTTTTGATTCCAGCTGAACTCTGTGGACAGGCCTCGAGGTGTGTGCTACATCTGCCTCGCACTGCTGCAGAGATGCTGCAGATTCTCGGATATGGCTCGCAGATCGGAACAGATACTGACCGACATGTTCAACAGTGGGATTGAGGTAATTTTGTAATTTGCTGTTGCATTGACATTGATGTACTTAATCATCGTAAGACTTTAGAACTAATAGGCTCTTATAGGGATAACCAATTCATGTGCCTCCACTTGTCTATCAGAATCATCACCTTACTATCTCATCATCATAGCCTCTGTTTAGTAAGAGAAATCAAAATTCAAATTCAATTTTAATACCTACCATCCTTTTGCATATTTACAGGTAACACAGCAAAATATTCTCACATTTGTATCTGGGGTAAAGGATAACAATATCATTGATTTAGCAATAGGACCCACGCACTTAACAACATTGGATGGATGGGACACTGTTGAGACATGTGTGACAGTGAATATCAAACAGGAGCCACTAACTGTGAAAGAAGAGAACATATCGCCTTTTGATATTGTATTGAAAGAAGAGAGCACAGATTGTGAAAATATTACTAATATTAAAAGTGAATCTGCTAACGATATAGTAATTAGCAGAACAACAGTTTATAATGTACCAAATGATGTGACATTAAATAACACTTCTTCTAAAGATAAACAGTATGGAGAGGAGAGTGCAATACACAAAAATATTGACGATAATGTTAGTATTTTTCAAAGATCTTTCATGAAAGAGATGGACATTAAACAAACCAAAGTAAACTTGTACCCCTGTAAGCATTGCACTGCGACATTCACAAAAAAAATGTTTCTAATTGCACATATAAAACTTACTCATCAAAAAGACAACTATAAACTAAGAAGAAACAACTCACAGAAAACTGTTAGTTTTGAGAAAATTCCCATAACAGAAATGATGTGTCACGGTAAACAATGTTCTAAAAACTTTTCTGAAAACATTAAGCTGGTCGGAGACATTAAAAAGCACACCGGAGGAAGAAAGTTTATTTGTGAGATATGTGGTAAACGTATCGCTGCGTTAGGTGATTTACGGGTACATATTCGCACACACACTGGAGAAAAGCCTTACAGCTGTGAACATTGTCATAAAAAGTTTAAAACAAAACATGAAGTGGTTCTGCACATTCGCACACACACCGGCGAGAAACCACATACATGTACACAGTGTGGCAAGTCTTTTTCTCAAGCTGGCTATTTAGGAATACACAAAAGGTCTCACACTGGAGAAAAGCCATACGCATGTCTCCAGTGTGATTTTAGGTTCAGTAGTAAATCCGATTTAGTTAAGCATGTGCAAACACACACATCAAGAGAAAAACGTTATTTCTGTCAGCAATGTGACAAGGGATTTTATACAAATCACCATTTGAAAAGACACAACAGAATACACACGGGAGAAAAGCCATACGCTTGTGAGATGTGTCCTAAAAGTTTCACACAACGAAGTGATTTAGTAATACATGTTCGGACTCACACTGGAGAAAAGCCTTACTCATGTACACAATGTGATCAGACATTTCCTACTAGCAGTTCTTTGGTAAAACATAAGAGAACACACACTGGAGAAAAGATGTAATTGAATGCTATTTAGTTTTCATAGGAATTATTTCATGCCATTCCCAAAAAACCGCATTGATATTAGGTAAACTGCGAGGCAGTATCAGAACCATCCAACAGGTCACAGTGGACAAATGTGACTCACCTGTAATGACATCCTTTGTTTATATACCACTAGCTTTCTTCCAGGTGTTGATTGAACAGACTTTAAATAGTGACTAATGTAGGATCTAAGTATATAGGTAGGTACCTATCTAATCTGAATAAACAATTTAAGTAGGTAGGTACCTACCTACCTACCTTACTACTAGGTAGTAAAAATAACAATTCCTAGTACCTATAGGTAAGTGTTTTGTAATAGCTAAACCTACAATTAATTATAAGTGAGACCTAACAATTAAAAATGTTTGTAACCAACCTCAAAAAAGGGAGGAGGTTCTCAATGCATAGGTTTTTTTTTTTTAAATATGTGTTTTTCCCCGATTACTCGAAGACGCCTGGACCGATTTAGAAAATTAGTTTTTTGTTTGAAAGGGTATACTTCACATGTGGTCCCAACGTTATCAAGTCAGGATCTGATGATGGGATCCTGGAGAAATCGAGGGAACTCTTCTGATATTATAGGCACATTTGAAGCGATTTTGGTCATTTAAGCGGACCTCTTATAGGATCACGTGTGTGTCTATCTGTATGTCCGTCCATCTGTCACAGCCAATGTACTTCGAAACTACTGGACCGAGTTGAAATTTAGTAGGTATAGGTAAGTACTAGGCTAGGTACATACCTATGAAAGTCGGTGACCCAAACACGGATCTCCATATTTGTACGTATAAACTTCATGTACGGCAGCCTTTATACGAGAGTTTAATAAATGGATGAAAATACTTTATATATGAAAGAATGTATTTAGGTACTTAAATTGGTCCCATAGAAAATTTATAATGAATCAAAATAAAGTAAAAAAGTACGACATCCAGGTAAACTAAATTGTATTATATTCTTCAACGAAGTCTCTTTTTAGTTTTTAAAACGTACCTGATTATTTAGTATGTACCTAGTGTATAATTTATGTACCTAGGTAGGTACCTAACTATGCAATGTACCTATAGCTATCTACTTACAATACATGCCATGAGTTAAATTCAGTGTGGTTTATTTTTAATCGTGTCTTACTGCCTATTCAGATTCCGTTCTTTTGGTATTCTAGTGGCCATTCTGCGATGATACGATAGGTATCTACCTACCATCTAATATATAAAACGATAGATCTGGAGCGACTGATTTCAACTAGATACAACGCACAGCCTAAACTGCTGGTCGTACAGACTTACGATTTTTTTTAGAAAGAATGAATTTTAGAAAATTCGGACCCCATGGGTTTAAAATGGGGTTCAAAGTTTGGAGTACAATGTTGCATATCGCTGGAACCACACATAATAGGCACTTTAGGTAAATTGCCGATACGAAACAAGTTACGGCATATTAAGTATAGGTTTTTAAGAATTTTCAAAAATAAAGAAGGGCTGTCCATTACTTCAGGAAAACCCTTTAAAGAGATCTTTTGAACTGTAGCAAATTGTATTTTTTTTGACCCGACTAATAATAAACATACACTATAAAAGGGGGTTCCCATACATGAAACGTTTTTATTAATTGTCATTTCTGACCTAAAGTCTTTCAAATTTATAGATATAGATATCCAACAAACATATTTATTTACAGTAAAATAATTAATTTAAGAAAATAACTTGCGCCTATTGCAAAAAACGAAGTCGCGGGTAAAAGCTAGTTGCCGTGGTATAGTTTTATTTGTACAGCTAGGTAATCAATAAATAAAAATGGTATATTGGATTCAGATTTATCTAAACACGGTTTTTCTTTATTGTACGACTGGGAAGCGCGGGGAAGCTTTATCTCACCTAACAAGTTAAGATAAGGTCGAAGGTGGAGGCGCACTTCACCCGGAATCCTCAGAACTGAGGAACTGGCTATCTTACCTCAATGTCGGAACACAACTATTTTAGAATTGTTATTATGGCGACAGAGTTAGGTAAGAAAGTGGTAGCTAGCCAGGCGGACTTAAAGAAAGTCCTACCACCAACCAAACCAAGCACAATATTCTACTCCACTGGGTATCGAACCCGGGACCTCTGAATCAGAAATAGTTGAGTTGAACAACTAGACCACGGAGGCGGTTAACCACTTGTGTAATTTGCCTGCGAGTATTTACTTACCTCAAGAGCATTAGTCGTAGGTGCTTCCACTACCTACATTATCTGCGTACACCAGGATGAGTGCATCCCTAATTCAGTTTGGCAGGTCATTAAGCAGTAGGAGACAGATGATTGTTTAAGTCCATTTGGATAAGCCTAATAGGGGTTAATAAATAACTCAAAACGATTAAAAACAACCAGCTCAACGCGCTGCACATGAATGACGTTCAATCTGTCAAAGTCAACAAAACCACAATGGCGGCGCTATAATAAAAAGCTATGTGAATATAATAAAATATGTGATGCTTAGTGAACCCATTTTGCACTGAATTATAGGTTATCAATTATAGCCCCGTCTTGACCAGTTTGGCGTTACCAGCATGTGTAAGCTGTAGACCCTGTCCCTGGCTTACACACCTACTGAGGCTTGTATCTACGAAGTTTGATTGGAACCTAAATTTTAAACTAGATTTTCAGATTGAACCAAATATTGACATATTTAGAAATTACAGATTCGTTCTGTGCAAGCTGGAGACATGCACATAGCTAAAAAGTGACTATAAAAATATTTTTGTACGCCTGGATTCGATGATAAATCAGTGTATCATCTCACGGTACCTAACCATATTCAGAACACAAGGATACGCAATAATACAAACTTATGGTTAGAATATTTATAATTCGTTAGCACTAATCTAGCACCATCTCCGGGCCATACATACATACATACAAACATTTACATTTATCTTCAGCGAACTATTTTAGAGGCATGAACTTAACCTTATTATGCACTCTTTTAGCCAAGCGAATAATTTTAGTTCCCTATAAATATCCAGACAACAAACTGCAATCACAGATGTCAAAACGGAGCAAATACCTTTTGTGGCCATTCGGTGGACGAAATTAGAAAAAGTCGTCTCTGTAGTCTAGTAGTTCGCCAACCGATATCAGATCACCGGGTTCGATCCCCAGGGGAGTACAATATTGTGCTTGGGTTGTTTGGTAGTAGGACTTTGTTTAAGTCCACCTACCACCATCTTACCAAAGCCTGTCACGAAACAAAACGATTATATCAAGTAGGTAAGTACCTCAAACAGTTGAGGATTCCGGGTGAAGTTATGATAACTTTCGGCTTATCATAACTTGTAACCAAGTGAGATGAAGGCGTAGCGTTTGCCCGTAGGACAATAATTAAAAAAAACTAGTCGGCAGGCTTATTATGTATAATTTTGCAGAGCAACAACAACGCGATTTTTTGCAAAATTATGTAAGCTTATCGGCCGCCCGTCGCGAGAACGGTTGCTGAATGCACTCTCGTGAATTTGATCATGAAAAGTGGTGCCACTAGCGACAGACCAGCAATCGATGAGAACTAGTGCTCGATTGCTGTCTGCTCTGTATCTGCTGATACGAAATACGAAAGTGGCGTTTCACAGCGATAATCGCGAAACTTACGGCTAGCTATTGCAAATCTGTTGCGAGATTATAAATTATAATTATAATTATAAACACACACTGCAATAGTTATACCTACGTAGCGAAATTGAAAGTTCCGAAATGCTATTTTCACGTAAACAAAAATTGTAATAACATGCCGCTAAAACTTTGCCCCGCTTTTTTTTTCAAAATGGCGTTAGTGTGCAACTTGTTTTTCCGTTTTGACGTCTGCGACTTAATAAACATTTGAGATTCAACACTTATATACCAACATTAAATGCAGTAACCTTAAATTTACATAATAGGGGTGGTTCTCCAGATATTTGTATCTTTCCAAACACAGGAAGCAAGGTGTAATAATTATGGCTAATAAAATTTAAGAATTTCACGCGACAGTCTCTTTTCAAATGAGACTGCCTACTTCCGACGATGATTAGGCTATACCTTATTACTGCTAATATTTTGAGTTTTAACCTTTATTTTTCTCTGTTTGTTTCAATAATTGTTTTAGTGTGATTTTTTTTTTTGTGAAGGCGTAAAATAGAATAGAGTTTTGTATGGAGTTCGACAAAACAATCCCATCCCCTAAGAGCAGATTTGGGATGAAAATGTCCATGGTCATGAGTAATATGTGCAAAGTTTCAACTCAATGATTTCAGTAGTTTTACATACATGGAGTGACAAGCATACAAACATCGAAACATTCACTATAATAATATTATTGCGATTATATTCACATAAATATATTATATTTAGAAGTATTACCAAACAAACATGCAAGCAAGCCGAGCCATTATTTACAAGTTTGGATATTTTTATAAACCTAATAATTTTCCACACCCAAAACGGGACAATCATTACTTAAACTTGTCTGTCTGTCTGACCAATAATCGACTACCTACCTATTATTTATAAATAAATAAATGCAGGACATAACATTTTTACACAGCGCCATCTAGCCCCAATTCTACACAGCTTGTAATATTAGAACTAGATTACGGATAGAATATTAATATATTTTTTTGTAAATACACATAGATTTGATGTTTCATATTGATCCTAAAAAAATCTTAAAGAATAAAAACATTTCGACATAGACTTTTACATTATACAACACACATATATTTGTCCTGAATGGCGATCGAACCTACAACCTACAGCGAGAAGGCTACTACCTACCGAGCTTGGGGGTTTTTTATAAATAATATTACCTATTATGTTTCAAAAGATGTAACAAGTAGCCGGTTTAACTGTGTCCGGTGTCAGAGATCAGCTATTCGGTAGACCTACATAATGATTAAAACACCAACATTTTATCATAAAACGTCACTAAGAACCCTCGGTGTGTCCTACTCGCACTTGGCCGGTTTTCATCGATATGTTAACACTAACAATAGTCTAAATGCAGTGATTTAGGTTCGCAGGTGGGTCAGGTCCCGATGATCATCACATGTATACTATCTACAGATCTGTCTCCGCTTGTGTTTCGAGCCAGTGCTTTCCTTTTCTACGTCGACTGCGGTTGGTTTCGTTCTGAAACAAACAAACATTCAACGGTTCATGTTTTTTTAGATTTTTGTTTTGGGAAAATCTTTCATGCTCAAACATATTACATTGTTAAAGGTGATGAGGAAAAATAGCGACCTCGATACTGATTTGGGCATAGTAACGCTTTACTATCACAAAATATTACGACATAGCGAGTTGCTCACTCTTCGACGGCTGGCACCTCAATTTACACGTAACAATATATTAATGGTATATAATATGTTGTAATATAATAAACATTTAGTTTATATCCAGGGCTATAACCTAGTTAATAGGCCTAACCCACAATGTTTTTCATAGGTTGATTATAACGTATACATATTTTGCAACAATTAACAATTGATTGAGGCGACACATGACCCAAGGGCTGGCTCTTATTTAGGCCAGCGAATTAGCATAACTATTCAGCGTGTCAATGCAGCCAGTGTCTTGGGCACGCTTCCATCTGGTACTGGTCTGGAACAGTAACGGTCCTCAGGTAAACTGTCTGATTCCTTTGTATTGGTTAGTTAGTTTAATTTTACATTTTATTGAATAAAGATATAATTAACAACACAATGTAGTATTATGTTAGGTAGGTACATTTCTTTTTTACTTGCTGTGTACTAGTTCATTAAATATCTATTTAAGCCTGCTTTAACTGTACCTATAATACTTACATAATTACCTATATATTTATATAGTTTCTAAATTTGTGTGGAATAAATAAAATTGTCTTTCTTTCTCTTTCAAAACTTAAGCTTGAGCATTAGAAGTACCGAAGTCACTGACAGCTCCACCTCTGTGGTCTAATGGTTCTCCCACAGGTGTCAGACACAGAGGTCCCGGGTTCGATCCCAGGGAGGTACATAATTGTGCTTGGTTTGGTTGGTGGTAGGACTTTGTTTAAGTCCGCCTGGTTAGCTACCACCATCCTACCTAAGTCTGTCGCCTTAGCAACTTCGAAGTTGTTGTGTTATTTTTTTTAGTTTTCGACTGTTGTATGTTTTATTGCTCCTTCACGAAAGGTTCAGAACGGATTGAGCTGAAATTTAGCACATATATAGTTAATATAGGGTACTCTAGGTACCACGGGTAGTCGCGGGCAGAAGCTAGTCTTACCTTGTGCTCTCTCTCGCAGGCGTCAGAGTCATCCGTGTCGAGCTGTGTGTTTGTGTGCGTGTTTTGTTTGTGCGTGTGTTTGTTTGTGTGCTTGCTTGTCTGCAGGCTCGCGGCGTGGGCCACAGCTATAGCCTCTTTCGCCGCAAGTATCTCCTGAAACGATTTATTTAAATAAATTTACGTAAGTTTGAAAAGTCCAAAGGAACAGAAAGTTGAATTCCTAAAATGTAGAGTTTCGAATAAGTCGCTGTTGAATCTTAAAATGTTGTTGTAGACTGTTAAACTTCTACACATTTCGACGCACTCGACCTCGTACGTAAATTACCTGATATTATTTCGCAAAAGGCCTGATACACACATATAGCATCAGAAAATTTTGTCTTTAGCCTCGCAAAAGGCCATATACGTAAACAGCGATATCAGCAGACGTTTTTCGACACATTTTAATATATTAAGGAAGGTAGTTGGTTTATTGATAAAATGAATGCTAACATTTAAAAATATAATTTGTTAAAAAAATTAAAAGCAAAATGTAACGACCGCGCGCAGGGTTTGAACTTGCCTCTCTTGATCGGCAACGCAACGCGCTAGCGAACACACCAAGCGTGCTCGGGTAATAAGTTTAAAATAAGCCAACATTTACATTATGTATGTATCCTCTCGGAGTGTTTATCGATTCCCACAGAATGTAAGTTTTCCTGTATATTGTATTCAAAGTGTTATGCTCCGGAGATAATTTATTTGTACTTTATTTCACACACACATATACAATATATACAAGTTAAAAAGTATGCCATAATAATATATGATCAAATATTAAATAAGCATCTAAAAGCCACTCAGAGTCGATTCATGGCTTCTTAATTCGTTCCTTAGCGTACATTTGAAAAGTAAATTTGTCAACCCTGAATTCACTTAATTACCATACTCGCGCGGTAGTCACCAAATTATGTATAATTATGTACCACATTTCAACATTTTCTGTCCGATAGTTTCACAGAAAATGGTGTACGACAGAAAGACCCAAACGCGACAAAAGCAGTATTACTTCAAAAAATCTATATTTATTTATTTATTATATACACCACATCATATACATTGGTACATTCGAAACCATTTTCAATACAGAGGATACGTATCTGATATATATAACAATTACGGTGCACAACAACTGAATAACACCACAAGAGTAAACTAACAATTAAGAAGGTCAGATGGAGCCAAAATGGCTCAATAGTTTTGATTTGAAGGTTCTCAAGGAGTTACTAAAAATATCAACGTCTGAACAATTTTAGTTAATACTATTGTATTCATTACAAATTCTAGTCGTGGGGACCTGTAGACCCGTATTGGTCCTCGAACAGGTTGCACTAAATTCAATTCAATTCATTTTGTTTCTCTAAATTATTGCAATTTTAAGTGCAACGTAAAAGTAAACTTAATTAATACTAAAAATACTAAGTAAAGGATGGGGATCGGGGATCGTTGTAAGGCATATACAGAGGAAAACGTTCCAACAGTTCAGTTATATGAATTTAATGGGTATGTTTTTACGCGGAACCCTAAGTTCTATTTATAAAATAAATATATTGCTTTCTGCGCTGTAGGCTGTGGGTTCGATTCCCACCCAGGACAAACATTTGTGTGATTAATATAGATGTTTGTTCTGTGTTTGGGTGTTGTATCAAATGGTACGTATGTATTTACAAAAAGTATTTAGGTATTCTATCCGTAATCTAGTTCCCATATTACAAGCTATGCTTAGTTTGGGGCTAGATGGCGCTGTGTGAAATTAATGTCCTGTAATATATATTTTTTTATTTATTTTTAGCTGTATGGTGGGTTCCCAGTAAATAAATCACATAACAAACAGACACCTTAATGTTATTTATTACAATACGTGGTACCTGCAAGGCGACCGCGGCCTCCATTTCGGCCATACTGCAGCCGGCGGACGCGGGAGGGATCTCCTCCTCGTCCAAATCTGAAACGGACATCCGCATTCACTCGGAGAGCGAAAACCTCCGACGCATTAACAAGCCTGGTTGTAGCCGTCTGCTGTAGGTTGTGGGATCGATTCCCACCCAGGACAAACATTTGTGTGATGAATATACCGGTTGTTCTGTACTTGGGTGTTGTATTGTATGATAATAATATGTATGTTATTACAAAAAATACTTTTTTTTTTCATATATTTATAAGTATTAAGTATTATATCCGTAATCTTGTTCCCATGTTACAAGCTAAAGCGCAAAAGTCCCAAACTAAGCATAGTTTGGGACTTTTGCGCTGTGTAAAAATTAATGTCCTGTAATATTTATTTATTTATTTTAGTTGGTGGTCAGACTTCATTTAAGTCCGTTTGGCCAGCTACCACCATCTGACCCAAGTTTGTCATCATAATAACAATTCTCAGTTACTATTCCAGTTCCTCAGACTGTTGAGGATTCCGAGTGAAATACGCTACGGCCTAGGAAAAATCGAAGTCTATGGAGCGAAACAAAAAAAAAAAAAAAACTACAGTACTGAATACAATGACACTAACTAACTAACTAACCGTGGTGAGAGTATAGCTCGGGCCCCTCGGTCGGCCTGAGAGAGACGGTGTCCGCTTTTAGTTTAGCGGCCAACGAGCGAAGCCGGGACTCGCACTCCGCGTCCCACACGCGGGACTCGCTCGTACTGAAACAAACACACATCCATTTTAGACAAATGAAGCGGCTAAGCGCGAGTTGGACACGCACTCCAAAGATTTCCACTTTTATTTCCGCAAAAAAAAAACTTTTATTTTTTTTATGAAATAAGTGCGAGTCCAACTCAAGCTTGCCTTATTTTAACGTAGGGAACAAGTCTCCTCAGTTGGTAGTAGCTCTGCCTTTTGCGCTGCAGGTTATGGGTTCGATTCCCGCCGAGGAACATTTGACGAATATTGATGTTTGGTCTGTATATGCAGAATCAAATTCAATCTTCAAAAAAATTTATATTTTAATTTTATGAAAATTAATATTTTAATATTTCGCGGTAACGTAGTTTGGCACTAGATGGCGCTGTGCGAAATTAATGACAAAACAAATCTCAGTGCGAGTTGGACTCGCACGCCATCGAGTTTTACTTGTAACAACAATGTGCAGTTTATTTTGAATGAAGCTTGCCTCATTACGAGGAAGGCAACAAGTCACGTATGTCGTTAGACTCACGGCGCGTGATGTAGCCACGGGCCAGGGGACAGCAAGGGCGAGCCCACACTGGGACAGTGCGCCTCCAGACGGGACAGTAGCTGACTCGCCACTAGCTCCGCCGCTTGCCTCTGTAACGATACACCGACATCAATACTTTTACATTATATTTACAAAACATTCAACGTAAATATCTTTAAGACACTACATACAATATATTGAATTATTCATTAAGATTTTGTACGATCATTTTGTAACGTCAAATGTACCGCCTGTTCGGAATCGCGACCAGCACACAACGAGACAGGCAAGAAATATGGGCTAGTTCGTTTTTATAATCCATTACAAAAGCTTAAAATATCTTATAAAATAAAATAAATATTACAGGACATTAATTTTATACAGCGCCATCTAGCCCCAAACTAAGCATAGCTTGTAATATGGGAACTAGATTACGGATAGAATACTTAAATACTTTTTGTAAATACATACGTACTATATGATACAACACCCGAACACAGAACAGACATCTATATTCATCACACAAATGTTTGTCCTGGGTGGGAATCGAACCTACAGCCTACAGCGCAGAAGGCAGAGTTACTACCAACTGAGCTATGAGGCTTGTTATATACTAATTACAATTCATTTGCTGGAGCAAATTCTTTTTATTGCCAAGCCTTTTTCTATTTTCTTATTTATTTGCTATCTTTTAGGTAATCTGAAATTATATAATAATAAAAAAGCTTCTCTAGATAGCTTTCACTCTACATTTTTTGTTTATTTATATTGGACATGTTTAGATACATCACTTTGTAACTTATTATAGAAGCGTACAGGCCCTATGAATCATTTATAATTATATTTATCAGTTTTTTAAAACAAATTCAACGTTTTCACGCGCATAAGACGATTTCATGAGTATATTAGCAAGGCTACGTCCAAATATTTATTTATTAACCATCTCTGGGACCCATCTTGTGAAAAATACAAAATGTCCTCTTCTCCCCACAACATCATGCAGTATGACATAATACTGTGAAAGTAACTGAAGTAAACTAGTTTTACTGTAGAAACGTCTGTGCTGTAAATGGGATAAAACCTGTGTTTAAGAAAGGAGAACGTAATCAAATTACAAAATATAGACCAGAGGCCTAACCACAACCTCTTAAAGCATTCTTGTTTTGATATTACATTACTTCTATCTTTTTTTATACACTAGACGAATAATGTCAAAATAAGCCCCCCAGAATGTATACGTCCTACCGTATCGAAGCTATTTAAATCTATAATTAAGAAGGAAAATGTGTAATATTTCAAAAGCAATATTCTTTTTTCATCAGCTCAATATGGACTAGACAAAGTCAAAATTTATTTATTCATTAAGATTTTTTAGGATCACTTTAAATCGTCAAATGTACCGTCTGTTCGGAATCGCGACCACAAGAAGAAAGGCAAGAAACTTGGGCTGGTTTATTTTTTGATGATCCATTCAACATTAACATATTTTAAATTCCATTGTATCATACATCATAAACCAAAATACTTAATACTATCTTAAAACATTTGTTATCAGGTACCTATCTACCTAATGCGCAGTTTGTTAACATTGAGAAATCACCATTTAGCTGTCAACTGGTGTAGCAACATCGGGCCACGCGTTCTTATCGTCGATATATATGTTTTCCGCGATTTATCAAAGGCCTTTGACTGCCTAAGACATAACATAGTTTTAGAAAAAAATTAATACTATGGGTTTCAGGGAAATGAGCCAAAAATGATGGTCAGCTCGCTCGCACACGGAAGTCAAAACGTAACAGTTGATGGAGTTGTATGGAGCATGGAGATAGGGGGGTATCGCAAGGATTATTTTTGGCCCAGTGCTATTCTTAATTTATATAAACGATCTTGCTAGTAACGTTCCGAACCGGAAATTCATTAGTTTGTTTGCGGATGAGACCCACATTGGCATCAAAGATAAATCCGATGTAGAACTTTTAAATGAAATTATATGATCTTTAGATATATTGCAAGAATGGTTTGCGGCAAATAGCATAGCACTAAATGCGAACAAAAGTATCAACACGCGCGGTCGGCGGCTCGTAGCGCGAAACACATTCCAACACACACCGACTCTTATACGACATATGTTGTAAGTGTTGTTACCTCGGAGGACGCCTTGTCGTGTTCCGTCTCGTACCGTGAGACACACACACTCCAACACACACCGAGTGTTACTTGTACGACACATGTTGTAAGTGTTGTTACCTCGGAGGACGCCTTGTCGTGTTCCGTCTCGTACCGTGAGACACACACACTCCAACACACACCGAGTGTTACTTGTACGACATATGTTGTAAGTGTTGTTACCTCGGAGGACGCCTTGTCGTGTTCCGTCTCGTACCGTGAGACACACACACTCCAACACACACCGAGTGTTACTTGTACGACACATGTTGTAAGTGTTGTTACCTCGGAGGACGCCTTGTCGTGTTCCGTCTCGTACCGTGAGACACACACACTCCAACACACACCGAGTGTTACTTGTACGACACATGTTGTAAGTGTTGTTACCTCGGAGGACGCCTTGTCGTGTTCCGTCTCGTACCGTGAGACACACACACTCCAACACACACCGAGAGTTACTTGTACGACACATGTTGTAAGTGTTGTTACATCGGAGGACGCCTTGTCGTGTTCCGTCTCGTACCGTGAGACACACACACTCCAACACACACCGAGTGTTACTTGTACGACACATGTTGTAAGTGTTGTTACCTCGGAGGACGCCTTGTCGTGTTCCGTCTCGTACCGTGAGACACACACACTCCAACACACACCGAGTGTTACTTGTACGACACATGTTGTAAGTGTTGTTACCTCGGAGGACGCCTTGTCGTGTTCCGTCTCGTACCGTGAGACACACACACTCCAACACACACCGAGTGTTACTTGTACGACACATGTTGTAAGTGTTGTTACCTCGGAGGACGCCTTGTCGTGTTCCGTCTCGTACCGTGAGACACACACACTCCAACACACACCGAGTGTTACTTGTACGACACATGTTGTAAGTGTTGTTACCTCGGAGGACGCCTTGTCGTGTTCCGTCTCGTACCGTGAGACACACACACTCCAACACACACCGAGTGTTACTTGTACGACACATGTTGTAAGTGTTGTTACCTCGGAGGACGCCTTGTCGTGTTCCGTCTCGTACCGTGAGACACACACACTCCAACACACACCGAGTGTTGCTTGTGCGACACATGTTGTAAGTGTTGTTACCTCGGAGGACGCCTTGTCGTGTTCCGTCTCGTACCGTGAGACACACACACTCCAACACACACCGAGTGTTACTTGTACGACACATGTTGTAAGTGTTGTTACCTCGGAGGACGCCTTGTCGTGTTCCGTCTCGTACCGTGAGACACACACACTCCAACACACACCGAGTGTTGCTTGTGCGACACATGTTGTAAGTGTTGTTACCTCGGAGGACGCCTTGTCGTGTTCCGTCTCGTACCGTGAGACACACACACTCCAACACACACCGAGTGTTGCTTGTGCGACACATGTTGTAAGTGTTGTTACCTCGGAGGACGCCTTGTCGTGTTCCGTCTCGTACCGTGAGACACACACACTCCAACACACACCGAGTGTTGCTTGTGCGACACATGTTGTAAGTGTTGTTACCTCGGAGGACGCCTTGTCGTGTTCCGTCTCGTACCGTGAGACACACACACTCCAACACACACCGAGTGTTGCTTGTGCGACACATGTTGTAAGTGTTGTTACCTCGGAGGACGCCTTGTCGTGTTCCGTCTCGTACCGTGAGACACACACACTCCAACACACACCGAGTGTTACTTGTACGACACATGTTGTAAGTGTTGTTACCTCGGAGGACGCCTTGTCGTGTTCCGTCTCGTACCGTGAGACACACACACTCCAACACACACCGAGTGTTGCTTGTGCGACACATGTTGTAAGTGTTGTTACCTCGGAGGACGCCTTGTCGTGTTCCGTCTCGTACCGTGAGACACACACACTCCAACACACACCGAGTGTTGCTTGTGCGACACATGTTGTAAGTGTTGTTACCTCGGAGGACGCCTTGTCGTGTTCCGTCTCGTACCGTGAGACACACACACTCCAACACACACCGAGTGTTGCTTGTGCGACACATGTTGTAAGTGTTGTTACCTCGGAGGACGCCTTGTCGTGTTCCGTCTCCGCCAACGCGAGCAGCACGTCGTATGCCTCGAGCGCGCGGTCGGCGGCTCGTAGCGCGAGACACACTCCAACACACACCGACTCTTGTACGCAGCACGCGCAGTACAATCTGGAATCATTCACATTACATTCACCCGACTGTCTTTATAGGATAATTCAATTCAATTATTATATTTCAGCCTAATAATTAAGATTAACACGAATATCACAAATTACAGCCATATTTATAAAAGGTACAGTAGCAACAAATTTTTGGTGCCTCAATAAAACAATGGACGAAGGTGCACAGTGTACACCTTCGTCCAGTGCCTCGTGATGGCACCGTATAATGATTTTCAAAATAATATGTATGTATGTATGTATGTATGTATGGTGTGTGTGTACCTGTGCGCGGTGTGCTCGGCGCGGGTCAGGGCGCCGCGCAGCACGGCCGCGTCGGCCTGCAGCCGCGCGCAGCGGACCTCGCACGTATGTATGTATGTATGTATGTATGTATGTATGTGTGGTGTGTGTGTACCTGTGCGCGGTGTGCTCGGCGCGGGTCAGGGCGCCGCGCAGCACGGCCGCGTCGGCCTGCAGCCGCGCGCAGCGGACCTCGCACGTATGTATGTATGTATGTATGTGTGGTGTGTGTGTACCTGTGCGCGGTGTGCTCGGCGCGGGTCAGGGCGCCGCGCAGCACGGCCGCGTCGGCCTGCAGCCGCGCGCAGCGGACCTCGCACGTATGTATGTATGTATGTATGTATGTATGTATGTGTGGTGTGTGTGTACCTGTGCGCGGTGTGCTCGGCGCGGGTCAGGGCGCCGCGCAGCACGGCCGCGTCGGCCTGCAGCCGCGCGCAGCGGACCTCGCACGTATGTATGTATGTATGTATGTATGTATGTATGGTGTGTGTGTACCTGTGCGCGGTGTGCTCGGCGCGGGTCAGGGTGCCGCGCAGCACGGCCGCGTCGGCCTGCAGCCGCGCGCAGCGGACCTCGCACGTATGTATGTATGTATGTATGTATGTATGTATGGTGTGTGTGTACCTGTGCGCGGTGTGCTCGGCGCGGGTCAGGGCGCCGCGCAGCACGGCCGCGTCGGCCTGCAGCCGCGCGCAGCGGACCTCGCACGTATGTATGTATGTATGTATGTATGTATGTATGTGTGGTGTGTGTACCTGTGCGCGGTGTGCTCGGCGCGGGTCAGGGCGCCGCGCAGCACGGCCGCGTCGGCCTGCAGCCGCGCGCAGCGGACCTCGCACGCCGCCAGCGAGGCCGACACCACCTCCTCTGGAACACGCACGTCTCTAATCAAACATTTTGTATCACATTTGATACCCATATTGTTGTAATAAAACATATTTTTGTTGTTAAATCTGAAATTGAGGCAAGCTTCGTCGCGGGTTACCGCTAGTATATAGTAGCAGTAACAATTTCACAAGTTGCAATAAAAAACTATATCCAATCGCTACCAAACTTCACAGGATCAACCGCAGGGCTGATCGCAACGCTGCCTGAAAATTTCATCAAAATCGACCCAACCGTTTAGTATTCCAAAGGACACATACACACAAACAAACATCGACATATATAATAAAAGTATGTCTGACCGTGGTTGTGTCGCGCCAGCATCGCCTCGGTGCGGTCGGCGGCGCGCGCCACTCGCTCGGCCGACGACACGCACCAACTCTACAGACAAACAAACAAACATTGTTATTTAAAATATATTGTAAGCGAAAATATACAAACATGCCAAAAAAATCATAATAGATTCAAAACATATTTTTAAAATATTTACTGACTTTTTGGACGTTTTATCTCAATTATTCAAATCGTTACTTTCGGAGATAAGCGTGGTCAAGAGACGTTTTTGGCGTGACGCGTGTTATAATAAGAAACCTCTTCATTTCGCTTCTATGAAAAACGTTGATGAGTTAATGATGAGGTTGTAAAATACTCCTTCGATATTTTAATTAAAAACATCTGTAGCTATAAAACGTATGTAAAAGCTTAATAGGTAGGTAATATCGAATACAAAAATTATTGTGTTCCAACATTCAGAGGTAAGATAGCCAGTTCCTCAGTTCTGAGGATTCCGGGTGAAGTGCGCCTCCACCTTCGGCCTTATCTCAACTTGTAACCAGGTGAGATGAAGGCCAAGCACCTCCCATCGTACAATAAAAAAAGATGTGATTATCATGTAAATGTATACACGGTACATATAAGTAAATAAATAGATATATAAGATACCTGGTCGCTGGCGGCGCGGCTGGACGCGTTGTCGTCTGTGCGCTTCAGTTTGACTCGCGACGCGACCTTCGCCTGGCGCGACTCGCACCGACCTGCAACACGACACGAACCTACCTCAGTACTCGCAGCGAGTCAACCGTGCCGACAGCAGTGAAAACTTGAAATTTGTCGATCTTTGCCGAAGAGAACACCTGATATTGTCGGTACTTGAATCTTAATATTGTTACGCCAGTCAGAAACGTCTAGAATATTCGCGAGCCTTCGCATACTTCCGAGAAATTAAGACTATAACAACTTGTTTATCAATAACACAAAAGGATGATTTATGACCGCCGTGCCAGATTACGCAACAGTTAGCGGCGCGACCATTCCCGCGCTTACTAGAGCTTTCGATAGAGTTGGATATAAATTGACGCGCGATTCGGAAGCAAGGCAGTATTCGATTACGATACAGCGAGTTAACATCAAGTGATATTTGAGTGCGATAACAGTGTTTAGTGATTCGGTAGTATAACTAAGTAGTGTTGTACTTGTGTTTGAGAGTAATTAGTTTGGTGCTGAATTAACGTGTCTTATTTTGAGTAACAACCGGTTGCTTTTAATTCTTACGAACCCCAGCTCGTAACAATGTTTTTCAACACACTTGCTCATAAAGTGGCTCTCTGGTCACCGCAATGTGGCACAGAATGACACCCATAATCAAACTGTGACTTTTTCATTGCTATAATTGGTCTATATAAAAGATCTATAACTCACTAGTGAGTTATAGATCTTTTTAAAATTTTTCGTTGGTTGATTTTCTTTGAAAAAGTTTAAAATGAATATATTTCATATTATTAAGATAAATAACATTAAATTAAATTACAAATCGACAGCTAATTAATTGAGGCGCTATTTTCTATCAATCTAGCCGGGGAATCCCGAAATCCGCCACACGCGAAGGTCCACAGGTTGGTTGGTAGTGATGTCTCCAGAAAGGTACCGTACTAGTACGAAGTACGGGGCGCGTGGTTCGTATGGGGCGAATAATTTAGGTATCAAAAAGTTACAGAGTGCAGTGCCTCATCGGCAGACAGGTGACGTCACTTAGCTAATGACCAATTAGAAAACAGAAGGGAGGTGTTGCTTGATTGGTTCTCAAGATTGTATCTAACTTCAAGGTACCCGCGAAATACGAAAAGTAACGATACAAGATGGCGGCCTCGCTGCCATCGACACGACGCTCCGAACGCGCCGTCATATATTTATTTTTATGTCAATTTGTTATTTAATTATCTATAAAGGTTTCAAAAGGTTGGCATCGAGCTACCGACATCATTAAAATATTTAAACAATTAAGTGCGACAGTAGACAAAGTGCGACCAAATCATAATAATAAACCAAACACTTAGCCATTAAACAAATAAAAACATGTAAATACAGAAAATGAAATAAGAGTTAAAATCACCTAAAAAGAGCGAAGACCAGAATTTGAGGTCTACACTATATAACACGGGTCTTACTCACGTATACGATTTTGTTGATGTTGCTTTGAGCGCAACCCACACGGCGAGTCACACTCGCCGTGATGATGAGTCACCTGTTGGATCGAAACCGTTGGTGTCCGCATCAAAATAATCGTATTTGTGAGTAACACCCGTGATATAAATGTACCTAACGAGTATTCACCTGGGGAGGCAGTATACACCCGCTGGTCGGAGCCGTGCTCGCGTTCGCAGCTGCTGGCGCGGGCGTCCTCGCACCTGTGTAGGGATGCACCAATACAACACCATTCAATGACGTCTTTATGTTTCGAATAGGCATGTTATCAAGTTAAGACTATTTTGTCGTTATAGTACGATATAAAGTCACCAGGTTTACAAGTTATGATAAAGGCTACTTAGTCTTAAGACTCCTGTCCTGTGGGTTGTGGGTTCGACTCCTGCCCAGGACAAACATTTGTGTGATGAATATATACATACATGTATATTCTGTGTTTGTATGCTGTATTGTAAATGTATTAAAAAAGTATACAATAACTTGACCTGTAATCTAGTTCCCATATTAGCTTTGCTTCAATTGGGGTTAGATGGCGCTGTGTGATATAGTTTTAGAGTTTTGTTTCTAGTGTCACAATAAATGTATCGAGTATTGAATTATAAAAAAAACAGCGGTTAAGAATATGAACCCATTCTTAACCACCCGTGGATGTCGTAAAGGGAGTACGTACCTGTTGCTGAGACACACGTCCGATCCCTTGTCTGACAAGTGGAGGCTCAGCTCCTCGGCGGGCTGCAGGGACTCACATCT
The DNA here is from genome assembly GCA_951394065.1 of Venusia cambrica. Taxonomy (NCBI): domain Eukaryota; kingdom Metazoa; phylum Arthropoda; class Insecta; order Lepidoptera; family Geometridae; genus Venusia; species Venusia cambrica. Next base: position 479,871 of record OX596066.1, read on the forward strand.
ACAGACAGACAGACAGACAGACTAGCTTGTATCTCTTCAATAGTCACGTGATGTCACGTGATGGGAATCAATAACAGGTTACAAGGTAATACTTATAAAAACTAATTAAATACAAATTAACGGTTATTAACTTAATAAGTTAATCTGACGATAAATTCGAGAGACGGAGGGGGCTCAGTCAGTCAAGGTTTAAGGGCAATGATAAATTAATTTTAAAAAAGTGTTTTATTCATACAACATCAAAACAATATTTATTTTAGATAGATACGATAGAAAATTATTTATTGTTTACCAATATAACACAAAAAATAACCAAGGAGATATTCTCCTTCTACAATCAAAACTGTGTAACGATGGGCGGTCTTGTCCCTTATAAAACGATCTCTACCAGACAACCGTTGGATGGAATGGACTGTTAGAAAATAAGATGGCTAACATATTGTGTTACCTGATGTGCACATCCCGGCTTGTGTCGGAGGAACCCTCGGGATCCACCTTCTCCTGAGGAGTTGGAAGGTCGGGGCTGAGTAGAGATGAGGATTCATTCTGCAAATACATACTCATCATATTATTATATGAAAATGTCTCCGAGTTTGATTGACCGAGCGAACGAGGCGTCTCAGTTTCGAGATTGGTTGTTTTTATCCGCTGTCCGTTTGTTCTCGGCTACAGGTCGCATTTTTCAACCGATTTTGATGAACATTGGCACACATGTTATTTGATGTATTTAATTTTTTTTGTCGATCGCGATTTTTGATTGGCTGGAAAATAGGGAGGGGAAGGGAGGAAGTTTGCTGTAGCGTTATTTATCAACGTATTTCAATTTAATTTGAAAAACACACTAAGAATTTAATTCTACATAAGTGAAAAAAGTAAGCAAAAGGGTGAGTGGAGGGGGAAAATGAGAAAATTTGCTGTAGGATTTTTTTTTTCTCGGAAAATTTATATCTACGTTTTCTAATCAGACGCAGTCTTCTCCGCCTTTGCAAGACAAATCCGTAGACACCAGGTTCGATCTCCTCAGACCAAGGGAACGCGAGTAATCGCTGATACTTTAAAGAGTGAAAAGTGAAGGAGGAAAGCATCGGTTATTGCATGGTTAAGGCTCGCGAGGTCTACCCAACTAGCACATTAACTTTAAAATAAACTTTAGAAGGCCTGTTTATTGCCTCTAGTTCACTCTATAAGTGCTAACAAATCCCTGTATAGAAGAGTTACTACATACTGTAACACAAATATACCTTTGAAAGAGGCCCACGATTTTACAGGTAACAGCCTTATAATACCTATAGAACGGTGATATAAAGACATTAGCGTGCCTGTACAAGAGCGTTATAAACGCGTTAACTACTGATTTAACCAGTTTTTCAGTTGTATTGTTAACTTAATGAACACCAAAAGGGGTAAGTATGATTCGGATACCGCAACTGACATTATAAGGGTTGTAAGATAGGAATGATTTGGCTCTTGAAACCGTATTGAACCTGTAAAGGATATTTAGTAATACCTTTAAGATGTAAAAACCATCTTTAATGGTGTTAGATACATATTTTACCGCATTGTTTAGACATTATTCAACTGTATAGTTTTTGGTGTTACGACGACTTGTTTAAATATTCTTACAAAACTAACTACCTAGGTGTTCAAAACAAACCTAAGATCTACCTACATTAGTTGTCTTCAGGTGGGATACTTTACTTTCGTAATGGCGAATAATAACAAGTGTCTACTATAGCTAAACATTGAAGACTTTTACATTTGTGAAGTGAATAATTACTGCCCTTGTGATTTTACGGTAAGTGTATACTATGTTTTCCACTTCAATTTTAATGCGCCCAAGATTTATTATTTATTTTTAAAGAAAATTGATGCAGAAAAATTATATTGATTTTATCCTGACACATAATTTAGGGTTGGTTCTCAAGTTTTGAAAGGTACGAATAAGTGAAATTCATCAAACATAATAAAAATCCGGAAAATGTTATATTTTCGTGCTATAATCCATGATTAAGCCGGTTGTTTTTGAGGTTATATTCACAAAAAAATGGCGAGATTTCCCTAAAGCTTAATACTTTTTTTGTCTTATTAATAGCACTTATTGATGTACTATAGTGATAGTCGAGAACATTGTGCAGTCTTTGATCGACATTGTGGTGTAATTATACACTTAGCTAAAGTGTTTAACTACAATAAATTAATTAATACCGTCTAGAACTTTACAAGCAGACTTTAAGATTAGGGTTCTTCGACGAAATAGTTAAACCTATCTTTGAACGAAAATCTGGAGTATTTTAGATGTTGCTACGTAATTCATAATAAAAATAAGTACTTTGAGAGTACTTATATTTAGGTGGATATTAAACACGATAGTGGGGCAAAATTTTTACCCCTTCAGGACAGCTACCTTTTTTTTTGCAGTTAAAAAGTTTTGTTCGTAGGAAGTTATTGTCCTATTTTGAGGAACGTCTTTTTTATTATATTTGCAATTTTATATTTAAACTTTATATAAAGTTAATTGCGTTTTCAGATTTTATAAATATGGACTAACAAAAGTATAGGTAGGTACCAACCTATGCTTCTCACTCGGGCCTATGAAGTAGGTACTTGCTTACCTATACGCTGATGTAGGTAGGTAAGTACTTATATTCACGGGTTGGCCGTGTAAATCCAAAATTCAAATGTTAGATTTATTGTTTCAAAGAATTTTTAGTTAATATTTTTTAGTATATCTATATACGGACTGGTACCTACTACCTACACGATTTGGATATTCGTTACCTACCTAGATACCTGTACCTTATAATTTGACCGTTTAATCTAATACACTATGTTGGTACCTAACCTATACATAGTGTAAAAACATGTACATAGGTATAGGTAGGACCTATTTAGGTATATAGATAGGTTTGCTTTGAAAAAAAGAAAAAAACATATTTTATTACAGTCAACGGCGTTGGTGACGACGACGGCGGCGGCGCGTTAGGTAGGTAGGTACCTACGTTAGTTTGCGATCGCGACGCGACGACGACATAATAAGTGTTTGTCTCACCTCACGTGAATTGATGCCTACCTAAACACGCTAACAAGGTCAGTTTATACATAGTTACATGTAGCGTATTGATAGTGAAAATATCAAAAAGTTTTGATAGGTAGTACTTAACTATTTAATCTTGTGACGAACGATCGATACCTACCTATATTATTATTAAATTACCTAGTTAAGTAGGTACTACTTATGTAAACTCTCTGAACGCAACGCGACGCATGCAAAATATTCAAAAATCCTTTAATTTGAATGCTTTTTTATAACCTATCTATTCATACATAGTCTAGATTAATCTACTTGTAAAACACTTACTAAACTATTAACAGATTTTGAGTTTGTGTTGCTATGTGCTTGACAACAGCCGCGTAGGCGTGATCTTGGCTGGAGAGGGGTGCGGTCAGGGGAGAGGTCGAGCGATGGTGGAGGGTCGGGATCGAGACGTGCAGGGCCAGCAGCGCGGCGCGCCAGCTAGCTTAGCTAGTGCATAAACGACATAAGACGAGTTCGGTTGTGGACAGTCGATAGTAATTTATTACGCTAGACGAGTGTTGTTAGTATTAATATGTCAACGTTCTAATATTTATCTCTGCATGCTGGCCAAATAGCGAACAAAAAAATAGGATAAATAAATCCGTAGCTAAGTAGGTAACCTAGGTTACCTACTTAGCTACGGATTTATTAGTAGATTTATTAGTATTAGATGGTAGGTAGCTACCTATTCGCTTTATAATAAAATCATATCGTGATAGGTATACAAGCGTCAAGTCGAGGGTATTACATGAAGGTATTATTGTTGATTACCATGATTTTGATGAATAAGATAGGTAATTGTGTTGGTAGGTACCCACGCACTACCCATGATTTAACCAAAAAAAACGATTTCAAAGTCAATAGGTACTTATTTTTGATTGATATAGATATCAATCAAAAATAAATATTGATTACAGATGACAGATCTGTAGTAGGTATGTTGATTAAAAAAAAAAATTTTTTTCAGTATGCCGTTTAAAGTGGTCCAAACATTCGAAGACAAAAAATACAAGCTATTCACTGTTCCTGCGGGATGGGAATCTGGTAATGTTCTCAGATATCCTAATAAAGCCCCAACAAAGTATATAAAGGACGAAAATTCAATACCTTTGCCGGACTGGGACGTAGTAAAATGTAAAGTAAAACGGAGGAATGTTTTGAGTTACCAGGCTAGCGAAATTCAAATTTCTGAAATGATCAAGCACAGCGATACTGACGACGATATTCATCAGCAGCCGCCGCGACGCACGCAAAATATCCAAAAGTCCTTAAATTTGAATGCTATGGCGGAGAAAATGGTAAGGGTCATAATATATAAGAGACATTTAATTTGTAGGTAGGTACAGTCAAGATCAATCCTGCAGACGTACCTAACAGATCACAATTGCTTAATCGTTTTTGAAAATGAATGTACCTACCTACTATCATAATATTAGAGAACAATTAAGAATTTATTTTATAGTATTCAGTCATCCATTAAAAAAGCTCTAAGTATTGAAAGTAGGCGCATGCAAACTATATAGGTACCTGCTATTAAGTACCGCGTAACACCTCTAGCTATACATTCTATTTGGATTTTTATACGAGGAACATAGGTATCATGCCGCGCGGTTTCTTGACAATGTTTTTCTTTACTTTTTTTTTAAATGCGCACATAAACTTTCCGTAACGAGTCCATTGACACATGACGTGTCAATGGACTTGTTGTGTCAGTTCAAATTCGCGCGTATTTCTGTCATCTGGTGGTCATAAGCGCCGTGGTTGAGCGCACAGCAATGTCACCTTTATTACTACAACATCTTAGTTCGAAACTAGAGTGAAGTTGCGTTCTTTGCATATCTGAGGTACTATACCGTTTATAAGTTAATAAGTAGCTAAATATGGGTAAAAGTACTCATGAAAGCTCATCTTATCTTCAAGCAAGCTCATATAAAGTAACAAAACTACTTATTTTTACTACCTACCTACCTACCTATGTGTATAATTCACAATGCATTTGTTCCTAGAACTTCATATAGTCTTTTTATATTGTTTCACTACGAAATTGTATAAAGTATGACTACTGGTAAAGGGCACTAGTTCACACACTATTTATACGTATAGCATTTACACATATAATCATAAAAACTCATTTTCTATAAGATTTTTTTATAACTATTTACGTTAATAACTTTTTTTATATATATTAATTATGCTCTATTTATTCAGCATAACAACGAACGTGAATTCGATTATATGTACGCTACCATAACGGAGACGTGTCAATGGACTCTGGATCGCAAGGCGCGCGTCAAATTATTTAAAACTTACTCTTGTCGAGTAAGTTTTATCGGAACATCATAATTTTTATCATAATTTGTTTATACAAGGCTATTTTATTTTGTTGCAGGCTGAGAATGATGTTATTACTAATACGTATGCGTACCTCGAAGAGCCTCATGCAAACTCACCATCTCAAGTCTTATGCGATAACAATATCTACCAAATTTCCGATGAAAATATGACTTGCGTTGCACCCATCCACGATTCAGTTAGCTTTGATATCAATAAACTATTTGAAAACCAAAAGCAAATATTAGAAAACCAGACAACTATCATAAACCAAATGCTCGAAAACCAACAGCAACAACTAGACAGTAGCACAGCAATCATAGGGCAGATCCAGTATCTACATAAGATGCAAAATGGTTTAATACAAAAGGTGTCTGCTTTATCTGTGCAACTGGAAGATGCGGTATCACAATTAACAGAATTTTCTAATCAAGAGCATAATGCAATAACTACTTTGGATAAATCGAAAGGTACGATTGACAACATTCCGATACATATTAAGCCAATTGATCGTACTCAAGATTTAGAAGAACTAGAAAAACAGTTAACAGACAATAACAACAGGGACCGCTTGAAAAACACATACTCCATATTATGTTCTGGGGGAAAAGCGGTAGATTGTGCATATTTGTTGGTAGATGTAATGTTTACAAGAACATTTATTTCTCAATGTTCATGGAGTGGAGGTAGTCGAGGCGAACAGTTAAAAGTACCTTTAAAAGGCTACAAACACGTGTTATCGTTTTTCTGGCAAATGGTACACTCTTGGGATGATAAATATACGTTAAAAGATAACGAATTATTTTTCAAAAATATTCTAAAAAATGCACAAAAAAGAAAACTGGCTAAACATGAAAGAGCGTCAACTTCAAGGCAACGATCAAAGCAATTGAAGACATCTCAAGAAGGGAAAAAGAAAATGTCAGCAGAAATATATAATGAAAGTGAAGAAACTAATGAAAATAACAATGACATTGAAGATTATCTGCCTGAAGTAGAAGAATCACTATGTTAAGAAGGCCCACTAGTCTCACTTGCACATACAAATGTAGGTCCATTTTCATTTCGAAATGGCAAGTATAGATTCAAAAAAATGTTTGCAGGTATAATTGGGATAGGGATAATCTGTGTCTGTGGTGCGTAATTTTTTTTTTAAACTAATGCAAACCAAAATATTTGGAAAAGAGTTTTTCCATACAAACACTATTTTCCTTATATTTTCTTTGTTATTGTGTTTTAAGAAAAAGTAGCGTACGACAGACACAGATTATCTCTTTCCAATTATACCTTCAAAATTTAATGTTAATCGGACTTACCACTTCGAAATGATAAAGGAACTACGATTGTACTGCAGAGCGATAATCAGCAGTACTCCGGGGCCCTCTTAACCAGTGTTGACTTAACTTAACTCCTTAAGAGTCTATGATATGTGAAATGGCTTAGCTTCAGCGATCATATCTTCCACAATACTGTAGAATTTACTTTGAAATTAATGTATGTTATAGTTCAGGATTGATGCTAGAACGCTTGTGTTTCGAAAATACGATTACATAAAATTTTCTCGATAAAAAAATCCAAAGTTGACTCTAATTTGTACCAAAAATGTTCGCCATTCAATAAATACGCCCAATTAGGCCTTGACACTTTATACAGCAAATAAACACAGTATGCAGCAGACGGTCTGTGTTTTAAAATTCGCGCGTATTTCTGTCATCTTGTGGTCATAAGCGCCGTGGTTGACCGCACAGCAATGTTACCTTATAAATTCATAACTCTATTGACTCTATTAGAAGTAAGTTACACTACTTTATGTTTGTTTATTTGTACTTTGATGATTAATTTTTAATTGATTTAATAAAAATAACGAATTTAAACATGCTTCTTATTTTCCTAAGCCATTATAGCTAGAGGTATTATATTAAAATTCCATTCCGAAGGTCTTATATTGAAATCCCAGCTGCACACCAAGAAGTAGTAGAGGATATTATGTTCTGTAGTATATATAGTATAGGTGCTGGCCAAGCATCTATAATCTTTACTGTACCGTGGTACCATGAGACAGTACAATTGATGGTATTACGGTGATTCTTTTTTGCCACAGTATCATTGATGGTACCACATTATATGTTCCACGCACTACAGTATGCCCTAGGGATCTCCCTATCTACTATCTAGTAAAAGTTTATTTTTATTTATTTATTACTTTTTATTGTTATAATTTACTTATAGCGTATGAAGAAGTGGTAGAAAGTACGATATTCTCTTATGGCTTATACACACTAATTTGCATTTAATTTCATCAGAGTTAATTAGTATGATATCATCAGATAAGAGGTAAGGTTCTTTAGTTTTATACATATTTAAATATGAAGAATTGATAGGGTTTTCAAATATAACGTCTTTGTTCATAATTTTGTTACCATGTATAGTTACATGATTATCATCACCACTAGATATTATATCTCTCAATGCAATAATGTCATCACTGCGCGTCATAAAGTATTTATCTTTGAGCTTTGAAGAAAGCACATAACTTTTTAAGTGGAGTATCGAAATATTTTTACAGGTAGTCAAATAAGGTACTTTATTCTTTGACATTGTTGTGACAGAGGAGATTCCTGTACTTTTCTCACATAGTCTCTTAGCTATTTGAGACAAGGGCTTATCACCCTGTCGTAACATTCTTTTTATTAAATATAATTGATTCTCAAACGGATATGCATTAAATGTTTGAAGAGGGCCAAATTTTTCAACTTCGTCTACTAAATGGAGCAAGTTATGTACGTTACTAGTGATGTAATGAGAGCCATAGAAATATTTATATTGATCCACAAAATGTTCAAGCATTTCTCTGGCAAGCGGCAGCAAACTACGATAACGTTGTGTAGAACATATTGTGATAGAACAAAAAATGCTCAAGAAGTGCTCAAAAATATCCTCACGAAGAATATCTGGTAATATGATGATGCTTAAATAATGTAAAAAAGTTCTGTATTCACTTGCTTTCCAATATGCTAGACAATCTATACTTCTTACAGCTCGGTGTATCTCAGTCGGTAATTTACATTTTTTCAAAAATGTGTCTAAAATTTCAATATCTCGCGCACATAGCTTTGTCAAATATGTCCCAAAATTGCCGTCTCTCCATCCAACTAAAAGCCTCTTCGTTATTCCCAAATCTATAAGATGTAAAGAATCTGCTACTGGGAAATCTTCAACCATATCAATTGGCAATTGAAGTAAAGGAGAATCTGTTTTATGATGACTACCATAACCTCTTGCTCTGAAATTTTCATCTGTTCTCTGAGCCGCTTTCTTTGTAGAGAAAACAACAGTATGTGATACATGGGAGTATTCGCCTACCGTCGTACACTTTAAGCATCCATGTTTACCGTTAAAATTGCATACACCTGCATAAAAGGACATATTATTATCAACAGTTATTAAGAAAGCTTATTGACCTCAGCAAGAACATTTTTATTGATTTAAATATCAAATTTTCTTGCACTTGAAAAAAATAAATATGACACATTTGTATTAAAATTTGAATTATTAATAAACGATTTAGCCTCCCTAACTATCCCTTTATGTTAAATAACAATGGTATTTAGTTACTTTACTTGTATGCTGATCAATAAACAACCCGACAGTCATTAAAAAAGGAAAGTGAAGCGAACAGGAAGTGTGAATAAACTAAAGCTTTACCTTTGATGAATGCTCGTGCTGGCGAATCGCAAACAAAACATCTGATTTTTACAGCAACATTCTTTTCTTTTATGCAAATTCCATTATCAAGTATAGATTTTATTTCAGTTACAAAATCTTCTAAATATTCATCCAAAAGTTTTGGTTTGCCTGTACCATAATATATTCCAATTATGAATGGATCCCCGTCAACTTCAAACACGTCAGCTAAAATTGGCCAAAATTCCTTTTTGGCGCTCTTAAATATCGGTAGACCATCGAAATTAAAACTTAAATAAATGGTATCGGGAACTGACGAACAATTATTAATAATTCTTGTTAAGGGGTCAATAATACCATGATGCCAATATTGTCCACCTTCTATGTTCTTTATACTAACTTCTTTAGGAGTTTGTAAAATTGTTCGTGGGTCTTTTGGAAGTAGCAATGATGTATTAACATAACTTTCGTTTAAAATGAACAATAGCTGTTTTAGAGCTGTTTGGGTAATATTATTTTCTATAGACCAGCTTTTTAGTTTTTTACTCAAATCAATAATTTTTGTGTGTTCATTAGATTTTTCTTCTTCTTCTTCGTTTTCTAAATCACTAAGTGGCATTAAATTAAAATAGCTATTTAATTCAGCCTCCTCTGATTCTTGTTCTTCAGAACCCTGTTGCTCGGCAGGTCTATCTTGCTCTTGACCAATATTTGTAACATTGTTTGTTTCTCTATTATGTGGCCGTTCATGTTGATTTCTCACAAAAAAATTATTAATAGTATCTCTATCAGCAGAACCCTGTGGAATAACACAAGTACTTGACTTGGCTGAGTCAGTCATATCATTATTAACTGAATTTAAAAAATTACGATATTCCCGCTTGATCCTTTGTTTAATTGCACCTGTTCTTTTTTGTGCACTCCAATGGTGTACACGTTTCATTTTCAAATGAATAAACAACAACTTAATAAAATATATATGATATTTGATTAGTTCGAACCACCATATAGCTGTGAGGTTAAGATTAAATGCAGCACAATAACTTTTAACTTTTAAATATATCCTAAAGTGTTAATTACTAGTTATACATTCTTTCCTTAGCACCGAAAACTATAAAAGGTCATCACAAAAAACTACTATAACTCAATAACCCTTCTTGAAATTCAAAAACATAAAGTGTTATAGCTTGAGCTAGATAAAAGAGTTATCCAACACTTTAAGTATTTTATGCTATAAAACGCTCACTTAACTCTGTCATAAGGCCAGTGACTGCAATAATAGTTAGTAAACAGGTAAAAGATGTAGAAGAATCTTAACTATAGTAAATAAACAACAATTAGTGTTAAGCGAGTCAGTAAACACCATTAGATAGCACTAAGTAATAACAACAGGTAATAGCTATAACATTTAAAGAATACTAGCTGCCTCTACCGCTCCTGTTACTATAAAGGCTGTTCAACATCGTTCATTACAGTTTTATTACCACCTTCGGAGCTAAATTTATTTGGCAACACTTTTATATCGCTTACAACTACAATTGATAACCTTATAAGTCTATAATACTACTTGAAGTGATAAAAGTACTCGTAACTAACGCTTAAATGTTAGTTGGGTACCGTTCTTACAGAACTACTAGTTATACCTGTTAAAAATAGTATATCTTAGTTGCAATAGAATAATGTTGGTCGTCGTCAAGATATAGTATAAACTACTGATTCACAACTGGTTGCGGAAACTCAGTTGTCAACGAGGCCGAAGGGGAACACAGACATCCTGGTGAAATATTTGATATATGTTTTTGTACGCCGGGGAAGCGCTTGGCCTTTATCTCACCTGGTTACAAGTTGAGATAAGGACTAAGGAGGCGCACTTCGCCGGGAATCCTCAACAAACTGAGGAACTGGCTATCTTACCTCTAAATGCCGGAACACAACTATTTTAGAAATTTTTTTATGTATATATATGTTGTTATGGCGACTATAATTAGGTAAGATGGTGGTAGCTAGCCAGGCGGACTTAAACGAAGTCCTACCATCAACCAAACCAAGCACAATATTGTGCTCCCCTGGGGATCGAACCCAAAAAAAAAACAATGGCTGTAAAAAGGCCTTATCGCAATAAATAATAAAAAGTCAAATTTAAAATACCTACTTACAAAGATATTTTGCGGTACAGGGGCTTTGTCAAATTATAAAATAATTTACTACTAATAATTCTATGCTTTGGTGTCAGATAAATAATCGTAGATGCAAAAGTATGCCTCCTTTAGAAGTATTTGTTTAATATTGGTTTTGAAGGATTTTTTCTGTCAGATCCAAAATATTAATCAAAACAGTTACACAATGAATCCAGTTTACCCGACAAACACGAACATTCTAGATACACAAAATAAAAAACAGCGCATATAAAATTACTAAAAGGCCTGTTAAGCATGACAACAGCGACTATAAATAGTTGTGTTCCGGCATTTAGAGGTCAGATAGCCAGTTCCTCAGTTTGTTGAGGATTCCGGGTGAAGTGCGCCTCCACCTTCGGCCTTATCTCAACTTGTAACCAGGTGAGATCAAAGCCAAGCAAGCGCACAATAAACTACATTGAAGCCTGTTTTCTTTTTAGTTTATATAACGAAATTACATAGCTGTACACTTTCCTTAGAAAAAATAACACGAAATTGTATCATATCCTTCATTGAAGTCGGTTTTCTTTTTAGTTTATATAACGCAATTACATAGCCTTAGAAAAAATAACACGAAATTGTATAATTATCCTTCATTGAAGTTGGTTTTCTTTTTAGTTTATATAACGCAATTACATAGCTGTACATTTTCCTTTGAAAAAATAACACGAAATTGTATCATATCCTTCATTGAAGTCGGTTTTCTTTTTAGTTTATATAACGCAATTACATAGCTGTACACTTTCCTTTGAAAAAATAACACGAAATTGTATCATATCCTTCATTGAAGTCGGTTTTCTTTTTAGTTTATGTAACGTAATTACATAGCTGTACTTTAGTATAAAACGAAATAATTATAAAGTGTGTAACTGCGCACACATACCTGTTCAGTCCGTGACCTGTCCGCGTCGAGGTCCAGTTCGCCCGCCGGCTGCGTCGTGGACTCGCACTCCTCTGGAAACGATGGACTCTGGACTCATTACATTGTGATGCCTTCGTCGGCTTATCCGACACCCGAGGGGATGTTGGAGATGATGGAGCGAGGACTTCCATATTGAATTATAGCTCCTCAATACTATGCTGACTGATACTGAGACCCTACAATTCCTATTCCTCTGAGTTGTTTATGTGGTTGAGTTGCGAATTTATAAAAGCCTGGTTATCCTTGACATTTATATTACAATTTAATTCACTTAGTAACTAATTGAATTAAGAGTCTATGATATGTGAAATGACTTCGCTTCAGCGATCGTATCTTCCACAATACTGTACCATTTACTTTGAAGTTAATATATGCTATAGTTCAGGATAGATGCTAGAAATTTCGAATATACGATTACATAAAATTTTCTCTATAGAAAAAAATCCAAAGTTGACTCTAATTTGTACCAAAAATGTTCGCCATTCAATAAACACGCCCAATTAGGACTTGACACTTTGTACAGTAAATAAACACAGTATACAGCGGACGGTCTGTGTTTTCGATATTCAAAATTCATATTTGTTTTACCGTTAATTACCAAAACGTAGAAATACGCGCATATTTCTGACATCTGGTGGTCATAAGCGCCGTGGTTGAGCGTACAGCAATGTCACCCTTATTATTACTATATCTTAGTTCGAAACCAGAATAAAGTTGCGTTGAGTTGCTAATCTGAGGTAGTATAGCCCGTTAAGGTAAAATGTATGAGATGAGTCGCTACGTGGTTGATGGTTGAACGCAAACTAACGAGAATAATGCGAATCGCAGTAAAACAGCTGAAGAGAGTGCTTACAAAGCATTATGCGTTTTGCTGCGTGTTCAAATGTATTGAACACATAAAGAAGGCCAAATTCACTTGTATGAAGTTGTGTATTCTAGCTAAGGTTCGGTACTTTCACAACGGGACAGCTTTTAAAAGTTTGTTCAAAGCTCAGGTTCGTTCTTGTATGGAGTACTGCTGTCATCTCTGGGATGACTCAGCCAAGTATTATCCCGAAGCTCTGGACTGGATTGAGCGTCGTGTTGCTAGGCTCATAGGTGATGATTCGCTTGTTAAGGCTAATTTGCAGAGCCTAGAACATAGACGGCAGGTTGCCAGACTGTCTGTGTTCTATAAATTCCACTTCGGCGAGTGTGCGCACGATATCTTTGACCTAATCCCTCCATCCCCTTTCCATTACCGGACTAGCAGACGTACGGTAGGCTACAACCCGTAACTCAATAACCTTTAATATTAGTACTGGTATGGAATGCAACTCGTTGCCCTCGTTCCTTTCCGCACCAGTATAAGAGTGAATAGGTTCTTTTTAGTGTATCGAATAGATCGTTGAACACAGAAGGGTATCGAATAGATCGTTGAACACAGAAGAGTATCGAATAGATCGTTGAACACAGAAGGGTATCGAATAGATCGTTGATCACAGAAAAGTACCAAATAGATCGTTGAACACAGAATGGTATCAAACAGATCTATGAACAGAAGGGTATCGAATAGATCGTTGAACACAGAAGGGTATCGAATAGATCGTTGAACACAGAAGGGTATCGAATAGATCTATGAACACAGAAGGGTATCACAATGTATAAACGTCCGTTACCCGAGCAGTCCTCCTCGGGGATGACGCCGCGGCGGTGCCCGCGCGCACGCCGCACCAGCTCCGCGATCACCCCGTGCAGCTCGGCGAGCCGCGCGTCGTGCGCCCGCGCCGCGCTCGCCGCTCGTTGCCGCTCGCCGGCCAGCGCGCGCGACAACGCGTCTCGCTCCGCTCGCAGCGAGGACACCTCGTCGGCACCTACACCGGTGCGGCTGCTGACTGTGCCCATCTGTACACACCACAACATGCGCTTCTCAATATTGCACTTAACACCAGAGCCGCACTATGAAGTCTTATTGCGACTCAATTGTCGACCTAAGCTGAGCTGAATCGCTATTTCGTTCTCGTACCACGACGTCGCTTTTGCGTTTTACTGCAGGTTCAGATCGATCCAGTTCAGGATCCTACACTGAACTGCATCGGAATTGAGTGGCGTCTAATTATGTGCTGGTAGGCCACCAGGTGAGATGAAGGTTATAATAACCAATGATGGATAGGGGTAGAAGTAGAGCGAAATCATGGGTGGGTTGTGTGAGGAATGATATGGACAAGAAAGGAGTGACGAGATGACGTTCGATAGAGGAGAGTGGAGGAAGACATGTTGTAGATGTTGTGCTGCCATCTAGTGTGGACAACGGGCAGCAAGATCTGTGTGAAAGGAGCAGGTGCTCCTTTCACTAGCAGACGTACGGCAGGTTACACTACAACCCATACCTTGTAAATGTCCGACTGTGCCGAACATATCGATTTGCCTTTACCTTTATAGTTAACGAGAAGGGAATGGGACTCGGAGTCTTCAAGTCCAAAGTGAACAGGCACATTGTCTAAAAGGTGCCTGTGCGTCTAAAATATTAAGCAACATCGCGTTTTTCAAGTGAGTAGGTGGTCAAGCGGTTGGCTTTCATCTCACCTGGTGTCAAGTCAAGATATGATAAGGCCGAAGGTGGCACATCATCCTGAATCCTCAACGGACTGTGGAATTGGTTATCTTTTTAATGCCAGAACATAACAATGTATAATAGTTGTTATCGATTAAAGTACCCCTAAAACGCTTCCGTGGAATTAATGACCACGTTTTCCGGACTAGTAAGTGCCCCTGTGGTTGTCAATGGCAATGGATTGATCATGTGTGTGGAGCCGACCTTTTCTGTTATGTTCTACAGTAAGAGTTATAAGTCTATGACTCTAATATGGGAACTGTCACTGCCACTGTCAGAAGAAAAATGTGTCAAATCGGTGATTGAAATTTGCCATGGAACATTCACCTCAAAAATATTTTTGTCGAATCTAATTATGGAGTTATTTAAATATTTATATTATTAAATGCACGTATTATCGAACCCGAGACCTCTGGATCCGACACCCGGCGAACCACTACACCACAGAGACGGTTAATTCGATTGCCTCTCTCTCTCTCTTGCAACTCCTTCTCACTCTTCCACGCGTTACAGTGACTCGATCACTGTACTAGCTGTCAGTCAGGCTGTGGAATCTATCCACATAATTATGATCCGTGCATCTAAGTCTTTAAATATTTTTAAGATTTAATTAAAACAGTATTTTATGTTTATGTATTTATCCATATATTAATTCATCCTAATATGCATATATTTATTATTATTCTATTTAATTATGTGTATGAATAAATATATTTTATAAATAAATATGTATAAAACATTGTATTTATATATAATAATTTTGCCTTATATTTATATATTTAGTAGGCGATAAACATATCTATATTTCATTTGTCTATTAAAATTGTATTTTAATTCAAGTACAATTTTCTACCTTTTCAGTGTATCACCTCTCTCTCTCAAAGGTTTGCTGGTAGTAAACTCATCAAGGGTTAATATATGTACAACGTACTTGTACCAAGCCCAAGGGCAGATCTCTCGGGGCGGGCGGCACAGTGACCGGCCTGAGGCTCGAGTACCGCCACTCGGGCTCCCTGATCTCCTCCTCCGCATGAGGACAGCACAGGTACCAGCTCCGACTGCGCCGCACCGACGTGGCGTCCAGCTGGGTGAGCGGCAGGCGCCCGACCACCTCCAGCTCGGCCAACAGCGGCTGCTTCTCCTTCGGCATGGGGAACGTCCCGGCGGTGGAGTAAGTCTCCCCCTTGTTCTCCGGGGTGTCGTATTTGTTCTCCGGCAAGCTCCACTGTCTGTCGCGGAACGGGGGTATCTCGCGGGCGGGGAGGTCGTCGACCACCTCGCTGGAGGCTACGTCGCTCGGCTCGTTGTCTGGAGGTTGCCGCTTGAGGCGCTCCAAGTCCGCGTAGTAGTAGGCGGTGGAGCGCGGAGGTTCCGATGGCAATGTCCTCGTTGCAGCCATTATTTAATACCTTTCTCTCTTTCACTTGGACTTCTTGAGGTGTTAGATAGGGATAATAGTAATATACCCTTTCCTTTCACTTGGACATTTTGAGGTGTCAGATAGGGATAGTAGTAATAAACTCTTTCCTTTCACTTGGACTTTTTGAGATGTCAAATAGGGATAGTAGTAATATATCCTTTCCTTTTACTTGGACATTTTAGGTGTCAGATAGGGATAGTAGTAGTATACCCTTTCCTTTTAGGACATTTTGAGGTGTCAGAAATTAGCTTCTGGTCAATGGCTGTTCAACATTCTGTTTTACAACACAAGAATTTTCGAGGTTACAGATATATTTTTAGAGATGGCTTGGTCAGGAGACATGATTACTTGACACAACGGAGGTTCGAATTCAATGTAACGATCTGACTGACGGACTGAACCTCGTCAGTTTGACGGCTGCTGATTCCATTTGGCTACATTATAACACACTTACATACACTTATCTACTCTACTATATATCACTATACACTTTTGGTGATATTTTGGATTGTGTTCCCGTGCACTAAAAGTACGTTGTAATTAAAATAATGGAATGGCCTGTATTTTGGAATGGGAGTTTGTAAAATTGACTACCGTTAATGGTTTACGATTTAAGTAGAATAAAAAGGATCTAATGGAACTTCCCAAACACAAAAGCAAAGGATGGCGAGAAGTCTACTCAAATAACACGCCTTTTTTAATGCAATCAATAACACGTATTAAAAAAAAAAGTATTCTATCGGTAACCTAGTTCCCACATTACAAGCTACACTTAGTTTGGGGCTAGATGGCGAAAATTAAAATGAACGTCCTGTACCTATTTCATCACACAATTTTTTTTTATATACAACATGAAGCTGATATTAAGCGCATATATTTATATTATAAGAGTATTAGATCCTGAGATGGTGAAAGGGCTCGTCCGGGGAAGTACTATCACCATACCTATTTCAGCCGCCAAGCAGCATTTCTATGTTCCGGTTATAAGAATATGGTCTCCGGTGAAATTACAGGCACGTGAGGCTTAACGCATTTATGCGTCAAGTTAACGGGCGCAATGCAGTGCCGTGTAGGCTATGTTCTTTGTGGGTGTGACCTACGCAGTAAGGCATTGTTAAAGCGCACTGCAGCGTGCAATTCTACCTTTAAACGTGTTATTCCCATAAGGTTGTTACTTTCTAGGATTTCATTTAACACGGGATCTGTATCACCACTACTAAAAAAAATAGAAGAAAAAAAATATTATTTGAGCAGTTCAAGCAGATTTCACAATAATATATAAAGAGTGATGACTCCTTTTAAGCTCATTAAATAGCCTACTACTGTTTGTGATACGTATATGTACAAAGAAAGAAAGAAAAGAGATTCATTTACCCAATTAAAAAATAATATAACTATACTTGGTTAAACTAACATAATAGAACGAGCACAATTAAATATGTAACAAAATTTAAATCTGTGTAAAAAGGTACTCTGACTCCGCTTTATTGCAGCATCGAGCATAATGCCACGGTGACGGGCTGGTTTTCAGCCAGGCCTTTCTCACTAGCAAGTGGCGTCACGACTAGGGAATGCAATCTCGTACGAGATTTCCGCCTAGCGAGATCTCGCGAGACTCAAAACCCAGTCTCGCGAGATCTCGCTAATTACGGGATCTCGCGAGATTGGGAGAATCGCAATTAAAACATATGCAAATGCTTGTTTTAAGAACTAGTAATTGACATGATATGTAATTAAATGGAAACTGCGTTGCTTAGTTATAAAAATAATGTAAGTTTTATTTTAAAAATCAACAGAATACTTATTATTTTGTCTCTAACTCTAATAACATTTGTTTATGTCTACAATTATTATACCTACTGTAGCTAATCAGTTCAAATTCTTACAATATTGGTAACAAAACAATAATTATATATATTTAGTCTTTTGTAAATTATTACTTTAGTTTCAATAATTAAGAGTAATAGGAACATTACTTATGGTAAATAAAAACAACAAAAAGCGCGCAGCCGCGCTATGAAATACACGTCGTCACGCTGCATTTGTCGATCTCGTTATCTCGCGAGATCTCGTACGAAATTTGACGAGATACAATCTCGTTAAATATGGCCGGGATCTCGCGAGATCGGGATCTCGGCGAAACGAGATTGCATTCCCTAGTCACGACGGCGACTCGACAAACCATTTACAGATAATGTAGATCAATTAATACATTTTTAGGTAGGTACTTATACTGACAAGAGAATGTGAATCCCAACATCTATACCTCAGTCCCAGAGTACACTAAAAAAAACTCGATAAGATTTTTATTACACAGCGCCATCTAGCCCCAAACTAAGCATAGCTTGTAATATGGGAACTAGATTACGGATAGAATACTTGAATACTTTTTGTAAATACATACGTACCATATGATACAACACCCGAACACAGAACAAACATGTATATGCATCACACAAATGTTTGTTGCTGGATGGGAATCGAACCCACAGCCTACAGCGCGGAAGGCAGAGCTACTACCAACTGAGCTATGAGGCTTGTTTATATTACCTATTTACTATTTATTTATACATGTTTTAGTATAAAGAACTTTTGAGATTGAAATCAAACCAGACGTGTGAATCTTACCACTTTAACGATATGACTCAGTAAGACGTTTCTTCTAACTGAGACAATTGATTCGTGTCTTTTGTTTCAGAGATGTTTTATTATTTTATTACGTCAAGGAAGCGCTCGGCCTTCATCTGAGGGGTCAAGTTATGATAAGGTCGAAGGTGGAAGCGCACTTCACACGGAATCCTCAACTATTTAACATTTAACAAGCCTCACAGCTCAGTTGGTAGTAGCTCTGCCTTCTGTTCTGTATGTTGTGGGTTCGATTCCCACCCAGCAACAAACATTTTGTGTGATTAACATTGATGCTTGTTCTGTGGGGTGTTGTATTGTATGATAAGTATGTATTTACGAAAAAAAAGTATGTAATTAACATTAGTAGGGATTACACGGTGCTAGGTGAAATTAGTGTCCTGTAATATTCATCTGAGGAACTGGCTATCTTACCTCTAAATGCCGGAACACAACAATTTTATGATTGTTGGTCTGGCGACTCTTCGCCTCCTTCAGTATGGTTGGAGCAATTCAACCTACTTAACGTATATCCTTGCCAAGTTCAAGGTCGTGACGTAACTCGTTGGAGGGGAGAGATAGGGGGGGGGGTGACTTGCGTCACAGCTGACGTAACAGTTAGTAGACGGTGGACGCGGTCGATAGTTAGCTTACTGGAGACACCCAATCTAGGCATCTCAAATCTTGCATTAGTATTAGTGTCCACTGCTGGACAGAGCCTCTTGGTGGTCGCAGCAAAGATGTAGATAATACACAGAAGGAAGCTGGGTTATTATTTTATAATGTGGTCTTTTTCCTTCATAGCAGTAGCCTTAATAATAAAATAGAGCCTTGATCAAGTACATACAGTTTATATATAAAACGTATTTATAGTTCAGTTCAGACAGGGTCGTTTATAAAATTAATTTGACAATATATGGCTGCGCTTTTATAAGTAGGTACCTAACCTTACATTCAGGTGTTTGGGTGTTGTATTGTATGATAAGTATGTATTTAAAAAAAAAAAACAATATACAAGTATTCTATCCGTAATCCAGTTCCCATAATACAAGCTATGCTTATTTTGGGGCTAGATGGCGTTGTGTGAAATTAATGTAATATTTATTTATTATAATAGGTATAATCTATGTGCTAGTCATTATTTAGATCTGGGGGGTAACCAAGACTTCTTAGTTACTTTTTTGATATTAGGTACTTTACTTTTTTGACACTATGTACACTATTTTTTTTTATTGTAAGTACAAATTTGTACTTACTATAGAAAAATACACATTTAGTGACAATAGTGTCGAAGTACAACGTGCGGCCTAATCGCTAAAAGCGATTATTTCAGGCAACCTTGTATGGATAACAAAACTACAGAACAAGATCTGTCCAGTATATAAAAGACGAGACAAAAGTAATGTAAAAACGAGAATACAAACAAGCCTCATAGCTCAGTTGGTATTAACTCTGCCTTCTGCGCTGTAGGTTGTGGGTTCCATTCCCACGCAGGACAAAAAATTGTGTGATTAATATAGGTGCATGTTTATTCTGTGTTTGGAGGTTGTATAGTTTTTTATTGTACGACGGGGAAGCGCTTGGCCTTCATCTCACCTGGTAACAAGTTGAGGTAAGGCCGAATGTGGAGGCGCACTTCACACGGAATCCTCAACAAACTGAGGAACCCACTTTCTTACCTCTGAATGCCGGAACACAACAATTTCATAATTGTTGTTACGGCGGCAGAATTAGTTAAGATGGTGGTAGCTAGCCAGGCGGACTAAACAAAGTCCTGCCACCAACTAAACCAAGCACAATAATGCTCCCCTGGGGATCGAACCCGGGTCCTCTGGATCTGAAGTCGGTGGGTTGAACCACTAGACCACAGGCGGTTAGTTCGGAATGGGCAGAGTTTATGGCGTGGTGTGGTTATGTGAGTGACCTATATCCCGTCACAGTATTACAGTAGGTACAGCTCAGTCAACAGATGAGCTAATAGCAAACGATAACAATTATTGCAACACGCGCCGACCTAACACTACCAGGGACACATTCAGTACTTCACCGTGATATTTATTATACATATGTATACTTGCAAAAAAAATAAAAAAAACATCATCATCATCCGTCAGATTTCAGCCACTGCTGGGTATTAGGCTTCTCTTTGTATATGTATTAGATAAGATAAGATACATTTATGTCTCGCAATTTACGTCTACATATTACATTACTTATCTACATTTAATGAATGAATGAGAATACTTTATTGCACAACTTAAAAATAAAGCTTGATAACTTTAAAAAAATTGCAAAGATACAACCGTGTTACAACGGCCGAAACTGTCGGGAATATAAAAAGAAAGAAGGACTGACTATAGATAAATATTAAACTTAAAAAAAAAAAAGTAATTAATCTAGTTCCCAAATTATATCTAGTTCGCTTAGTTTGGGGCTAGATGGCGCTGTGTGAAATTGATATCATAAGATATTTATTTAGGTAGGTATATGTTTTATCGTACGCGAAAGCGCTCGGCCTTAATCTCGCCTGGTTACAAGTTATGTTACAAGTATGTGGAGGCGCATTTCACACGGAATCCTCAACTAACTGAGGAACTGGCTACCTTACCTCTGAGTGTCGGAACATAGCTATTAAAGAATTGTTGTTATGGCGACAGAATTAGGTAAGATGGTGGTAGCTAGCCTTAATCGCAGTTCCCCTAGCAGAATGTATCTCTGTACTATCAGCTTTTCTTCTGGTGTATTAGGAAATATTGTTCTTATCCCGATTCCAAATTAAAATTGCATCATTTGCTAATATTATTCGAGTTAGCACTCAAACGCCTACTCACCTACCTAGAGTACCTCCAAAATATATAGGTAGGTACTAATGAAAACGAAAAACATTAAAAGATGAATATAACCTGATTATTTGATATCAGTGGGACTAGGGTATTTTTTTTTTAATAAATAGTTGGATCACTAACCATAAGCTATAGCTTTAACAAGCCTCATATCTCAATTGGCAGTAATCTGCCATCTGCACTGTAGACTGTGGGATTGATTCCCATCCAGGACAAATATTTGTGTGATGAATGTAGATGTTTGTTCTGAGTTTGGGTGTCTTGTAAGATAAGTATGTATTTAAAAAAAAAAAGTATATAAAATATTCTATCCATAATCTAGTTTCCATATTACAAGCTAGCAAGTTTGGGGCTAGATGGCGCTGTGTGAAATTAATGTCCTATAATATTATATATAGCGGGACCATAAGGCCGGTAGGTCAAAATGAGTGGGACCACGAGTTAAAAAAAAACATAGGTTCCTTGATTACGTCCTAGCACGGAACGCGACCAATTAGACGCAAGATGGCGCCGAATTAGGTCGTTCTGGTGTCGTACGTACGATGGCGGACGTCGCGAGGGAAATCTGTGACAGTAATTCATTTACCATCATCATGAGCCGAGCTCGCCGTCCGTTTAGCCTCCTGTCTCACTAGTGACCACTTGTGTGCTAATGGACTCGTAACTCGGTTGGCAGTAGCTCTGGCTTCGGCGCTGTATTGAATCCCAACCGGGACAAAAAAAAATGAAGTTGTGTGAAATTATTGTCTTTAATATTTATTTAGTTAAATAAAAAAATAGTACCTGAAAGCATTATATCCGTAATCTTGTTCCTTTAACACAAGATTTGCTTAATTTGGGGCTATGGCTAAAATACGCTGACGCAGAATAAACAGAAGTCTTGACACCATTAGAGGTATAAAATAGGTAGGTACTATATTATGTTCAGGCAGGTATTATATTCGTATGATGAATTTATAGCTTGCTAAAAATAAAAAATGAATTGAAATTATAATTTATTATTACCTATGTATTTGACTGTGAATTAACTACCTACTTATGTAGTGTGTTGTTGCTTATCCTATGTAGGGTAGATAGGTAACCTAACTGCGTTAAACTTAATTATTTTTATATAGTAAGTACCATGTCTACTATTACTATTATTATTTTTTTACCTGTTATTTATTTTGACTTATTACTGTACAATTAACTACCTTTGATTATATTTCATGAGCAAACTTACAAACAAACTTTATGCTCGACGGACCACTTAACAGCAGTCTTCTACATTACCGTACAAACTCATCCTATTCTAGCATTTATTGGATTAATTTCCCAAAATCGTTGACACAATACATTTTTATTTGTAAACAAAGCCTAAACACCATTTAGGTAGGAATTAAGTAGTAAGTTTTATTTTTTTGGGTTTTTGTTTTTATTTCATGTAAAATAAAACATGTTAAAAAAATGACATCCACACAAACTTTCCTATTTTATATCTACCTACCTACTTACTAATTGTGATTTTTGTTTTATTTTTTTTTTGCAAATAGAAGCATAATTAATTGCAATTTTTTTTTTAAGTCAAACAGCGTCATCTAGATCTTAACACCAACTAGATTACGAATATATTACCTACTTAAATACGTTTTTTTTTTGTAAATACATACTTATCATACAATACAACTTCCAAACACAGAACAAACATAAATATTCATAAGTTTTTGCTTGTCCTGGATGGAAATCGAACCCACAACCTACAGTGCAGAAGGCAGCTCTACTACCAACTTAGTTATGAGGCTTTTTACATTAAGTAGTTTGATTTAATTTCTCATGTGACACCTACCAGCTAATGGTTAATGTTGAAAATTATTTTTAATCTAAAGTAATATTATGTAGAGGTGAAGTTTGTGAGTTTGTATGTAGCCATCGGGTTTGTTATATCTGAAACAACTTGTACTATTTAAAAAAATATTTCACCGATGGCCTTTTAGCATGGACACAGGCTATACTATGTGGTGTTTCATTATTTTACTGTTAAAATAAAAGGGTCTCTTGTAGTAACCAATTTTGCAACAAAAAACAGAGTTTCACTAACAAAGTTAATGAAAAATGGTTGAAATATTAATTGTTTTTATCAAACAGTTGTTTTCTGTCACTGTCATTTTCCTATTTAAATATTTAAAAAAATATGTATGATTTAAACGCATAAACTTTATAAGTTGGGTAATAATATTTTGAATACCGATTTGCTACTTTGAATTCCTTGCGGCAAACAAAAGCACAGCGTAACAACAGATTATGATTTTGTTTAATCTCCATCATACTTAGCTTGTTTTTACAGTTGAAAAAAAAAAGTATATTTGTTTAGATTTGCTTTTTCATGCAATCTATAAGCCTCTAATGGGTATAAGTGGGAGTAAAAGAATTAAGATTATTATAATTCATTTTTCTATAAGTACCTACTTGTATGAGGTAAATAAAAAATGTATTTTCTTTCTTCTTTAATTGTGCTAACCTTCAGTAATAAGGGACTCCTGTGATAAAATAGTGCATTGTCTGTCATCTGAATGGTATTTTTGGAGATGACCTAGGCAACCATTCTCTGACCAAGTCAGAGATATTCAAAAGAGGTACCTATATGGATTAACACCCAAAATGTAGGAATCATCCAATTTAATTACATATCTAAAAGGCATATCGGTAAAACTATAGGAGATTGGTAGGTACTTAGCTAGGAGAATGAGGGAAATGCCCCTCAAAAGGAGATAACTAGGTAGTTTAGGAGCTATAACATGTTTAATGCTTTAAAAACCTTACATTCTGTCACCCATTTTGAACCTAACCATCAATATTTAAATATTTTGTTTTATTTGTAGCATCTAAATCATCCAGTCTTCTTTAACCAACTCAAATAATCTGTCAGAAGATCCAGTAAGAAAGTAAGTGAGTAGGTACCTACTGCAAATAAGTCTACGTCAAATACAAATCATCGAAGGATATGTATATAGGTATCTAGGATTTACCCACCTACATTGTACATTATTATTTTCGGGTAAGGTGTTACAATTTCAGAACCGTTTCGCCAAACATTCCAAAATCAAAATGCAGGCATATATTCTGATAGTTTCAAAACCGTTTCACCAAACATTCCAAACTCAAAATACAGGCATATTCTGATCGTTTCATAACCGTTTCACCAAACATTCCAAAATCAAAATACAGACCACTGCGAAATAAAATACAAATAAAAACCAGCCGGCGTGACGTCACAACACAAACACAAGTAGGTCACTCTTTTCCACTCACTAAACAACACTATTATCACAAGCACACGCGCGTAATCAGAACTATTTACGTGCTATTTACTAGCAAATCGAATGACGAACGTTATTATCGCGATTTGCAGAGATTTGCAAAGTATTATGACAAATCTTGGTGACGCGAGACGCAATCGCAAAATGATTGCGAAGCGGACGGAGAATGGCGCATATTGTGGTGTTGCCAGAACCTTCGGACAAATTACCTGACGGTGTGCGCGTTGCGGACTTGCGGTCGGGTTCGATTACCGATAGGTACCTATTTAAAAGATGCCAAGCTTACTTAATTTTAACGTAATCCATACCACCGTACTAATATTATTAATTCAAAAGTAAATCTTTTGTTTGTATTTTTACAACTTTACGGCTGCAAGGATCTTAATAAAATTTGGAATACATTATAGTGTGTCGTGAAGAATAACATTTCATTCGGAAAGATAGGTAGGTACCACGAAGCCGATAAACAATTTCGATTTTGTTCAATAGGTAATAGGTAGTTTAGTCGAGAAACATGGAATTATAAAATGTTGGCAACATTTTATAAACGTCAGATAGCACTTGCACATAACCATCGTCACAGTATTCGATTGAAACTCGATTCGAAACATTTCGAACGAAGCGAAGCAACCACCAGCCTTCATCACAAAACATGCAGTCGAATTAGTGACATAAAAATGCCTAGGAGAGATACAAAAAAATATATTTAAAGCATGATGTAAAAATTGCACGCCGTATAACGGCAGCATACATTGATACTAAAGATTTTAACACATGTATTTCAAGCAATAAATATTTACGTTACTTTACATGAATAGGTATCTACATTTGCAAAGGTCAGCTAATTTTTTCATAGACATCGATTTTTATATACCAAACCGAGCGCACCAACTATTTTTTTATTGTACTAGTTATGGGGAGTTGTTTGGCGGCCAAACTTTGGCCTTCATCTCACCCGTTTTTTTTTTATTATATGGAAGCGCACTTCACCCCGAATCCTCAAGAAACTTAGGAGCTGACTATCTTACCTCTGAATGTCGGAACACAACAATTTGAGTATCATTGTTATCGAGATAGAATTAAGTAAGATGGTGGTAGCTAGCCAGGTTGACTTAAACAATATCCTACCACCAACCAAACCAAGCACAATATTGTACTCCCCCTGGAATCCCCCGGGACCTCTGGGTCTGACATCGGTGGGCGAACCCACTAGACCACAGAGGCGGTAGCTACATAAGTAGTTAAGTAGTTAGAAACCCGTTGCCTTTACTTCCTACCTCTGGGGATCAGGCATAATGTAGTTTTTTATTTTTTTATACTACCAGGAGACGGGACGACAAGCAAGTAGCGCACCTGGTGTTAAGTGTACTCTTGCCTATGACAAAGCCTTACTGCATAGGTCACATCCACAAAGAACATAGCCTACACGGCACTGCATTGCGCCCGTCAACTTCAGGCATAAAGGTGTTAAGCCTCACGTACCCGTAACTTCACCGGCAACCACACCCTTCAAACCGAAACACAGCAATGCTGCTCGGCGGCTGAAATAAGTATGGTGGTAGTGATTCTCCGGACGAGCCCTTTCACTAGGGGCTTCTACTACTCTTAATAGA
The DNA here is from genome assembly GCA_951394065.1 of Venusia cambrica. Classification (NCBI taxonomy): domain Eukaryota; kingdom Metazoa; phylum Arthropoda; class Insecta; order Lepidoptera; family Geometridae; genus Venusia; species Venusia cambrica. Next base: position 506,451 of record OX596066.1, read on the forward strand.
TGTAGAATGTATCGCGCGCTCACTCAAGGGACTCCTAATTTATAATCCGGCGGAAGCAAGCGTTCCTCCGAAAATAGACCGGAGAACTTTTAATAAAATATGACTTCCGCATGATACACATCAAGAATTCAAGTTAGAACCGTCGGTGGCTACGTAGGATAGTATAAATAGGATAATAAAATAGCCGTTCTATATGTATATGTATAGTGTCCCTTATAATATAAGACAAAGATCCACTTCAGGTTGCTAGCCAGCGGAATGAGTATCTTAGTTAAAAAAGTAACCGCCTAGCGCCTCTGTGGTCTAGTGGTCCGCCGACCGGTGTCGATCCAGATGTCCCGGGTTCGATCCCCAGGGGACTTCAATAACGTGCTTGGTTTGGTTGGTGATAGGATTTTGTTTTAGTCCGCCTGGCTACCACAATCGTACCTAATTCTGTCGCCATAACAATGACACTCAAATTGTTGTGTTCCGGCATTTAGAGGTAAGATAGCCAGTTCCTCAGACCGTTGAGGATTCTACCTTCGACCTAATCATAACTTGAAAATCAGGTGAGATGAGGCAGTGTAAGCCGTACGTTCAAAGACTGTCAATGATCCCACACGTACTCACAAGTGGTATTGACCAACTCAGGAGAGACTTCTCCTCTGTTGATTGTGTTCTGAAGAATTTTAAGATATGGTCTCTGAAGCCTCTTATCATCTTATCACACAGATTTAACCCGTAAGGTTCAAGAGGAACTTCCTCCTGTGAACTATACAATTGTGGTACGATCTCCCTGCCGAGGTTTTCCCTACTAGCTACAGTGTTGAGTTTTTCAAACAGGCGTTTTAAAATGTTTAAAGGTCGGCTATGCGCGAATGATTCTTATGGTGTGGCGAGCATCCATAGGTGGTATTAAAAATATACTTAGTAAACGATGAAAAGAGCACAAATGTTATGATGACACAAAAATTCACATCTCGCAACGGGACTCGAACCCGCATCTAAAAAGGAATATAAAAGAGTAGTTTATGATCGATTTACTTCGTATAATACGTAGTCTTTTAAATAGTAACCAAAATTTTAAGGAGCATATAAAAACAACGAAATCAAGGTAGGTACTTATTACGAAAACATAGTGTGTTTTTTTTTACGACACTTGAAGAGAAGTACTTTAAATACTGGAGAGAAATTTAACGCAAAGGTAACATTCCTTTACTTACATGTAAAAAGAAAAAAAACTGCGTTCAATGGTTTTGGTCCGATTCTCGGGTGTGTTGAGCGAAATTTAGAAAATCTACAAATGTAGTTTTTTTTCTTTCAAAAAATAAGGGAGTGTTTTCTTTGAGCAGGGGGCGTTAAAAAATTCCACCCTGCATATTTTCACCGCCCACGCCGATTACGCCGCCGCCGCCGATCGAAATGAAATCGGCGCACACCTCTGATACCTACCCCGTGGTCAGTGCGATACCAATGATAATGGTAACCCTGGTGACCTAACATGTGTACCTCTGCCTAAGAACTAGGTAGGTACTAGGTATGTAAAGATACTCACTTCGTCAACATGACTCAACGAAGACCTTGTCTCCCAATCCTCGCTAGCTTCTCGCTCGCCTGTGTAATCAAATACATTTTGTTGTATTCATATTTTTTTGAATGTTGTCGCCATGTCTGTCCGGGCCCGCCTTCCGATCTGGAGATTGTGGGTTCAGATCCAGTCGTGCACCAATGGACTTTTCAGTTTAATATTATTGACAGACTACATTGATCGGACTATGTTTATTTTGTTATGCATGACTTTTATTATATATTCTAATTTAACATTATTAATGAGGTACAGTTTTCTCTTAGAATAATTATTGAATACAATTGAAAATTTTATTACATATCTGACGGAATTCAATTTAATTAATTGTTTTGTATAATCATGTAATTTTGTAATGTTTGTATTGCTCCTTAGCAGAATCTAGTCGTTTCTCATTTAAGTTATAACATCTATAATACCTAGGTTCACAAACAATAAATGAATTGAATTGAAATTTAAGTTTTTCGGAAGTTTATGTGCGCATTTGACACATGCACATGCTGAGCTGTGCTGGTGTTGTGTGTGTGTGAAGTGTTGCTGAGTCATGCTGGAATGTTAATGTACAATAAATAATACATCCCCAATATGGATGCCTGCATACCTAGTACATTTTTTCCCACATTGACTACTTACATTACTACTACATTCACCTATGGGATGGTGAATTCCAGTGGCTCATTAATTCAAATTGTATATAAAGAATAATGTAATTAAAAGTACCTGCTACAAAATAAGTGACTATATCAATGATAAGCATGCATGGCCCAATGTTGCTATACCAGTTGACAGCTAATTGTCATTTCTCAATGTTCACAAACTGCCCAGTATTTAGCTTTAAGATGTACCTAGAATGTTATTTAAAACTGTAATTCTAAATGTTAAATGGATCATCAAAAAATTAACCAGCCCGAGTTTCTTGCCTCTCTCCTTGTGTGCTGGTCGCGATTCCGAACAGGCGGCAAATTTGATGTTTCAAAAACTTAAAAAAAATATTTTATCTGGAACAGTTGAGTTACCTATCGGACGTTTGTAACGGTCCTTAGGTAATCTGACTGATTCCTTTGTACATAGTTAGTTAAATTGTACTTTTTCTTAAAAAATCTTAATGAATTATAAATTGTTTTCTCAGACTTTGTGATCGGTTGATTCACCAATTGTACCTCTATTAGTCGTAGAGAAGTAGACAGTAGGTACTCACAATAGCTTGCTTCACTACTGGCTTCCATACTCCTCCTTTGCATATTATGCATTATCTGAAAATATTATTTAATTTACTACCTATAATTACTGTATATTATTTGGTCCCCTCCACCCTGTAGAAGGATATAGAATAACAATCATATTTATTGACACACAAATATGACAACTTATAAATATTTTTTAATATGCATGATTCCTGATGCCCTCAGGCTTGTAAATATCTGTTAATGATTCCTGGTACCCACAATACGGGCCTAGAGCCTAGTGTGAGGCCGCTGCTAACATGTAGTTTTTGTACTTTTTCTTGGTAAATATTGAATTTACCAAGAAAGGTATCTGTTCAAACATTAAATAAAAATTTAAAAAATATCAGACAGCAGGTATTTTACAAATTATGTATACCTAAGAGTTATATTAGATACAGTACTGTGACATTAGGCAAAAGATCAAAGTATGCAGACCCAAAACCTTCTGTGTTAGTTTAGAATTGAGCTGTAGCTCAATTCTAAACAACTAACACACTTGCTGTAGCAAGGTACCTAGGTAATTAGTGCTCTACACCCCATTTGTGTATAACTACTGTTGTGATTACTTTACACAACATATTGACATTCGAGATTATATATTAACTCGAGACAAAAATCCAACACCACTGAAATGATTTAAATTTTCTTTTAAAAATGATATAGGAAAGACCTTTGCCATGTAGTGACAAACATACTAATAAAAAAATAAATTTATATTCTATAGGTAACTTAACTGTTCATACCTTTATACTAGGTACCTACTGTAATCAAATAAATACATATTAATTTCAGACCCCACCCCGATTCAAACGGGCAAATTTTTGTCCTACCGAGGTAATTTTGAGAGATCTACCAGAACTACGAAAACTAGGCTGGGTTTTACACTCACCAATTAGGTATTTTTAACACAGGTTTGGGCTTTTTCGGACGAAAGCAAAAGGTTTAAATTACAGGCCGTATGCACAGAAGAGCAATATTTATATTAGGACAAAAATAAATTCAAAGATGCGGCATATCACGCCCACATGAAAAAACACACAAATACCACTATATTCACCACTTTTCAGTAAAAATACTCAACAGTATTGGTTTTAAATACGATAGAACAAAATAAAGGAACACATTTATTTTAATATTTTGAATGAAATCATTGTTTTTGCCAGTCTATAGCGGAATTAGCGGAGTTCATTGTCCTCCATCATTGTTTACAAAAATTACACTTTGAGATGTAGTTCGTCTTCCACCGTACAGATGGTATTGCTTTGTTCATAGTTGCTACTCACTGATAGATGGCGCAAAAAATATCAAGGCCACAGGTTCCAGAGAAAATAAGTATTAGATATGTTTTTTTTTTTATTGTCGACTCCAAGCAGGACGAGGTTCTCATTTAATTCAGAACATTCCCACCTATTTTTGTAATTGTTTATCTTAATCTCCTTTCCTTCAGAGGAATTTGTTGTGTCAATGTCACGAAGATCGTGTCAAACTTTACGAGCCGCCGTTCACCGCCGCCGCGCTGACCAATAGGTAGGTAGCATTGATAGCGAACCTACCCAGAATGGAACTCCGAATGGAAGCACGACATTTTATAAGACGTATATTACAATAGAATAAATTACTGATTATAGTATTTTGTAGTTAATCAAAATAATTCAGCTATTCACACAACCATCAGAATCTCAATAGCGGTAGGTACAAGGTATCTACCATGACTATGATACTATGACTATGACTGAGTACCTACATGATTAAATTTGTTGTTACTTACCTATCTCTACCTACTTAGTTTGAAATGCCATCCCCTCGTTGTGGAAACAGCATGAGGTTAGAAAGATAAGTAAAGTACCCTAGTAGTAGTAGTAGGTACCTAGGCGGGTAACTTAATCGATGACAAAATTGTTGATCTATTATGAAATCTTTAAAATAATCTTACTGTCTATACCCACGAATGATGTCACCAGAATTTTAAACCCATTTCAACCTTGGTGTTTGTATCACAGAATAATAATAGTTCAATACTAACATTACGTCACTATAACCCGAACGAATGAAGGTGTTAGTAGGTTTCCTTTCAGCAAGCAAACAAGACAGCAAAATGAAGATGAGCTGTAGGTATTTTTAATTTTGTGGCATTGCACATTTTGCCGACCGACGCGCCGCCGCCGCCGCCGCCGTTCAAAATAAAAACTTTCAACTAGTCTTGCATTTGTCGTTCACGGAATAGTATTGCTATTTTCGCAGATCTCTACCCAGTTTTTCGTCTAGTCATTGAAGTGTTGGGAATTTGTGTTTGAGTGCTATATTTACTATCTTCACAAAGCTCTGTAAGTATTCTGTAGCTAGCCTAGATTCTGTGCAAAGGGAGTTACGTTTTTGAGTTTTTTTTATTAAATTTACCACACTACAAAGAAGGTTGGGTACCTTACCTCACACCTACACGTTTGTACATATAAAGAAAAAAAGTTAGCATATATGTGATACGGCCTAGCTTGCTACCACCATCTTACATAATTCTGTTGCCATAACAACAATTATACATTATTGTGGTACGGCATATAAGAGTATAGTAGAGGTAAGATAGCCAGTTCCTTTGAATGTATACGAAACGCAGCAACCGTACCCTAAAACTACTCACTGCTACTCAAATTACTAATTTATCAAAATGTTGTAGTAGTTGTTGTTGGTTTGTGTAAAGAGGCATTTTGGCTGACCGACGGGTGCTGGGGTGCTGTAAAACACTCACGGACCACGCTGAGTTTCATAGAGAGCGGGACGCTCAGCACCCTCGAGTTTTTTTTTTTCATCAAGTAGGTATACTGACCTATTTTCGTTTAGCTTATGTTAAGTGTATTTTATTATTTTATATTTTTAATAAGTACTGTATGATTGGGCGATTTGGTCGCACTGCAATTAGGCTCGTTCAAAATAAATTAAAAATGCAGCCGCCACAGAGTAAACCATTAATCAAAGCGGAAACAGCCGCGAAACGCGAAAACAATGTTGAATATTGGCTTCTCCAACACAAGGATTTATGTTTAGGCATTAGGCATATCATGGAATGCAGCAGGCTGTTTTTACTGTTCCGTGGTTTAATAGCGAGGTTAATATGTATAGGTACCTACCTATTCCGTGGTATATGCGTACCTAGACCCATTACTCTCCTTTGTCCGTTGGACGTGCTGCCAAAAGTCATATCTTATTCGTTTCCACTAATTTGTGAGGTAAATAAAGTAGGTAATAAAGTACAAACATGCTTTGCCTTCTGTGTCACGATTACGTTGACCAAACCAACTCAACGTGATGTCATTCTCAGCATGGTAAGATTATGTTTGAATAACTTTAGTTTACGGCTTCGGTTGCATGCGCTTTGTACCCGGATAAAGTGCTTTTTTTATACGACGGGGAAGCGCTTGGCCTTCAAGTTGAGATACGGCCGAAGGTGGTGGCGACCTTCACCCGGAATCCTCAACAAACTGAGGAACTGGCTATCTCACCTCTAAATGCCGGAACACAACAATTTTAGAAATGTTATTAAGGCGACAGAATTAGGTAAGATGGTGGTAGCTAGCCATGTTATGATAATAACCATTATTTTTGACAAAGCTTAGTCGTGAATAGTAATTACTCATCAAACAAATTCAATTTATAATTATTACTCATTAGTATGGAACTAGGTAGGTACCTGAGTACGTACCTTTATAAGGACAGATTATAGCGTTATAGATCAAAGTCAAAGTCAAATATTTTTATTCATTAAGATTTTTAGGATCATTTTGAAACGTCAAATCTACCGCCTGTTCGGAATCGCGACCAGCACACAAGGAGAAAGGCAAGAACCTCGGGCTGATTAATTTTTTTGAAAATCCATTTAACATTTAGGTACATTGTTTATAATAATTTAATAACATTACAAGTGTTACCTACATCATAAAACTAAAAACTTAATATTATCTTAAAACATTGATTACTACATAACTATCTAATGGGCAGTTTCTTGACATTGAAAAACACCATTTAACTGTCAACTGGTATAGCAACATCGGGCCACGCGTTCTTATCGTCGATATAGTCACTTATTTTGTAGTAGGCTCTTTTAATTAAATTATGTGAGGAAACTGTCTCTCTCAGGGGGTGTTTTATTGGTAAAATAAGTTCGACGCACGATTATAAGTAAAAGGTATATTGAGACCCGGTAAAGATAGGAACATAATAACAAAATGAGGAATAAACAAGAAAATGAAATTGAACTTCACTTCGGCGCGTAAGCAGCCGTTGACACTACTGTCGGGTTAGAGCGAGATAGCTGCTACCAATCTTTGGCGGAAGAACGATGCGTTCGTAGTTTCGTATCACAAATATGTTCGAGCAATACTCTATGGTATAGTCGCTATGGTCAGTAGGCCCCGCGCTACAACCTCCCCCTCTGACCTAGACTACGCGCCTTCGCGTCTTGGTCAGTCAAGATAGCGTTTTGGTCTACCGCGTTTACGTTTCTCGTTGACTGGTGGCTGTACATCACCAACGAACGGGGTCAACTGAGATACGTGGTACCTTCCCAATACTTCCCCATTACTCATTCTCTCCAGGATGTAAGTAGTTGCGCTCGCCGCTTCATTGATACGGTAAGGTCCGTCCCGACGAGGTATAAATTTTGGAGTCTGCCCGCAGGCAGTATCGTTGCTTCCCTGTGTTTTTAAAAGGACAAGGTCCCCGGCAGAGTAATCTGGAGCGGGACGACGACCTTCGTCATTAGTACGTTTCTGAGTTGCCTGAGCTTTCTCGTGGACCTCCCTGGCTTCACATAACACCGTCGAAATCCGATGAAGGTAGGGGGTTAGACTCGTAACGACGTTGTCGCTTGCTATAATGGCACGCATATCCGTGATGACGTCGGCTGGTGCACGCATTTCTCGCCCGAATGTGAGGTATGATGGTGAATATCCCGTGCTGCTGGTCACTGCGGAGTTCATCGCGAAACGGATCGCAGGTAAGTGTACGTCCCAGGTGTTGTGATCTTTCCCAACCAGGATGGCTAGCTGCGGTTTCAGGTCGCGGTTTTTCCGTTCGACGGGGTTCGCTTGCGGATGGTATACAGGTGAGAGGGACTGGCTAATGCCGAAAGTATGACACACCTGTTGCATTACTTCGCTGATAAACTGCACCCCGTTGTCGCTGATCACTCGCCTTGGTACTCCATATCTCAGAAACACCTCTGAGATCAGGATCTTTGCGCAGTCTGAGCTGGTGGCGTTCTGCAGAGCGAATAACTCTACCCATCGGGAACAAGTGTCTTCCAGGATCAGGATCCACTTGTTTTTGCCCTCAGCGGTCTCTGGTAGAGGGCCGAAAAGGTCTACGGCAACAACTTCGAATCGGCGGTTGGTGGCTGGAGTCTGTAATAATCCGGCTGGTTTTCGGTTATCAGCTTTGTACCTTTGGCAGTCTACGCACCTTTTCAGATACGCTGTTACGGATTGCCTCATTCCAGACCAGTAGTACTTAGACCTCACTCGATCTAGTGTGCGCTCCACTCCAAAATGTCCTGCCGTCGGAGCGTTGTGGTATTCTTCTAGAACCTTCTCGCGCTCATGTTCAGGTACGACTAAGCATGCAGTCTCTTCATCCCACTCTTCTGGTCCGTACCTGTAAAGTATGCCATCTGACATCAAGAATCCTCTGTCGGACCAACTTCTCCCCCTGAACGGATCATCGACTGACTCGAGATCTTCAATGATCTTGCGCGCTTCGGGATCTTTAAGTTGGTTCTCGCGAACATCCTTAGGACTTCTGGATGGTAAGTCAACTTCGGTATAACAAATTTCGCTGTCTACTTCATCTGAGCAGGGTGGACGCGACAGGGTATCGGCGACAGCATTCGACTTTCCGGGTATGTATTCGATCTTGGGAAGGAATTCTTGTAGGGTGAGAGCCCATCTTGCTAAACGGCCGCTGGGTGACTTGACGTTCATCAGCCATCTCAGAGGTTGGTGGTCGCTCCTCACCACAACTTCCGATCCCTCAATGTATCCGCGAAACTTTGTCACGGCCCATACTACCGCCAACGCTTCTCTCTCGGTCGTATTGTAGTTCTTCTCTGCGCTGTTCAACAAACGGCTCGCGTATTCTACTGGTCGTTCCTCGGGACCCTCCCCCTGCATCAATACTGCTCCGAGACAGTAGGCACTGCTGTCAGTCCTCAATGTGAAGGGTTTCGATCCGTCGGCCTGACATAATATCGGTGATGAGATGAGCAGTTTTTTGATGTGGTCATAGGTCTCTTGTTGCTTGGAGGTCCAAGTCCATACTCTGTCCTTTTTAAGGAGGTCTGTCAAAGGTCTGGCAACATCGGCGTATTTAGGTATAAATCGCCGGAACCAGCTAGACGTCTGTAAAAATGTCTTTAAGTGCTTGACGTTCCTCGGAGGAGGCATGTTGGCAATAGCCGCCGTTTTATCGGGATCTGTCTTTATTCCACCAGGTACGATAACGTGGCCTAAAAATTTCACTGATTCGCGGGCGAAACAGCTCTTCTCGCGGTTGATGCGCAGGTTATACATCTCCAATCTATTAAATACAGCTTCCAGGTCTTCTAGATGCTTCGGGAAGGACTCCGAAAGAATGATGACATCATCCAGGTAGGTAAGTAAGGACACGTTAGTCAGTTCCTTACCAGATTTAAACCGGTCCATCAACCTCTGGAAGGTAGCGCCAGAATTTCGAAGGCCCATCGGCATCCTCTTGAAGCGGAAGCAGCCGAGCGGACTCACGAAAGCGGTCTTGTCTCGATCGTCAGGTTCCACACCTATCTGGAAGTAGCCAGAACGAAGATCACATGTTGTCATGAAGCTGGTGTTCTTAGCAGCATGGAGGACATCTTCGATTCGTGGGAGGGGGTACCGGTCAGGCTCGGTCACGGCGTTCAACTTCCTGTAGTCGATACAAAGTCGAACGCCTCCGTCCTTCTTGGTAACGAGGACCACGTTAGCTGCCCACGGCGAATCACACTCCTCGATCACATCCGCATCCAGAAGATTCTGCAACTCCTGTTCCAGTACCGTCTTCTTCCCAGTAGACAATCGGTAAGGGGGCGACGCGATGGGCTCTTGGCTCGCGTCGATCTTCAAGCGATGCGTGGCATATTCCGTAGGAGGGCCCTGCAACGCGAAGCGGTCAGCTTTCCTTATAAGCAACGAGTTCAGCTGAGCTCTCTGGTCTGCCGTCAGCTTGGTACCCTCTTCATCTCTCAGCCTAAGGTTTGAAGCTTCTACTTTCATTAGCTCCGTAACATCAGTGGTGGGTATTTCGAAGTTGGTGATAAACGGATACCAACGACGCGGCTCGTCGTTAAATCGCCAACTACTCTGTGGTAGATCCAACAGGATGCGTGCGTTCATAATAAAATCCCTACCTAACAGTGTTCGTGTAGGAGCATTAGGTAGCACCAAGAATGTGGTAGGTATCACGTGACCTTCCAGGGTAACGTCGGTGTCATATTCAAGTGCGGTATATATTTGTTGCGAACCATCGGCGAGTCCTATTGTTCGTGACGTTTCTTTAAACTCTACGCCTGCATCTACAAGTAACCTATACAGCATTGGGCCAGCTATAGAGTGTGTGGCCCCTGTGTCCAATATGGCTACACCCTTTCGCTTGACTACTCCAATCTCTAAGAGCGGGAGTGAGTCGTCATTATCGGCTACGTGAGCGCTGCGAAAATCCGCTTTACTCGAGCTTGGCGCGATCTTACAAATCTCGCATTTTGACCGAACTACCCCCAGTTGACCACATCCGTAGCAACGTAATTGGTAACTACTGCTAGGTTTATAACAAACATTGTTATTTTCTACTTTCTTTAAATCTTTATTTTCTCGGTTACGACACTCTTCTATCGAGTGGCCGAAAATTTTGCAATATGCACATTTTGGTCGGACGCGTTTTATTTGCCCCTCACTATTACTATGTTTTGCGTTTGACGTCCGCGTTTCCGCCATTGACCTAGCCATAGATTTGGTTGAGTTTGGGGAATCGCCTGTTGTAGTTACAGGGTTAACGCATAGAGTTGAGCTCGAACGATCACGTGTGGTCTCTAATGTGCTACTGTAGGAGCTGGTATTAGAAAGGGTGGATGTACTCACCTCCGCCAAAGATTCCTCGACTAACCTGACCTTTGTGATCAGCTGCTCTAACCCGTCGACAGTGTCGCGAGTGACTCGCTTTCTTATTCTACGATCTAGTAAACCGTATACTATATCTAACTTCATCACTTCTGGAACGACATACGGCAATTTAGCTAACAAAGCGCGCACTTTACATATAAACACATCGGCCCGTTCGCTACCTTGTTCGGTTGCGAAAATGTCTCGAAAGAGCTTGTACGCGGGTCGCGGCACTCCGTACATTCCGCGAAGTCGGAACAAAGCGTCGTTCCACGACGACACTGACGATTTGACGCCTTGCCACCAGACGGCGGCCTCGCCAGTCATCAGCATCGGCAGCCCTCGTAGAGCGTGCTCTTCGCTAACGTTGGTGCAGTCGCGGTATATCTCCACCGCGTCGATGAATGCCTCGAGCTCATCCGCGTTCTTTGACACTCCGTCATAGCGAGCTGTGCACTTTGCAAGGTTACCCGATCGGTGTAAATGACCTGGTGTCTCGGTTCTCGGGGATGGTGTGCACTGTTCTCTGTTGCTAGCCAGCATGTTTTCTATCAGAATTCGGTTTGCTTCCGCTTGGCTCGTGGTGATGTTGGAAACCAAGGTCTGGAACATGTCTTCCGACATGATTATGTTCGGCGAAGCTACCACGGTTCTGTTTCCTTCGTCTGTGTCAGATTCGGATTCTTCGTCCTTGTTGGTACGTTTTTTCGGCGGCATAGTAGGTATATACGCACTAAGGTAGGTAGGTAAGGTTCGCTCGTTTGCCTCGCCTCGTCGATGATAAGCAGGTAAGATAGACTTCTCGGCCGGTAGTAGGTAGGTGAAGTAGCACTCCGTGAATACGCGTTTAGAAGCCGCGTGTACCCACAGAGGATTTGCCTGCACGGTCGGTTGGAAAGTCTACTTATTCCGGTGGCGTGTTGTGGCAAAATGGACTCGCCCAAGTGCTGAGAATTTCTTGTTTTACTTTGTTTACCTAAAGTTCCCGTGTAGTGCGCTATCGGAAAGAGTTCACGATGGGTTTGCACGATAGTAGCTGCACTTTTGTAGTTCTCGAGTGGGATTTACACACAATTTCACTTATTTTCGTGCCCGCTAGTTGGGCGTCACTGTGAGGAAACTGTCTCTCTCAGGGGGTGTTTTATTGGTAAAATAAGTTCGACGCACGATTATAAGTAAAAGGTATATTGAGACCCGGTAAAGATAGGAACATAATAACAAAATGAGGAATAAACAAGAAAATGAAATTGAACTTCACTTCGGCGCGTAAGCAGCCGTTGACACTACTGTCGGGTTAGAGCGAGATAGCTGCTACCAATCTTTGGCGGAAGAACGATGCGTTCGTAGTTTCGTATCACAAATATGTTCGAGCAATACTCTATGGTATAGTCGCTATGGTCAGTAGGCCCCGCGCTACAATTATTCTTTATATACAATTTGAATTTACGAGCAGAGAGTTTGGTGGCGCTTTGAGGAAGCTTATTATAGAATCGTACACAGTTTCCTAAGAATGAATTATTTACTTTTCCTAAGCGATACCTAGGTATGTCAAGTTTATTTTTATTTCTAGTATTAACACTGTGTACATCACTTCTTTTAACAAACTCATCAATGTTCCTGTGTGCGTGCATTAGGTTTTCATAAATATATTGGGAGCTGACTGTCATAATACCAATCTCTTTAAAACGTTCCCTGAGAGAGTCACGAGTTTTCAATTTATAAATTGCCCGTACAGCTCTCTTTTGCAGGATAAAAATGCTTTCAATATCTGCTGCATTTCCCCATAAAAATATGCCATAGGACATAACGCTGTGAAAGTAACTAAAATAAACTAACCTCGCCGTGGTTTCATCAGTAAGATGCCTTATGGTACGTACTGCGTAAGCTGCCGAGCTTAGCCGGCTAGCTAATGTATTAATATGAATACCCCATTGCAACTTTGCATCGATATTTAAACCCAAGAAAGTAGTTGCTTCCATAAAGTTAAGTATTTCCCCATTTAAGATAATGTTAGCATTGCTGACTTGAACGTTAGGCAAGGTGAATCTAATGCAGATAGGTAGCTACGCATGAGGCTTATTGCCTGATTCTGAATGCCATAGTGTTTTAGCTTTGAGATTAAGGTGTCATGATCTACGCAATCGAAAGCCTTAGATAAATCACAGAATACTCCTATGGCATCCTGTTTTCCTTCCCAGGCTTTAAAAACGTACTTCAACAGCATGGCACCAGCGTCAGTGGTTGAACGACCTTTAGTAAACCCAAATTGTTTTTCATGAAGTAGCCTGTTACAGTTAAAATGTGACAACAACTGGTTAAGAATAAGTTTTTCAAATATTTTACTACATGCTGGCAGAATTGAGATTGGTCGATAATTTCCTGGATCCTTTTCATTTCCAGATTTGAATAAAGGAATCAACTTGCTATATTTCATAAGATCTGGAAAGATTCCTTCGTCGATGCTTCTATTAAATATATATGCTAGACATGGTGCTATTTCAAAAACAATCGTGCTTAAGATCTTTACGGACATCCCCCAGAGATCTTCAGTATTTTTAATATTTATTGACTTAAAAGTTTTTAGAATACAATCAGCATTGACGTGTCTGAAGCTAAAAGAAGCATTACACCTTTCAACACTTGTTTCAAGAAAGGCTAAAGCACAATCAACAGAGGAGTTTAATGGTCGAGTAACAATTTTTGGTACACAAGAGAAGAAACGGTTAAATTCATTAGCAACTTCATAGTTATCAGTCAAAATTCTATCGTCAACTTTTAAGTTTATCTGCTTTTTCAAATGTTTTGCTTTACCTGTTTGATTATTTATCATTTTCCAGGTAGCCTTTATTTTATTTGATGACTGCTCAATTTTCCTTTTTATTTGCAATGATTTCGCAGCATGACATACTTTTTTAAAGACTTTTGAGTAGTTTTTGACAAAAGAAACAAATGATAAATCGTGTAGCCTTGACTCTCTTTCTGCATAAAGTTCATACAATCTACTCCTACTTTTATAGATACCGGCTGTTGCCCAATCTGCAAACATGGAACCAGATTTAGCTTTGCACGTTTTTTGTGGAAACGTATACTCGTGTTCTTTATGTATTAGATTAGACAATATATTATAAAGCTCATTTGGATCATTCAAGCATGGGATCAGGGAAATCTTTTGACTTATGTTATTTTGGAATTTTATGATGCTAGCTTCGGTAATTGGTCTGCATGTGATTTCCGGTAGCTCTTGTTGTAAGTTACAATCAAATAAAACATATTGACCATAATGGTCTGAATCAAATTTTTTAAACACGTCTTTTTCAAGGGGAATATCACTACAATATACATTATCTATGCAAGTGGCAGTTGTTAGAGTTACCCTAGTTGGTTTATCGAATTGGTGCTTAAGGTTGAAACATTTAAACAAGTTAATGATTTTTTCAGTTAGAGGATTTACAGGTATATCAATATTGAAGTCACCGAGCACTATTATTGATTTATTACGACTGAATATTTTGCTTAGTACATTTTCCATAGTGGACTCAAATAGCGCGTAATTTGCTTGGGGAGGACGATAGACACATACCACTATGTGCTGCTCCAGTTCAACACATGACAGCTCTATAACTTCTTCAATGGTGAGTTTCACAATATCTTTACGCTCCTTACATTTGAGAGTTTTCTTTACAATAATTAAAGAACCACCTTGAGTGGTATTCCTACGCTTGTATGCGCTTACAATGCAGTAGTCTTCATAATGAGGTAGTAACTTTTGATGCAATATAAAGTGTTCAGTGATGCCCATAACACTGATGTTCATTTTACTTAAAAATAATTCTACTTCTAAGTTTTTGCTGGAAAGGCCTTGAATATTTTGATGGACTATGTGTAACCTATTAGGCTTTCCCGTTGTCTTGGTGGTCAGTTTAAATGCTTGTCATCTGATCCTACTGTTTGAACGCCCATGATAGTACTGCTACTAACTGTAAGCCCGTCAGTGTCTGTAGCTATAGTACCTATAACTTTGTCACAAATATTAAATGCTAACAATTTAGCAATAATTATCCTACTATATCTACTGAGATACATTGTATCTGGTGTTAACCTAAAGTCACTAATAAAAATATTAGTGTCAAAAAATAAAATGTCACTATGACGACATGTCAAGTTGTAAAGCATAAGGTTAATATTAAAAATATTAACATTCTCATTTTTCGAAAGCAATTTAGAGTATGGGAATGCACACAATATCAGTTTACCCAACCCCATGTCCAATTTATGTAACAGTAATTCAACTAATTTATTTACATATAGGCGCTTGATACCATTACTATTACCTAACTGTACAATCAATGTTGTTTTATTGTCAAAAGACGCCTCATTTAAGCTCTTTATCAGCCTATGGATAGAAGAGTCAGGAAAGCAGTAGTTAGTTACCATTTGGTCTCCTAACCTATCGCTTAGCAACCGACCCAACCCTACTCCTAGACTATCTGAGTACACCACAGTTTTCTGGGTCTGTCGGCAGGTTTGAGGTTGCCTAACCAGAGGCTGTGTTGTGTGCACTGGACCTGCCTCAGCCTGCACATGTTGTTCTGGTAGTAGTACCACAGGGGAATCGGGTTGCACAACTGCTGGTACCGGTGGTTCCACACATCCCGATGAAGCAATGTGAGTCACTGGCTGGTCTGTGGTACATGGGTCGGTCTGGGAGCTACTATGTTGTACTTGTACATATATACTTTCATTGTTAACCATTTCTACAATATTATTAATTTTTTTAATATTCTCACAAGAGTCTTGTTCAGCTTTCTTGTATTTCATGGTCACCTCATGTAAAGATATTTCCAAACTTATTATTTTATCAGACATGTACTGAATTTCTTTGGAGTTACGGCCAAGTAAGCTGTAACAAGATTCTAATTCCTCGTTTAAATTACATTTTTGTTTACTCAATTTTGCAAAGCTAAAAACATTTTTGTGTTTTTTTAATTTCTTTTCTGATTTTTTTATTAAGTTACTTAATTTTATATATTTTTTTATTTTGTTACTTCCTCTTATTGAGGAGATTCGGTTTGGTGTAGTGAGATCAATCACAGAAGAGTCTGCCTCACTGTTTTGAAGTTCTGTCTGTAGATCCAGACTTTTGAAGTTGGTTGCTGAGGGCATATGACTTAATTCTAAATTGTCAATTTTAGATCTGCACTGACATAATTCTTGCTGTAGGTCTTTATTTTGTTGAAGCACTAGTTCATAAGTCTCATAACAGTTGTCCACTGAACTCAGCATTGACTGGATGCGTTCATGATCAGCCAATAATTCTTCATATTTGCTGTGCAAATCGGCAAGTTGTCTCTTGAGAGTCTTGTTTTGACTGAGAATCACCAACATCTCAGCCTCACTCTCATCCTGCTCTTGAAGAAGCTGCTTATGGGCCTCAGTGAGCTCAGTTAGCTCTGACTTGGCTGCCATCAGCTTGGTCTGCACATCACATTGCCTCCGGGTCAAAGGCATTGTTTTTGTTCTGGAACACAGCGGTAAGCAAGTGTGAGTGAGTTTAAAATTAGAGATAGATATAGATGAGGGTGGTAGATAAGATTCAAGTTGGAGTAGTTAGGGATTTAAACAAAGATAAGTTGAGAAAGTCTTAGAATGTAGTTATAAGGGGAAAAGAAAACTACAAAAGAAAAAGATTTTACACTTGCAGATGTGGCTAGGCCCCTACCTAGGGCCTACTAGCTCTGTATGAGTGATATTACAATGATTTTATAAGGTACATAATTTATATTAGGTAGTACTTATCTCAAATATAATCTCAGACTAAGTACTTAGTTATGTTGAACAATTAATGATGGATATTACAATGTTTTACATAGGTGCACACAAATAATATATTAATTTTAATTTTATCCAAGTAAATATACTCTAAGTTCAGCAAGTCTTCTTGGATTCTTTGTAATTAAGTATCTCAAGATTCAGGTGATTTGGATGTCAATTACAGATAATGGATGTAAACAAAGAATTAGGTTAGGTTAGTTACCTATAGGTAATTTAGATACCTATAATGTTAGTTTATGCTGTGTCTTTGTAGTATTTTCTGTGTGAAGCAGTAGGTTGACTACAAATAACTTCCACGAATGATTGTCAAGTTAAATGATACGAATGATAGGTACCTACCTATATATATATATATATATATATCAACTACATAAGTAGTAAATGACAGTGTCTGTTGTGGATTGAGAATCGAACCCTCCCACAGCGTGAGGATGTCGTAAAAGTCGAAGAAAGAAGGCCAAAACACTGCGATGCTCAACTAGGCAGCAGGTAGCTAGGTACCTACAGACTACTGTGGTCAATGCAATCCAATTCATTGATAGGTTAGGTAGGTACCTACTAACATCTACTACTATCATTACAATGATATTGCTTCGACAAGAATACAAAAATAGGTAGGTGGCCTATATTTTCTTCGTACTATTTCACTATTCGTAAGTAGGTACCTAGTCTATATTTTGTTTTATATCTAACCTAGGTAAGGAATTAGATGAGTACATTATGTAGGTAGGTTCTTTTCTTACTGCTTCAATCATTACCCTTACCCTATCAGCCGCAAACAAACGAAAAATTTTAATACAAAAAAATACATAGGTAGACTTACCTACTTAAATACAAAATTTCAAAATTATACATTGGGAACAAAGAAAATTCAAAACAGAAACACATAGGATTATAATACGAAACAGTCCTCATAGGATTATAATACGCAATAGCACTGTGACATGGGCTATTTTGGATTTTGCATGTAGATGGTGAGCCGAAAAAGGGGATTTTGAATAAAATCTACTAGAACTAGATGACAGCTGTGACGTTTATGCGATAGCTTTAGTCGTCTGGGCTTGCTTCTATTATTGTGGTAGGAGCTGGTGCTGACGCGGCGCAATAACACAGATCTTTTGGGTTCATCCCTTGTTTGTGCAGTTGAATGAAATATTTGTTGATCGAAATGCTTGTTGGCGTAATTTGTGTTGGTCGAAATGCAAATTTAAATGTAATTTGGACGAGCTGTATTATATTTACATCTATAGTGATATTTAGTAACATGTCCGTCAGTTTTGTGTTGAGAAAATGACACACACAAAGCAAGTCGTCGCCGCCATTGTGTTTTTGTCAACATTTTTTTTCTATAATTGAATTGACCTACCTATACTAAATACTTGCTATATTTTTAGAACTCGTAGATATCTTTATTTACCTACTCATCGCATCGATGACCTCATTCGCATAGGCGTTATAGAATCCTTAGGTTGGTTGCAAACATTTAAGTAGGTAGGTAGGTACTTATTTCTAGTACACCTGAATATAAATGTTAATTAACGCATTAATTTATTCACGTGGCATTTACTTTATACCTACTTAGATGAACCAAATGACTAACCTACTACCCTAAGCAGTCTGCTACTCGTTATATAAAAATGTAGATTGGTACCTATAGGTACAAGATGCACTATGCTTAGTGTGCTAGATGGCGCTGCACTGATCGAATTCAAATGCGATTCACAGTAATGTATTTCCAAGATACCAAGAAATATAAAATAAAGTTTTTCTGATTTTAATTTTGACATTTAAAACGCAAGGCGATGTGGTTCTATATCGTTGGCCTTCTCTAGTTCTCTAATATCTAAGCTGACTATTTCCGCACTTCTTTGACCATGACAGTAAAAAAAGGTGTAGGTACCTACTACGTAAAGGACCATCGATTGATTTTGGGATTTACAACGCAAAACGAGGTGGTATGGATATTTAGCCTTCTCTAGAACTAGAAATAAAAGGATATTGTTCTGTGGATGTAGAAGTGATTTTATTACAGGACGACATCAATTTCACACAGCACAGCAGCGCCATCTAGCCCCAAACCAACTATACATACCTACTATACTCTTTGGCTTTATCACTAAGGGTAAAATCATGGTAAAATATAAAACAAAAAAGAAGGTTTGTTTCAAATTGTATAGTGCTAAAAATGTAAACCTTTTCAGAGTCATGGGTAAGGACGACAAAGAAGACTCGGGCTTCGGTTTCAAGGACCGTGCGAAGGCCGAGGAGACGCTGCGTCTGCTGGAGTCTCACGACGCTAACTACCGGCGACTGACGGTGCGCGGGCTGCTCGGCCGGGCCAAGAGGGTGCTGTCTAGTAAGTCAACAGACAGACAGACAGACAGACGTACGTACGAATAGCTTCGACAATCATCTGACGGGGTCGGTTTTATGAAGACGTCTGGTTTGTACCTATGTATGCTATTACAAGCCTCATAGCTCAGTTGGTAGTAACTCTGCCTTCTGCGCTGTAGGTTGTGGGTTCGATTCCCACGCAGGACAAACATTTGTGTGATGAATATAGATGTTTGTTCTGTGTTTGGATGTTGTATAATATAGTATGTATGTATTTAAAAAAAAAAAACGTATATAAGTATTCTATCCGTAATCTAGTTCCCATATTACAAGCTTTGCTTAGTTTGGGGCTAGATGGCGCTGTGTGAAATTAACGTCCTGTAATATTTTTTTTATTTATGCTAGGTACCTTCCTAGTATAGCGTGGTCACGCCGATCACTCAATTTATGTTACTTTGTATGTATGGATGTACCGATCTCTTAGCGTAGCTTTCTAGGTACATTAGCTATAACATTCTGAACTTGTGTGCTCGTTCATACCTGTGCGATAGTGCAACCCTACATGTACCCATGTAGGGTTGCACTAAAACACAGGATTTAGGGAAATTCCGACGAAATGACGTGAACGAAATCACGGGCTTCTTAAAAAATTCTTCTAAAATCAAGTCAAGTCAAATCTGCCGCCGGTTCGGAAACGCGACCAGTGCACTAGGAGACAGACAATGACCTCTAAATAATAAGTATTGATATATCTTAAACCTAAATAAGTACTTAATACTATCTTAAAATGTATTACTTACCACCCAACTACCTAATGGGCAGATTGTTAACATTGAGCAATCACCTCACATAGCAACATCGGGCCACGCGTTTTTATCGTCGATATAGACACTTATTTTGTAGTACCTAAGCACTTTTAATTAACATTTTATAAATTAATAGGTAGGTAGGTAAAATTTTAACTGTATACAATTTGAATTTACGAGCAAAATTTATAAAAAGAAGATTTTGGATTTGATTTCATATTATTTGTTCAGTTTATGATCTAACTATCTGCACTACCTATGCATATTTTCTGGCCAAATCACCCAAATATTCTGAACACCCGCTCCCTTGTTTAGTGACGATGGGGCTAGCTTGCACTCTGGACTTGAAGACTCCAAGATTGTATACGTACCTAACCTACTGGTTACCAGTAAGTGAATGTTAAAGCTGTAGGTTCGTCTTGTATGTTCTAGGCGTACCTACACTACATACGCGAACAAAAATGGCGGCCCACCGAGCAATCGAACCACGAAAATAATTCACTGTGGCTTTGTTGTCAGTGTGCTTACGTTCAAATTTCACACACGCACAGGTAGATAGCCATGGTATTACGTTACAATTCATGCTAGGGCATCCCAAAACGACAACTTGTGAAAATAAATACAACATGTCTATCTCTCTGTTCATCGAGCTTAGCAATGATCACGTGATTGTAACGAATTCACCTTTATCTATGACGCAACAACTTGGTTCGCTTCGCAGTGACCAAAGCAGAAGAGAAGATCAAAAACATCAAAGAAGCAATGGAGGTGTTCGAGAACTGGCTCGCTGAGCTCGATGCCAACAAACACACGGACAAAGACAAGAAGGAAGACAAGAAACAAACCAAAAAGGAAGAAAAGAAAGAAGAAAAGAAAAACGACAGTGATAAGGTACGGCGTGCGGCTTTGGGTACTTAACTCAATTAGGTCACCAGTTAATAATTATACAATAATTTAAAGTAAGCTTTGCTAGTAACGGTATATAGTAAGTTTAATATGATGTATATCATCATCATATTAGTCCCACACGTCTACTACTGAATAGGCCCTTCCCAATCACCACCACAAATAGCAACACAGTCGATGAATGGAGGAGGCTTAGAGCCTCCTCCATTCTCCCCGCGACCGCAACAATGTCGTCGGTCTACAGAGTGGGGGGGGGGGGGGGTCTTCCAACACTCCGTTGTACGTTTAATCGTGGATGACGTAATAAAATGTATTTGCACTATCTCAGTTGTTGTTTTAAGTATCCCAATTGCATGGTACTCTACCGACGTAGTATTAACTAGTGGTTTTGTAAGAACAGTAAACCTCGCGAGCCCTGATCCTAGGAGGTCAAATCTAATGTCTACGAGTTTGTCTCGCATAGGCGGAGAGGACTGCGTAATCTCTTCTCCCCTTTTTCCCCTCCACTACCCCCTTATTTTTCACAACATCTTGTGGAAATTTAAATCCTTAGTTGGCCTTTTAAATTTAATTCAAATCTGTTGATAAATAACGCTGCAGCAAACTCCTCCCCCTTTCCCTCCCTATTTCCCCCCCACCCACCTATTTCCCCCCCGATCTAAATTTCAATTGACTAAATATATGTGTGCCAATTTTCATCAAAATCTGTTGAAAAATGCGACCTGTAGGCGAGAACAAACCGACAGCCGACAGACAGCGGACAAAATCATTTTTGGCCTCGAAACTTAGACGCTTCGCTCGCTCGGTCAATTTTTACAAATATTAACAAGAATTGCCATCGGCAACTCTTCATGAATCATATACTTACTTGCTCACGAAATTTACCATATTCTTTATGTACCTAACTAGCTTTATTAATACACAAAAATATACACATGATTCTGACCAGGTACTAGACGGTGGATCGCCCAATACTGACCGTTAATTCGCTTCGGCCTCGCGTCTCCTCAATCAAAGCCCTTGACAACGATAGTGTGATCTCTTTCCTTAGGAGTCGTCTTCGGAGGAGGATCTTCCCTCCGAGTCGGTGTCTGGCCTCGGGTTCAAGGACCGAGAGGCTGCGGAGGGGTCTGTCAGGGTGTTGGCAGGTCGGGACCCCGACTACCAGCTACTGGCAGTGAGGGGGCTGCTGGGACGAGCGAGGAGGGTGCTCACTTGTGAGTACATGCGACTCGACCCTCGTTGAGGGGGCGAGGGTTTCAGGGTATCTCCTCTCTCTCAACGGTTTGCTGATGGAAAACTTTTTAAAGGTTAAGCTCGCCTCTGTACGTACGTTTTCCTATGACATGTTTAAATCATATTTATGTGTACAGGAATCACAAGAGGCGTGTTGGTTTCTTACAGGATGTACTTCGGTGTGTGTGCCTTCACGACCTCTGTAATCCCCACATGGGGACATATAAAATAACTCCCGATTAGAGACAAGAGGGCTGGCTCATTTCTCGCTCTATTATCTTTAGCTGTCTTTAGCCATTCAAAAGCACAAGAGTAAAATGTTTTGTTTTATTAATTTTTCGTTTATTTTTTGTCCACATCATGTTTATAATCGTTTAAATATCCAAATAATGACCCACTTACCTTATAAGAAAGGGAAGTACGAATTACTTTTTATCATTAAATCAAACTAAGCTAAATTCTAACTTTTAAATCAAATATATATATTTTTGTATTTCAAGTCTTTGCACTTGCTCAAAACATTTATAAATGTTATACCTAATGACACAATTCACACCCGCGATGGGACTCGAATCGAACTAATGGGAAGATGTAATGGGGAATAGGCTAATAGGATTTAATAGTTCGAAGTACATTGTTCAAAATATCAAGTTATTATAACTTAATTCAATCTCAACTAAAATAAAAACCAAATGTCTTCACGGTTTCATGTTGTTTATTTATTTCAGGCACAAAAGACGAAACAAAACTGTCCAACATCAAAGAGGCGATGTCGATACTGGAGAGCTTCGTGGATGAGTTCGACCGTAAGCACATGAGTCGTCAGACTTGCCCCTACCTACCCCTGGGGGTCGTGAGGACCGCCGCCGCCCAGGCGGGGGACGCGGCTACGGAGCAACAGGTCAGCCCAATAACCTACAATAGACAAATTGTAACATGTGGAATGGTTATTATGAATGAATTTGTAATTTTATTTTATTTTTATTTTTTTCGGGAAACATAGGTATAGATACAATATATAAAAAGGTAATACATTAAAAATAATTCCTAATCCAACAAAGTTTCCACTTTTAAGTAATACAAAAGAAAGGAAGTGGACAAAATGTAACATGTTCATCTCACCTGGGGCCCTACCGCCGACGGCGAAGCCGATCTCCATTGGCTTAAAATTAGCTTCATGAGAACTAGAAACGATTTTTACTACCGGGTATGTGTCATATCCAAAATGGCGTTTCCCATCTTAAAAGTGTACACATGTTATGAAACCTATCCGTTCAGTACATTTGACGGTAAAAATCGTTTCTAGTTCTCATGAAGCTAATTTTAAGCCAATGGAGATCGGCTTCGCCGTCGGCGGTAGGGCCCCTGTGTGTTGATAAGGCCGAAGGTGGAGGCGCACTTCACTTCACTTCACTTCACTTCACTTCACTTCACTTCACTTCACTTCACTTCACTTCACTTCACTTCATCTTACCTCTAAATGCTGGGACGCTACCGCCGACGGCGAAGCCGATCTCCATTGATGGCTTTAAATTAGCTCCATGAGAACTAGAAACGATTTTTACCGATTTAGGTATATGTCATATCCGAAATGGCGTTTCCCATCTCAAAAGTGTACACATGTTATGAAACCTATCCGTTCAGTACATTTGACGGTAAAAATCGTTTCTAGTTCTCATGAAGCTAATTTAAAGCCATCAATGGAGATCGTCGGCGGTAGCATCTATTTAACAACTGTTATGGCGGAGTGCTCCATCTCAGGCCACATCGCCACGTGGTTTTCAAGTGAGTTGGTCAAACGCTTGGATATCAATAAAAAATATATAAATAAAAATTGTTTAAATTAAGTATTTTTGTGTTCAGAAATCGTTTATATCTGCGTTGGAGGCGGTACGCGGCGAACACAAACGTCTGCGCAACGTGCCGGCAGATGGCAGCACGTGGGACGTACTCAGGAACCAACAGCTGGCATTGCTCAAAGAAAAGGTAAGCCTAGATTAAAACTAAACTGGCACTGGTCTGGAACAGTCGAGTTACCTATAGGCCGTTTGTAACGGTCCTTAGGTAATCTGACTGATTCCTTTGTGCATAGTTAGTTTAATTGTACTTTTTATTGAATAAATGAATTTACTTAAAAAAAAAAAAAAAATTGTAGGCAATTTACACAATGTCAACCAAAAAAGCACAGTTTTTATCTGGATAAAGACTGCTTTTTTGGTTGACGTTGTGTAAATGGCCTAGAAATATTTATTTATACATTTTAATAGTAGGTACTACCTAAATAGTTTCCATTTCCTATACATAGATATCTTTTTGCTTAAGGATGGTTTAAAAGTGTCGCTTAGGTTGAGTTTCTTCTGTCGTATTTTATAATGTTTTTGTGTGAAGACATGGATCAAAAAAAGTTATCATCTATCCATGTACATATCTTCAGATGACAGATAGTGAATTGTACAACAGATTAGGAAGTAAACATTTGTTGAACCCTTGACTCTATTTCTGATTACATATATTGCTTTAAGCTTCGACCACATTTATAAACACGATGAGTTTGAAATAACAATAATTGTTGTAATCTCACGCGTACTTAGACTTACCTTGCACCGCCCCCTCAGTGGTTTTCATTCGATATGAGTAATCATGGTTTTCAATTTCAAGTACCTATACAAAGTTCAAGGATACAAATTTGTGTGACTTGTGTATCCCTTTTACTTGTGTGTGAGGTTTGGGTACCATCAATGGTACCCAAACCTCAAACGGTTATTATAATAATATGGTTGTCATGTTAGTCATGTTCTGCTCTAGTCATATTCTGCTTTCGTCATGTTCTGATTTAGTCAAGTTTTCTTTATGTCATATTCTCCTTTTGGCATGCTAATATGACTTAACAAACTGTAATTATGACTTAACCAGAACATGACCAAACCAGAATAATACAACCATCTAAAAACCTAAACTAACTATGTACAAAGGAATCAATAAGATTACATCGGGACCGTTTCAAACGGCCTATAGGTAACTCAACTGATATAAGGCGAAATTTGGAACTCCACATATAAGACTTAATTTTAAAATTTCCCACGTACTTACGTTTAAGGCAACGAATTCCCGGGTTTCTAGAAGGTAAAGTAACCAGCGTCATTTCTATTCCAGCTGGGAGATGTGAAACTATTCAACGATAGCGATGAACCAACACCCGAACACCTGCAGTTCATACTGTGGGCCTTCTCGCCCGACGCCTCTCGCACCAAGAAACTCATCAAGGAGAGTAAAGAGGTCCCCGCGATACTCTCCTCGCACATAACCCAGGACAGGAAGCGACGCAGCAGCGCCTGCGACGAATCGAACAGCAAGAAGCGGAAAGAGTGAATGCCCGTACATAATTACATCCATCCATCGATCTTTACAAATAAAATATTCATTAAAAGGCTGTGTGTTTATTTATTACTCTCTCACTATCGACGACAAATACTTTATTTGGGAATACACACTCACACACAAAACATTATTGAAACCTTTATTGAATGATTTAGTTTATTCTTTATTATTGAACAACATTAACGCTCAGAGAAAGGCTCTGCGTCTTTCCGTAACCCATCGGTTCACGGAAAGACGCCACCTTCCTTCACGACCCCTGTCGGCCAGCGGGAATGCTTGGGAGCAGAACTTGGTCTGCTCCACCGCTAGTCAAGAGGGGCTATGCCCAGCTTCTACCAGGATCCACCGCAAAACTGTGAATCTTGGACCTTTCTCCTGGTGGAAACTGTCTCCCACCCGCCGCACGACAGCTTATACTTCAACCGGGCGGCCGGCGAGAGAGAATCACCACCACCGTCCCCCAGGTCCTAAGGACCCCGTCCTCTGCTCGCTGTCCAGGTACAGTGCCTGGACCCTTCATAGGCAAACCCATTACTGGGTCCGCCCTGCCTCATCACACTGTGCCCTCTGCTAGTTCAGAGGGACACGTGGAGAGACCCTCCCCTGTGTTTTGTCCGCGCCAGTGTACCGATAACTCCTATCTGAAGCTACCGGTACACCGGAACCCCCAATCCGCAACCCGGGGACGCGCCACGTCGGAGTACACCTCTCCGCCCACTGAGAGCGCTCAGTAGGTCCGTGGGTGCTAAGTAACCTTACTAAGCTCAGTTATGTGTGTGTGTGTGTGTGTGTGGAAAACCACGAAGGTAAAATTGTTTTTACATAAGTGACTGCTCTTACTGTTGGGCTATGCAACAACGCTGACGTCAGACTTTACGAGCCGCCGCCTTCCGTCCGATTTATGATGTCCCCATGATGTCGTTACCTACCTACCTACCTACTGTGTATGAGAAAACTAAGGTTGGTTGATATTTAATTTAGTTGTAGCATGGACGAAGAAATACAATTTGTATTTCTTCGTCCATGGTTGTAGGTAATCTCTTGAATGGGGTGAGTGAGCCAGCATGCGGCCAGTTAGTACATTGATTTTTTGCGTCGTTAGTTTGTCTAATTTTCTACAACACCATCTATTGCTGAGTAGTAAAATGCGAGGCAGGTGTTCATAGAAAACACTGCCATCTAGTGGCGAGAAGTATCTATTCGGTCAAAATTTAATTAGCCATTAATTTTAATATGTCAACGTCAAATAATATTTTGATTTTGACAGTAAATGTAAACGTGACGTGCGTGAATAAAGTACGTGCGGTGCGTGCAGTGTTGTTATTGTAGTTCTAACCAAAATTATTGGATTTTTCTCGTTATAATGTCTTCAGAGCAGCAGCAACCCATCTTCAGGGACCTTTCCGGTGAAGACCCTGACCCAGAAGTCACCGAAGTGGAGTCTATGTGCATGTATTGCCATAAAAACGTAAGTTCCATGCCTGCCTTCTGTTTTTTATATTTATTTAACTTACGAGCGTTTCCCGAAGCTATTTCAAGCATAATGTAATAAAAAATACTTTTTATTGCATGTTTCATTTGCGTTTTAGTAAAATATACCGATATTTCTCATCAAATAATTAGAATTTAGGCGTCCAAGCCTGTCGCGTGTTATGTACCTAATGCTGTTTGTTTTCGTGCGCCCCAGTCCAGAAACATCTCGCGTCTTCGAGCCTGCGCACTTCGACCTCCTTGCTATCCCATATTTTCACAAAATGGTTTCCCCCTATAATGTATAATTTATATGCATTACTAAATTATTTACCAGTGGGACAAACATTGTTAATGTAGGTAATGTATGATAGGATCACATCAGCCTGCAATCTAGAAAAAAGATAAAACTATAGATACCTATTGGAAATAGTTAATGTTACTGAGTTGGATAAAAAATATTCTAGTCATCATCAGAGTCTGAGGAACTGACGAACAAAATGGTCTAAACAGTGCAGATATAGTATTAAAGGTAAGTATTTTTTTATATATTGTACTAAGTTTCTACTAATACTGTTGTTTTTGTCAATACCGCTTTGGCTGTCTGTATATTACTAATAATAGTTTTTACTTAGACCCTGTAGGACTTCTGATTTTCACTCTCCATATAAACATGTGCCGTGTGGTTGCTGCTTAAGAATCTATACCTCTAAATCTGACCATGGACGTAAAACCCGACTCAGGAATCTCACCAGAAGAAGGGCTCCATTTCTGACCTCATTCTCCTCAATATCTACAGCTGACCCCACATATTTAAAAAAAACAGTCCTCCCATTATCCCTACCTCTCTGAATATACCGGCTAAATTTCATGAATCACACTGGCACTTTCCAAATGAGAAACAAAATGTGCTTGTATGGGAAAGGGGTACCTAAGGGCCTTCCTAAGTAAAAGTCAAAATCGTTAGGTATTCAATTATGTGCATTTACTGCCTGAATGACAATCATTGTGTAACCTGAATCTAAGGTCTGGAAGGTAAGGTCCAAGGGACTTGAAACTAGCAGGGTGGCTTCCTTTTGTAGGATTGGGGAGCACTTAGAAAGAGTTTAGGTAAATTCTCAAACGCCTGCTACAAAAGCAAGCTACTCTGAACACTTCAAGTGCACCTGTGGTATGGATGTGAGTTAATAGTCAAGCTGTCAACCTACTCGACAATTTTATATTTGTGATGTGTATGGTGGGCTAAGCTAGAAATCCATTATGCATATCTAATAAGTGTTTTTAAATTTTCTAGATTTTATAAAAGACTTTTACAAACTGGATAATAATAAAAGTCGAAATACTATCCATAGATTGCAGAATGTGGAAATAATCAACATTTCATCACCTGGAGGGAGTTGTCTTAGGCATGTCAAGACAACAAAATAAAAACAAAAATGCCACTCACAGATAATATTTGTTATACTCAATATTTTCTGTAAACTGGTTTTGTATAGTTACCAAGAAGGTTGTGATTAAAGAAAAGGTATAATAAATAAATAGATGATGTCATTCATACCTGATGATGATTCAGTGGCTGACCTCCTCGATAGCTCGGATATAGAAGACGACAGCGGTAACGTTAACGTAAGCTGGGATCCTGATACCTTCGATTTATACCCTGACTTCAACCCCCCCGACGAATCTCAACCCTTGCCAGTGTCGATCGAACAAGAATCAAAATGGGAGAAAACCCCATTCCCATCCAAAAGTTTCAACGAAAAACTTCCAACAGCTATAGAGAATGCCAAAACGCCTATAGAGTACTTCTCTCGGTATTTTTCCGACGATTTATTCGAAAAAATCGCTGTGAACACAAAAAGGGTGATCATTGCTAGAGGAAAACATGCAAAATACTGTGATACAAGTTGCATCAAAAAGTTCTTTGGTGTACACATACTAATGGGAGTGTTTCGTTTCCCTCAAATCAAGCTATACTTCAACCCAAAATTCAAATACCACCCTGTATCAGATGCTCTGACCTGTGAGAAGTTTAGACAAATTCGTATCTCACTCACAGTTGCTAACAAAGACCGTCCCGATGAAATAGAAATAATCACCAATCGACTCTGGAAAGTCCAGCCTGTGATAGAAGCTGTCAGATCACGCTGCCAAGAGCTGCAGCGAGATAGCATTCACTACTCAATCGGGGAACAAATCATCAACTTAGTCGGACCACGACTCGGGACGTTGAACACTTGGAACCGACACGGCCCCAGCTTGAAAAACTTCATAGCCACCAACCCAGAAGGATTGATTGTTGACTTTGAGATATTCCAAGGATCTTTCACAGATCTACCGGACCGGACTTTCGGTGCAGCAGCTGCCATCATACTACGTCTAATCAAAACACTACCCGACGTCTCGGTATACTTTGGCAAGAATTTCACAACGGTACGTTTGATGACCGAACTATCAAAGCTGAAAGTTAATGCTACAGGGTTGCTGATGCCGTGCCGATGGAAAAAAAACCTGTTTGAATTCACCAAGGACAAGTTATTGAAGAGCGGTGACAGTGAGGAGATATGCAAGGATTCTCTCTGTGCTATCAAATGGATGGAAGGGAAAAGTGCACTGTATGTCATGTCAACGGCTTATGGGGTGAAACCGGTCAAAACTATAGAAAAATTTGATCAAGACTCAAGACAGTACATCAAAATGGCGTGTCCGTTAGCTCTAGCGAACTACAAGCGATACATCCTAGGTATAAACCTCGCGAATCAACTGATGCACTCATTTACCAACTCGTTTAAAAGCTCTAAATGGCCGGTCAACCTGATCTTATATCTATTTGATCTAGCTGTCTCAAACTCTTACTTGGAGTACAAAGCAGACGTCAGTAAAACGGGTGTGAAGGTCGATGTACTTGATGCGGCAGGGTTCCGGCTCGCTCTAGCTGAAGCCCTGATCGGTGGAGCCCTAGCCGAAGTGCGGACCACGCATAACGATGAAGATATTACAGACATAGCTCCGGAACCAACCAATGGTGGCATTTTGATGTATAGACCGCTGTCTTTGGATCGTATTGGACACAGGTATATTTTTTTATTTATTGCACCTATGATGGGGACGGGCTTGGCCTTCATCTCACATGATTTTTAAGTTATATATGGAAGTGCACTTCACCTGATCCTCATCAGTCTGAGGAACTGCCCCGACTGTCCCTGGTTTGGTTGGTGTTAGGACTTTGTTTAAGTCTGACTGGCTAGCTACCACCATCTAAGCCTGTCGTCATAACAACAATTCTAAATGATTGTGTTCCGTCATTTAGAGTATGTTGAGGATTCATTTTTTTTTTACGACGGGGAAGCGCTTGGCCTTCATCTCACCTGGTGGTTACAAGTTAGGATAAGGCCGAAGGTGGAGGCGCAGTTCACCAGGAATCCTCAACAAGCTGAGGAACTGGCTATCTAACCTCGAAAATGCCGGAACGCTACCATTTTAGAATTGTTATCATGGCGACAGAATTACGTAAGATGGTGGCAGCCAGGCGGACTTAAACAAAGTCCTACCACCAACCAAACCAAGCACAATATTGCTCCCCCTGGGGATCGATCTGAACACGGTGGGTTGAACCACAGAGGCGGCTAAAATTCCGTGTGAAGACACGGTGGGTTGAACCACAGAGGCGGCTAAAATTCCGTGTGAAGACACGGTGGGTTGAACCACAGAGGCGGCTAAAATTCCGTGTGAAGACACGGTGGGTTGAACCACAGAGGCGGCTAAAATTCCGTGTGAAGACACGGTGGGTTGAACCACAGAGGCGGCTAAAATTCCGTGTGAAGACACGGTGGGTTGAACCACAGAGGCGGCTAAAATTCCGTGTGAAGACACGGTGGGTTGAACCACAGAGGCGGCTAAAATTCCGTGTGAAGTGCGCTTCCTTCGGCCTTATCTTTACTTGAAGGCCAAGCGGTTCCCCGTCTTACCACAGCCCTAGAGCCACAGGTCTAGAGATAGCTCATCATTATGATATAAGAAAATATCGAAATGGTTAGTATATTTATATTTCAGGTTCGACGGCCAAGACCACTGGTCGGTCTGCGACAAGAGTATAAAGTCTCAGCGCGCGTGTCGCCGCGAGCGCTGCCGGAGTCGCACCAACGTGATGTGCTCCAAGTGCAAGGTGTATCTCTGCTTCAACTACCACAAGAACTGTTTCTACACCTTCCACAACCGGCTGGACAAGAAGCCTGATTAGTTTTGTGCTCTACTAAACTATGCTATCACATTTTATTTACTTTTTTTAAAGAATAATGCTACAATGTTGCCATAGTCAATGCTGACAATGTAAGGAATAATGCTACAATGTTGCTAGAGTCAATGCTGACAATGCTAGGAATAATGCTACAATGTTGCTAGAGTCAATGCTGACAATGTAAGGAATAATGATACAATGTTGCTAGAGTCAATGCTGACAATGCAAGGAATAATGCTACAATGTTGCTAGAGTCAATGCTGACAATGTAAGGAATAATGATACAATGTTGCTAGAGTCAATGCTGACAATGCAAGGTATAATGCTACATTGTTGCTAGAGTCAATGCTGACAATGTAAGGAATAATGATACAATGTTGCTAGAGTCAATGCTGACAATGCAAGGTATAATGCTACATTGTTGCTAGAGTCAATGCTGACAATGTAAGGAATAATGCTACAATGTTGCTAGAGTCAATGTAGACAATGTTGTAGGAGGCAATGTTGTAAGAGGAAATGCTGACAATATTGTAAGGAATAATGCTACAATGTTGCAGGAGTCAATGCAGACCATGTTGTTAGAGAAAATGCTGACAATTTTGTAAGGAATAATGCTACAATGTTGCAGGAGTCAATGCAGACCATGTTGTTAGAGAAAATGCTGACAATTTTGTAAGGAATAATGCTACAATGTTGCAGGAGTCAATGCAGACCATGTTGTTAGAGAAAATGCTGACAATTTTGTAAGGAATAATGCTACAATGTTGCAGGAGTCAATGCAGACCATGTTGTTAGAGAAAATGCTGACAATTTTGTAAGGAATAATGCTACAATGTTGCAGGAGTCAATGCTGACAATGTTGCAAGAGTCAATGCTTACAATGTTGTAAGAGTTGTTGCTGACAATGTTGAAAATAATAATGCTACAATGCTTCAAATATGTAGAATAATTGTATAGCTGACATTTATTTGAAACTTTACATTATACTTCAACACTGACAATCAATGCACATCCCGAACCAGAGATCCTAGAGAGCTCAGTTTTCAGGGTTTGCCTCCTTTTGTTGTGTAGGGGTGCACTAAGACAGGATATAAAAACCCCAACCCAACTGATGTTAAGTGTGTCCTGACCTGACTGATTTAAAAACAATCCATTATTGTTTGATACAACTTGATAGATCCATGTGGTTTTATTTGTAAACTTGAAAATGTAATTGAAAATAATAAATTAAATATTATTATTTCTATCCCTATCTCTCTGCTATCAATTCTAGTGAAGAAAAATGATGCAATGGTAAAATAATATTTCAATAAATTTATTAATAGTGATCATTTAGTTTGATTAATTTAAATTGAGAAATGTAGATCGTTTTAGCTTTTTATAACATGTATAGTACAAAAAGTAATGATATAAGTGATAGTACAAACCTTTTATAACTGTTGTAATTGTAAAATTGTAGCAAGAAGTTTTAATAAATAAATATTTCAGTAATGTACTGTTTCAATTTAAATTAAATAACATTCAATCATACATAGAACTTATATTATAAATATCATGCCAACTGCAGGCAAACTGCCCTCTTTCCCCATTTCCTCTTCATGTATATTTTATTACACTATATTACTCCAAACTGTTGTTTGTTTGTTTTGTGGATCAGAATTTAGAAGTTTGTTCAGAATTTGGGACAGGTTTTTTACGATGTTATATCTTTAAATACCTATATATATATATATATATATATATATATATATATATATATATATATATATATATATATATATATATATATTGTAGATAAGTAACAGACTCACGAAATGTTCACTAAAATCAATTGTAAAGATCCAATGATGGATCTTTTAGCACTTTTATGTCCACTTGATTCCTATATCTATGATTTTTTAGACCATTATGAAATGGGCCGTTCGTTTACATTTTCACTTCCCTGACTGAATCATAACTACGTAGGTAATGTCAATTGCCTTGACTATTTATTTTCCCCTTCAAGGATTCCCATGTTAAACAACTCACTGCGTGGACCTGATGAGGATTACATACTAAGAGGTAGTCAGAGGCACTTCCTCATCTTTAACAGCCTCTGTGGTCTAGTGGTAAGATCCCTAAGGAAGTACAATTGTGCTTGCTTTGGTTGATGGTAGGAATTCGTTTAAGTCCGCCTGGCTAGCTACCACCATCTTACCTAATTCTGTCGCCATATCAACAATTCTTAGATTGTTCTGTTCCGGCATTTAGAGGTAGTCAAAGTCAAAGTCAAAATTTCGTTATTCATTAAGATTTTTTAGGATCATTTTGAAACGTCAAATTTACCGCCTGTTCGGAATCGCGATAGATACATCAAAAACCTAAATACTTAATCTTAAAACATTTGTTATTACCTATCTACCTAATGGGCAATTTTTTAACATTGAGAAATCACCATTTTGCTGTCAACTGGTATAGCAACATCGGGCCACGCGTTCTTATCGTCGATGTAATCACTAATTTTGTAGTAGGCACTTTTAATTAAATTATTAATTCTTTATATACGATTTGAATTTACGAACAGAGAGTTTGGTGGCGCTTTGAGGAAGCTTATTATAGAATCTCACACAGTTTCCTGAGAATGAATTATTTACTTTTCCTAAGCGAAACTTAGGTATCTCAAGTTTATTTTTATTTCTAGTATTAGTTAAGATAGCCAGCTCCTCAGCTCTGAGGATTCCGGGTGAAGTGCGCCTCCACCTTCGGCCTTTATCATAACTTGTAAAATCAGGTGAGATGAAGGCCAAGCACCTCTCCGTCAAATAATAATAATAATAATAATAAGGATTGCAAGTAGCTAATTCAATATGCGGTTGCAAGCCCATCGCTTAGCGGAATACTAGACAGTGACAAATGCAATTCACATTTTTGTACCAAAGGACGTGGCGGGTTCCTTAGATAGATAGATAAAATATATGTTGATTGAGAAACAGTTTATATAATGATATAACAGAAATAACATTTACTTATAACAAAACAATACAATAGGAACCTAAAATAATACCTCTGTTAAGCCAGGTGTGTTGCAAGAGGCTTTGCCAGTTTTGTATTGTTGTGGTTTGTTTGACATAGCTTACACCTAGTTCTTATAAGGGCTCATTAATTCACTTACTTCATAGAAAGGGGTTTCTACGGAGCTATAGAATTTTAGGCAGTTCATTAGAAATTCATCGTCCATTAGTTCCTTAGAAAGGGTCTTCTACAGAGTTAGTGAATTTATGAGCTGATTATTAGAAGGGGTTTTCTACAGAGTTAGTGAGTTTATGAGCTGTTTATTAGTTTATTAGAAGGGGGTTTCTACAGAGTTATTCTATTTATGAGCTGTTTATTAGAAATTAATTGTTTACTAGTTTATTAGAAAGGGTTTTCTACATAGTTAGTGAATTTAAGAGCTGCTCATTTGTAGTAGGTATAACTTAAATTAAACATGTTGAATAGAATGTTCATTTTCAGATCTTCTAGGAGCGTAATTTTTGTAGGTACATAATTAATTAGAGCAACTTTTCTTCTATTTTTTTATTATTACCGTAGAATGTAGTAATCGATAAAGACGTCACGTTTCCAGGGTATGACCCGACTGCTACTGACCCGCATCCCGCACTACAAGAACGTGGTGATCATGTCCTTCTCCTGCGAGGAGTGCGGCTACGAGAACAACGAGATACAGCCCGGCGGGGCCTTGCCCGAGCGGGGGGTCAGGTGAGACCTACACACACACACACTATCACTACAAGAACAACGAGATACAGCCCGGCGGGGCCTTGCCCGAGCGGGGGGTCAGGTGAGACCTACACACACACACACTATCACTACGAGAACAACGAGATACAGCCCGGCGGGGCCTTGCCCGAGCGGGGGGTCAGGTGAGACCTACACACACACACACACACTATCACTACGAGAACAACGAGATACAGCCCGGCGGGGCCTTGCCCGAGCGGGGGGTCAGGTGAGACCTACACACACACACACACACACTATCACTACGAGAACAACGAGATACAGCCCGGCGGGGCCTTGCCCGAGCGGGGGGTCAGGTGAGACCTACACACACACACACACACACTATCACTACGAGAACAACGAGATACAGCCCGGCGGGGCCTTGCCCGAGCGGGGGGTCAGGTGAGACCTACACACACACACACACACACTATCACTACGAGAACAACGAGATACAGCCCGGCGGGGCCTTGCCCGAGCGGGGGGTCAGGTGAGACCTACACACACACACACACACTATCACTACGAGAACAACGAGATACAGCCCGGCGGGGCCTTGCCCGAGCGGGGGGTCAGGTGAGACCTACACACACACACACACACACTATCACTACGAGAACAACGAGATACAGCCCGGCGGGGCCTTGCCCGAGCGGGGGGTCAGGTGAGACCTACACACACACACACACACTATCACTACGAGAACAACGAGATACAGCCCGGCGGGGCCTTGCCCGAGCGGGGGGTCAGGTGAGACCTACACACACACACACACACACTATCACTACGAGAACAACGAGATACAGCCCGGCGGGGCCTTGCCCGAGCGAGGGGTCAGGTGAGACCTACACACACACACACTATCACTACGAGAACAACGAGATACAGCCCGGCGGGGCCTTGCCCGAGCGGGGGGTCAGGTGAGACCTACACACACACACACACACACTATCACTACGAGAACAACGAGATACAGCCCGGCGGGGCCTTGCCCGAGCGAGGAGACAGGTGTGACCTACACACACACACACACACACACACTATTGACTTAGACTTGTGTATTGATATTCCAACAGATGGGAGCTCCAAGTGAAGACTCCGGAAGACCTGAACCGCCAGGTCGTGAAGAGTGACTACAGCAGAGTCTCCATCCCCGAGGTGGACTTGGAGATCCCGCCGCAGAGCCAGAAAGGAGGTAGGTTCTTCATTGTGCCCGGTACTTCCGTTCCCTTCATTCCAAGGAAATTTCCTGAAATCCTTTCTCTATGCCTTTGAAAAAACCTGTTATTTTTTTCCTTTTCTTAAACTACACAGTGTTATAAATGTAATTCAGCGGGAACTCTCTTACTGCACCTCCTATTAACAATAATATAGTGTTTTGTATGTAATCCAGAGGTGACGACAGTGGAAGGTATAGTATCGCGAGCCGCCGCCGGCCTGCTGCAGGAGCAGCCGAGTCGTCGCCGGGAGCACCCGATGGAGGCGGCTCAGATCGACGCGTTCCTCGCGCGGCTGCAGGCGCTCAAAGCGCTGGAGACCCCCTGGACGCTGAGGATCGAAGACGTTTCCGGTGTGCACCGTTACATTATTACCACTACCACTGTTACTATTATGTTATGTTAGTTACCTATTTCAGGCACAGCTCTCTTACAATACAGGTTAACTACATTCAATGCAATGTCACTGGGAAAAGTCAAAAATATATAAGGTTCATAAATAGTTAAAGATATATAAAAAATATTGAAAAACATAAATAAATAATAAATAAGTTATGTAGTTTTAGGCCATTAT
This sequence comes from Venusia cambrica, assembly GCA_951394065.1. NCBI lineage: Eukaryota > Metazoa > Arthropoda > Insecta > Lepidoptera > Geometridae > Venusia > Venusia cambrica. The sequence goes on from OX596066.1 coordinate 543,152, forward strand.
ACAAAAAAAAAATGTCCAATAACATTTTTCTAATTCTATTACAAAATTCATTCATTTCTAGATTACGTAGAGGCAATTTATTAAATAACTTAACATAAGTACACAAAAAACTATTACCAACCTTAGTTAGCCTACGAACTGGTAGAACGATGTCATTTTATTACACGTATTATAGATATGTACACCACTCTATCTACACTAATAGCTTAGAGCAGGGGTCGGCAACGGCAACAGTCGGGAAGAGTCAAATATTACAATTTACGAAATTTCAAGGATTTTACAGAGCCACAATTTTTTCTCTTGCCAACAATAAATTGTACTTGCATAAATAAAGTTTTTTGATAAAAAAAAAACATATAAGTATGTCTAGGTACTAGTGTTTTTTCACAAAAAATAGATAATATTGCAACTGATAGGTACTTACGCTAATAGTTATTATTTTAACGCTCTTTTTTAAATAATAAAAGCTACAAAATAGAAGGAACAAAATAGGTAACTAATTAAATATACAGGGCGAGTTTTTTTCCAGGGCCACTGAGGCCAAGTCTGAAACCGTGAGAGTTATCAAAAAGTTGTGTTCGGAATTACGTGCTCGATTAAAAAAAAAATAAGTTCTGCATTAAAGATACACATTTTTTTATAGTTTTTCTGAAATGTGAGTTTAGAAAAAAATTGCATATTTGAGTTCTTTGTATGATATGTACAAATGTACAATGTGCCCAAAATTATTGGAACACTTTCAAAGTTGAAAATTTATAAGTATATTTTGTATAATTATGTACTTATACATTTTCAACCTGTATATTTGAATAAAAATACTTTTGCGGTAATATCAAACAGTACCTCCTTTGTTTCTTTTTTGACAATTCGAAATTGTAGTTAGGTATCTTATTTGGAAAAAAAAATTACCTACATGCATTTTTAAAATATAACAGGTACTTATTATGTTAACTAACTTAACTTCGGTTTTTTATTATTATACCTAATACATATCATACCTTTGAGAAGATAATTCGCGTCTAACTCTTCTACTTAAAACAAAAAACTATTTGTCAAAGTCAAAGTACTAGTGAAGACGCCAAACTCTTCGTAGAAAGCGAATTAACACCTACATTCGAGAGCTTCCGGCGGACTGACGACAGTGACCCGTGTCACGTGACAGGGGCGCGGTCAAAAGCGAATACAAGTGGCTGAGAGATAGAAATGGTGCCTCGTTAATCGATTCAGAACAATTATTTAATATATTTTTTTATTAAATAAATATATTTTCGCATGGAACTAAAGAGCCGCAGCTTCACATCCAAAGAGCCGCATGTGGCTCGCGAGCCGCAGGTTGCCGACCCCTGGCTTAGAGTGTTGTCTATTAGCATAGGATTTCTTTCTGTATTTTTATGATTGTTCTTTTTCTTTCTTGTATGTACCTACTAGTTAATTAGTTTGCTACCTCTATGAGTAAGTTAGACTCATCATTACCAAAAAAAACGTTTTAAGGAGCCAATTAAATCAATATTTATTATTATTATACTATTACGCTTGTTTTGAACATCTTTGGTTCATTTCGACGGTTTCAATCTTTTACAGACAGATTAATATATTTTTCAAATTTTTATTTCAACCGTCTCTGTGGTCTAGTGGTTTGCCCACCGGTGTGCTGACAAAGGAGTTCTAGAGGTCCAGGGTTCGATTCCGAGAAGTACAATACTGTGCTTGGTTTGGTCGGTGGTGGGACTTTGTTTAAGTCTGCCTGACTAGCTACCACCATCTTACCTATCTTTGTCGCTATAACAACATTTTTAAAATTGTTGTGTTCTGGCTTTAGAGGTAAGATAGCCAGTTCCTCAGTTGGTTGAGGATTCCGGATGAAATGCTTCCACCTTCGGTCTTATCATAACTTGAAAACCAGGTGAGATGAAGGCCAACCACTTCCCCGTCGCGTCGTGGTACAAAAAAAACTGCAGATAAATAAATAAAATAAATAAATATGACAGGACATTATTTGTTACACAGCGCCATCTAGCCCCAAACTAAGCATAGATTGAAATATGGGAACTAGATTACGGATAAAATACTTAAATACTTTTGTAAATACACACGTACTATATACAACACCCAAACACAGGAAACATCTATATTCATCACACAAATGTTTGTCCTGGCGGAAAAAAACTAGATGAGGAAAGATGGCGGGACGAGTTTCACCAGTTCCTCGACAACTGGAGAATCGCAGCTCAGGAACGTGTGGGGGGAGGCTTTTGCCCAGCTGTGAGGCACTTACAGCTAATAATGATAAATGTATCTTCATTATTCGTTCAATGTGTGGAGACTACTAAGACTTAAGTCACTTTTGATTTCTATTATTTGTGTGCAAAACTGTTAGTCCTCAGTAAGATAAATAAATACAATAATAATGAATATGATAGATCAATAACAATTTGAAGTCGGGGTGTAGTTATTAAAGTTTGAAGTAGTGTTGTGAATGTTGTGTCTCCAGGTAACTCGTATATAGAGAACCCGCACCTGCCGGCGCGCGACCTCGCCTGCGTCCGGACAGACTTCAAGCGGACCAGGGAACAGGATCATCTCATCGGGATGTTCACACACGAAGAGGTACCGTTTGCCCCAGACTACCCTTTACAGTTAACTACCCCGTGTGCTTAAACTCTGTTATTAGGATGTTTTTTCCCAGATTTACTATCAGATTACTATACCGTGTGCTACTACTCTGTCATTGGGATATTCATTCATGGCAAGGTTGAACTTGCCCCAGTCTACCCTTTACAGTTAACTACCCCATCAGCTAATACTCTGTAATTAAGATATTCACTCATGGCGAGGTTGGACTTGCCCCAATCTACCCTATATAGTTAACTACCTCGTGTGCTAATACTCTGTAATTGGGATATTCACTCATGATGAGACTGGGTTTGTGACACTACCCAGTAACTACTGCACTTCTAATTTTGTACTACAACGAATTTAGTTTCCCCGATTTTATCACATCTAACTAACCTATTCTTTACCCCATATACAATACCGGTCAAATGAGATGAATTATTAGTAACACTACCCATTAACTACCCCTAGTGAGAGTACCCCTGACGTTTGTTGTAGGTGCAAGAGTCCTCCTCCCCGAACACCGGATCACTTCTCACCCCTGTCGATATATCGGAGGGGAACTTCGACAAGGTATGTTATTTGTTATACCTAGTCTGTAATAAATACGCAAGTAATTTATTGGTAATTTTAAATAAAACTTCTTTTACCTAATAAGTTATTACTTAATAGGTAAAAGGCTGTACAATTTTTTTTAACAGTAAACTACTTTTTCTTTTCTTATTCTTTAGCACCGCTGTGATTTAAAACTCAATGGAACGAAAAAGCGACACTGAAAAGAGACAAACATACGCTTATAGTGCGAGAGAATGAGATAAATAACATAGTTTGTATGCGCCTGCGTATTGCGAAGCCTTGGGAAAGGCCGCGGGTGTATCGGTCACAAGTATAGTCTTTGTAACTATATCGATGAGCAGTTCAATCAAATCATTTTTAAAATATTTGGCCAGCAAGAAAAATCTGCCTGAAGTTATTTTAGCAGCATGTTGTTACGAGCTGGGATTCGTAAAATTAAAAGTAACCGATTATTACTCAAAATAAGACACGTTTATTCAGCACCAAACGAATTATTCTCAAATATAGTTAAACATTATGTTATAAAGACTTCGGAATTACTAAACACTTATCGCACTCAGATATCACTTGATGCTATCTCGCTGTATCGTAATTGAATACTGACCTCCTTCCGAATCGCGCGGCATATTTATATCCAACTCCATCGAATGATCTATTAAGCGCGAGACTGATCGCGGCACTAACTGTTGCGTAATCTGGGACTCTATTGTTCTCGACGTTCGTAAACAATCCTTTTGTGTTATTTGTAAACAAGTTGTTTTTGTCTAATTTTATAATGGAACTATGTAAAGGCCTTTGATGATTCTAGACCTTTCTGATTGGCGTAACAATATAATTCGAACATATAGAAACACCTTGGTTTAAATTAACTTTATTTGCTGACAAAACATATTTCGTACTGCAGTGGGAAATCTTAAGTAGGTTGATTAAAAAAGAAGACCATATTTCATGCATATTTTTTTTATTTGAATTGAAATCAAATTTAAACTTTTTCAAGATGGCGGCCGACGAAGTGCTTCAATTCCGAACGAATTGTCCCGAGTGCAACGCACCAGCCGATACCAACATGAAGATCACAGGTCGGTGCTGCACAATGTTACTCTCATATACCCTCATATCGTTAAATTGACATATTAACAAGGAATTGTCCCGAGTGCAACGCGCCCGCCGATACCGTTTTTAACCGAATTAAAAAAAAAAAAGGAGGAGATTCTCAATTCGGTTGCTCATTTTTTTATTTATTTTTTATCTATGTTACCACCTGTCAACTTGTGTGTAACTTAAGATCAGTTATCCGTCATATTCAAATGGTTGTACAGATAGTTGTACTTATTAGAATAGTCGGAATAATACAGGTAGTTAATAATGTTTGTTTGTTTGTTTGTTTGTTTGTTTTCCAGACGTGCCTCACTTCAAACAGGTGGTGATCATGGCAACCACTTGCGACGCTTGCGGACACAGGACCAACGAGGTGAGTGCTCAGCGAAACACCGGGACTTGCTTCCCAGTATCACGTGGGAATTACTTCTAATCCGTTTCAGCTTTACTCTTAAGCTGGGCAAATTTTGCGGTAGGTAAGAAGTATTTATTATGTAGACAAACCAACTAATGAAAAGCATGACATCAATCGAGACAAATTGTAGCCGGAAGTACCTACTGTGATTGTAAAATGTATATTTAAAACGGAATGCGGATAGAATACTTGAGATTATAAGATATGTATATGTAGGTATTGTATTCATGGCTGAATGCGGTGAGCAAAACTAAGAACATAATGTGTGAATTAATCATAAAGAGCATATCACATTGTACTTCCGATAAACAAATTCCACCCTTCTTATTCTAATTCTGAGTGGGGGGTGACCGAGGTGAGTGAGGGGTGACTGACGTCCCGCTGTGGGGTGTATTGTGCATTGTCCCCCATTCCTACCCCAGCCAGCCCAATGCCTCGAAATACCGGAGCGGGACTTTGGGTTGTTGGTGACACTTATTTAGCGCCTGAGTTTGCAACAGTGACTATGAAAATGGTGTTGCGGGGGATGATGCTCGCTCCAAGCCGGGGGAAATTATTCCCCTGAGGCCCGTCTTCTCCCTTGTTGATTCTGTAGCCGAGCAGTGAAGGATTAGTAGTGAAGTATTAGCAGTGAAGTATTAGCAGTAAGCAATTCCACCCTGTGTACATTGTACTCCCACTACCCTACCAAAATCCACCCTGTATACATTGTACTCCCACTACCCTACCAAAATCCACAATGTATACATTGTACTCCCACTACCCTACCAAAATCCACCCTGTATACATTGTACTCCCACTACCCTACCAAAATCCACAATGTATACATTGTACTCCCACTACCCTACCAAAATCCACCCTGTATACATTGTACTCCCACTACCCTACCAAAATCCACAATGTATACATTGTACTCCCACTACCCTACCAAAATCCACCCTATATACATTGTACTCCCGCCGCCGCACAAAATTAAATTAGTAACATTTCCAGGTAAAATCAGGAGGTGGGATAGAAGACAAAGGCGTCAGATTCGAAGTGAAGATAGCGAGCAGAGACGACTTCTCTCGAGACATCCTCAAGGTGGGGCTCGGAGCTACGGAGACGCCGGAGGTGGAGGCGCACTCCACCCGGAATCCTCAACCAACTGACGATTCCGGGTGGATGATGCCGTTCGTGAAAGAGCGATTATGGCGCCTAAAATGACTTGGTGGGAAATATAAATAACAAAATATAGTTCAAGTACCAGAGATGAAAACCAAGCGCTTCCCGGTCGTACAATAAAAAAACATTTCATAGAACAATTCAAATGAAACATAGAAAACAATTATTAACTTATCGCCATCTTTTATACTAAACAAAAATACTATAAGTTTTCGTTGTCACGGAGATAGTTGATATCCTGGACGTAGCCTACTTATTATCCCGAAAAAGTAAAGTATTTCCACGGGAATGCAAACGTAACTCATACTATGTTTCTTACTCATTCACGCTCAAACGGCTAAACATATTTTCATGTAATTTGTTATAAAGACTTAACTCTGGATTAGCACAGGCTACTTATTGCGATCCCACGTTAATTTTTTTGCAGGGTAAACTACTTTTTATCCTGAAAAAGTTGTATCCCACAGCAGTACTTAACTATTTTGGGATAAAATGTAGCCTACGTGTTAATCCAGGTTATTTATGTATATTCCTTGTTTAAGACATTTTTTTCAGCCGTTTAAGCGTGAATAATTAACAAACATACACACACACACACATACTGACAAACTTTCTCATTTATAATATTAAACTAGCCTCACAGCTCAGTTGGTAGTAACTCTACCTTCTGTAGGTTGTGGATTCGATTCCCACCCAGGACAAACATTTGTGTGATGAATATAGATGTTTGTTCTGTGTTTGGGTGTTGTATTGTAAAAGTATGTATTTACAAAAAAAAAAGTATTTGAGGAACATATCCGTAATCTAGTTCCCATATTACAAGCTTTGCTTAGTTTGGGACTAGATGGCGCTGTGTGAAATTAATGTCTTGTAATTATTTTTTTTTAACATTAGTCACACACACACACACACACAAACACAAACAAATATTCGCACTTATGATATCGTTCCTCGAGGTTCGCGGTTCTCAAGGTATCGTTTTGTTGCAGTCGGAGACATGCAGCATGGAGATCCCCGAGCTGGATCTGTGCGTGGGGGGGCGCGCGCTGGGGGGGCGGTTCTCCACGGCCGAGGGGCTCGTGAGGGCGACTAGGGAGCAGCTCGCGTCCTGTCCCCACCTGCTGGGAGACGCGCCGACCTCCAACGCGGACTCCATGCACAGGTGCGTGGGTTAATGATAACCATATAGTTCCGTTTCAAAAACTAAAAAAAAAACTAAAAAAATATATATGACATTCCATCTCATCTAATGATGGGATCCTGGAGAAATGGAGGGAACTCTTGAAGTATTAGGCACACTTGAAGCGATTTGGGTGTTTTTAGGGTGTATTACCTCAAACGTAAGGAAAAAAAACCCATATGGGATCACGCGTCTGTCTGTCCGCCTATCTGTCATCAAAATAATTGGATCTCCAGTCATCCAGGTAAACGAAATTGTATCATATTCTTCATTGAAGTCGGTTTTCTTTTTAGTAAGCCTCATAGCTCAGTTGGTAGTAGCTCTGCCTTCTGCGTTGTAGGATGTGGGTTCGATTCCCACCCAGGACAAACATTTGTGTGATGAATGTAGATGTTTGTTCTGTCTTTGGGTGTTGTATTGTATGATAAGTATGTATTTACATTAAAAAAAAATGTATTTAAGTATTCTATCCGTAATCTAGTTCTCATATTACAAGCTTTGCTAAGTTTGGAGCTAGATGGCGCTGTGTAAAATTAATGTCCTGTAATATTTATCTATTTTATTTATGTATTTATTACTAAAAACTTGTACTAAATTCCTAACTATGCAACTATACTAATATCTATATTAACTATATAAATAATCCCTGACCATACCACGTCCAAAAATAAATGTTAAAATGACCCAAAAATTCACAACCCACGACGGGATTCGAACCCGCATCTTATCCTAAAGCCGGAAACGCTCTCACCAACTGAGCTACGGGGGCACCGACGTGGATTCCGAATGTTTGTGTCGTATCTATATATAGCTATAGAACTGTGATCTGCCCTCGTGTTTAATTCCAATCAAAATCACTGGCGAGAAATGACGTTTTTTTCAATAAAATTTTTGTATTTCAAGTGATCGCACTCAACATTCTACAAATGTTATAATGATACAAAAAAAAACCGGTTTTAAGATAAGATGCGGGTTCGAGTCCCGTCGTGGCATGTGATTCTTTGTGTCATTATAACGTTTGTAAGTAATGAGATAAATAAATAAATATTACAGGACATTAATTTCACACATCGCCTTCTAGCCCCAAACTAAGTTAACCTTGTAATATGGGAACTACATTATGTATATGATAATTGGATACTTTTTTTTTGTATAGACATACTTATCACACAATACAACACACCCAAACACAAAACAAACATATATATTCATCGAACCCATAGCCGACAGCGCAGAAGGAAGAGTTTTTTTTGTATTGTACGACGGATAAGTACTTGGCCTTCATCTCACCTGGTAATAAGTTGAGATAAGGCCGAAGGTGGAGGCGCACTTCACCCGGAATCCTCAACAAACTGAGGAACTGGCTATCTTACCTCTAAATGTTGGAACACAACAATTATAGAATTGTTATTATGGCAACAGAATTAGGTAAGATGGTGGTAGCTAGCCAGGTGGACTTAAACAAAGTCCTACCACCAACCAAATCAAGCACAATATATTGTACTCCCATGGGGATCGAACCCGGGACCTCTGGATCTGAAATCGGTGGGTTGCACCACTAGACCACTAGACCGGTTCGTACAAACCTCGCGATGAGGCTCGTTTGAGATGTGTAGATGTGTTTGTGCAGCGTGCTCGCCAAGTTGGACGAGGTGATAGAACAGCGTCGAGCCATCACGTTGGTACTGGACGACCCCGCGGGGAACTCCTACGTGCAGTCTCTGGCAGAGGAGGACGGACTGACCGATGAAGGTAGTGTGCTTCTATTTGTATCTATAGAGTATGGACTGACCGATGAAGGTAGTGTGCTGCTATTTGTATCTATAGAGTATGGACTGACCGATGAAGGTAGTGTGCTGCTATTTGTATCTATAGAGTATGGACTGACCGATGAAGGTAGTGTGCTTCTATTTGTATCTATAGAGTATGGACTGACCGATGAAGGTAGTGTGCTGCTATTTGTATCTATAGAGTATGGACTGACCGATGAAGGTAGTGTGCTGCTATTTGTATCTATAGAGTATGGACTGACCGATGAAGGTAGTGTGCTGCTATTTGTATCTATAGAGTATGGACTGACCGATGAAGGTAGTGTGCTGCTATTTGTATCTATAGAGTATGGACTGACCGATGAAGGTAGTGTGCTGCTATTTGTATCTATAGAGTATGGACTGACCGATGAAGGTAGTGTGCTTCTATTTGTATCTATAGAGTATGGACTGACCGATGAAGGTAGTGTGCTGCTATTTGTATCTATAGAGTATGGACTGACCGATGAAGGTAGTGTGCTTCTATTTGTATCTATAGAGTATGGACTGACCGATGAAGGTAGTGTGCTGCTATTTGTATCTATAGAGTATGGACTGACCGATGAAGGTAGTGTGCTGCTATTTGTATCTATAGAGTATGGACTGACCGATGAAGGTAGTGTGCTGCTATTTGTATCTATAGAGTATGGACTGACCGATGAAGGTAGTGTGCTTCTATTTGTATCTATAGAGTATGGACTGACCGATGAAGGTAGTGTGCTGCTATTTGTATCTATAGAGTATGGACTGACCGATGAAGGTAGTGTGCTGCTATTTGTATCTATAGAGTATGGACTGACCGATGAAGGTAGTGTGCTGCTATTTGTATCTATAGAGTATGGACTGACCGATGAAGGTAGTGTGCTGCTATTTGTATCTATAGAGTATGGACTGACCGATGAAGGTAGTGTGCTGCTATTTGTATCTATAGAGTATGGACTGACCGATGAAGGTAGTGTGCTGCTATTTGTATCTATAGAGTATGGACTGACCGATGAAGGTAGTGTGCTTCTATTTGTATCTATAGAGTATGGACTGACCGATGAAGGTAGTGTGCTGCTATTTGTATCTATAGAGTATGGACTGACCGATGAAGGTAGTGTGCTGCTATTTGTATCTATAGAGTATGGACTGACCGATGAAGGTAGTGTGCTGCTATTTGTATCTATAGAGTATGGACTGACCGATGAAGGTAGTGTGCTGCTATTTGTATCTATAGAGTATGGACTGACCGATGAAGGTAGTGTGCTGCTATTTGTATCTATAGAGTATGGACTGACCGATGAAGGTAGTGTGCTGCTATTTGTATCTATAGAGTATGGACTGACCAATGAAGGTAGTGTGCTGCTATTTGTATCTATAGAGTATGGACTGACCGATGAAGGTAGTGTGCTGCTATTTGTATCTATAGAGTATGGACTGACCGATGAAGGTAGTGTGCTGCTATTTGTATCTATAGAGTATGGACTGACCGATGAAGGTAGTGTGCTGCTATTTGTATCTATAGAGTATGGACTGACCGATGAAGGTAGTGTGCTGCTATTTGTATCTATAGAGTATGGACTGACCGATGAAGGTAGTGTGCTGCTATTTGTATCTATAGAGTATGGACTGACCGATGAAGGTAGTGTGCTGCTATTTGTATCTATAGAGTATGGACTGACCGATGAAGGTAGTGTGCTGCTATTTGTATCTATAGAGTATGGACTGACCGATGAAGGTAGTGTGCTGCTATTTGTATCTATAGAGTATGGACTGACCGATGAAGGTAGTGTGCTGCTATTTGTATCTATAGAGTATGGACTGACCGATGAAGGTAGTGTGCTGCTATTTGTATCTATAGAGTATGGACTGACCGATGAAGGTAGTGTGCTGCTATTTGTATCTATAGAGTATGGACTGACCGATGAAGGTAGTGTGCTGCTATTTGTATCTATAGAGTATGGACTGACCGATGAAGGTAGTGTGCTGCTATTTGTATCTATAGAGTATGGACTGACCGATGAAGGTAGTGTGCTGCTATTTGTATCTATAGAGTATGGACTGACCGATGAAGGTAGTGTGCTGCTATTTGTATCTATAGAGTATGGACTGACCGATGAAGGTAGTGTGCTGCTATTTGTATCTATAGAGTATGGACTGACCGATGAAGGTAGTGTGCTGCTATTTGTATCTATAGAGTATGGACTGACCGATGAAGGTAGTGTGCTGCTATTTGTATCTATAGAGTATGGACTGACCGATGAAGGTAGTGTGCTGCTATTTGTATCTATAGAGTATGGACTGACCGATGAAGGTAGTGTGCTGCTATTTGTATCTATAGAGTATGGACTGACCGATGAAGGTAGTGTGCTGCTATTTGTATCTATAGAGTATGGACTGACCGATGAAGGTAGTGTGCTGCTATTTGTATCTATAGAGTATGGACTGACCGATGAAGGTAGTGTGCTTCTATTTGTATCTATAGAGTATGGACTGACCGATGAAGGTAGTGTGCTGCTATTTGTATCTATAGAGTATGGACTGACCGATGAAGGTAGTGTGCTGCTATTTGTATCTATAGAGTATGGACTGACCGATGAAGGTAGTGTGCTGCTATTTGTATCTATAGAGTATGGACTGACCGATGAAGGTAGTGTGCTGCTATTTGTATCTATAGAGTATGGACTGACCGATGAAGGTAGTGTGCTGCTATTTGTATCTATAGAGTATGGACTGACCGATGAAGGTAGTGTGCTTCTATTTGTATCTATAGAGTATGGACTGACCGATGAAGGTAGTGTGCTGCTATTTGTATCTATAGAGTATGGACTGACCGATGAAGGTAGTGTGCTTCTATTTGTATCTATAGAGTATGGACTGACCGATGAAGGTAGTGTGCTGCTATTTGTATCTATAGAGTATGGACTGACCGATGAAGGTAGTGTGCTTCTATTTGTATCTATAGAGTATGGACTGACCGATGAAGGTAGTGTGCTGCTATTTGTATCTATAGAGTATGGACTGACCAATGAAGGTAGTGTGCTGCTATTTGTATCTATAGAGTATGGACTGACCGATGAAGGTAGTGTGCTTCTATTTGTATCTATAGAGTATGGACTGACCGATGAAGGTAGTGTGCTTCTATTTGTATCTATAGCCTTAATTATTTATATAATATATATATTTATATTTATATAATTATATCCTTAAATAATTATTAATTTAACTTAATTTAGTTTAGTTAATTTGTACCCACTATACTCGTTTCTTAATTTATATATCCTATTTACAAGTGTCTAATTTCTCAAACTGTCAATCAATCTATCTCGGATGCCCGCAGCACAGGCCAGCCCTAGTGCGGGACCCATTTGTAATCTGATATATTTTGAAACATAAATATATTGTAAACATTTGTTGGTAAATAAAGTAATTATCTTATCTTATCCTTAAACCTATAATGTATATTGTAGATATGGAAGATCGGGGACCTCTAAAATAAGTATTATTTATACTTAAATGGAGACCCCAACCCTTACTATTACTTGAAATGTTGCAATGAAGAACATTTTGATTTTTTTCACTAATGTTATTTCAGAAATTTTAACGTGGTCTAGTTCAACATACTGATTTGAGATCGGTGATCGATCCCCGGGTTCGATTCACAAGAGGAGTAATATTGTCATTTGTGGTTGGTCAACAATCATTCGGTCACAACAATTTTAGAATAGTTATTATGGTGACAGAATTAGGTAGGATGATGGTAGCTAGCCAGGCGGACTTAAACTAAGTCCTACCATCAAAACAACAAGATTAAAAAGTAAATAAGAAATGTTGTTGTCTTGTTACAGGTCTGAAGATCACGCGTTACGAAAGGACATTCGACCAGAACGAGGAACTCGGCCTCAACGATATGAAGACAGACAACTACAGCTGATAAATACATTAAACCCTTCTTTCATTTCCGAAGTTATAAATAACACATATGAAAACAAACTTTGCCTTTCATTTTTTTTTCTGGATTCCCTTGATACCTAGGTAGTAGGTACTCCTCATAGAGGAACTTATAGATGTACCTACCTTTAAGAGTCTATGATACGTAAAATGGCTTAGCTTCAGCGATCATATCTTCCACAATACTGTTGTGTTTACTTCGAAATTAATATACCTATGTTAGGTATAGTTCAGGATTAATGCTAGAACGCTTGTGTTTCGAAAACACCATTACATTTAAAAACCAAAGTTGACTCTAATTTGTACCAAAAATGTTCGCCATTCAATAAATACGCCCAATTAGGGCTTGAATCTTTGTACAGTAAATAAACACAGTATACAGCAGACGGTCTGTGTTTTAGATTTTCAAAATTCAAGTTTGTTTTACCGTAAGAAAATAAAATGTAGAAATACGCTATCTGTCGTCTGGTGGTCATAAGCGCCGTGGTTGAGAGCAATGTCAACTTTATTAATACTATATCTAGTAGATAAATTTATTCAATAAAAAGTACAATTAAACTAACTATGTACAAAGGAATCAGTCAGATTACCTAAGGACCGTTACAAACGGCCTATAGGTAACTCAACTGTTCTAGACCAGTACCAGACGGAATCGTGCCCAAGACACTGGCTGCACTGCCACGCTGAATAGTTATACTAATTCGCTGGTCTAAATAAGAGCCAGCCCTTGGGTCACGTGTCGCCTCAATCAAAAGCCCCGCAAGATTTTTGAAAACCCGGAGGGCACCGGCTCCCCACGGACCCAAGGTCTCCACCCCAAAAGGCACAAATAGGTAAGCTCTGTCGAGACCACTATATTTGCGCCTTTTGTGATCCTCGGCCGAATCAGCCGCCGCACCAGCCCTAACTGATGTCCCAGGCAGATGAGATGGCGCTAGGGTGTCGACGCAGGTAGCGTCCCACACCAAAGGCCTACCCATTTCCCAAGGGACAAGAGTCATACCGTCGGGCCGCTTACCATCATCACGTAACAGACCATTCGGTTCAAGAACGGCTGGCACATTGACACTGGTAAACGCTCGACGGATAATGTCATTAAGACTTGCGTGGCGCGAAATCCTGCCGGCAGACCTTGTGCACGAAAGTCCGTGAAAACCAAATAGATCTACGGCCGCACCGCACCGACACTGGTGAGAGGCGCAGCATCTTGCACCCAGCCGAAGACAAGTGGCAATACGGAAAGTTACAGGATCCATAAGTGTACCGGTATTGTAAGATGGATGTGCTTGCAGCCATCTTATCTATCATCTTATCTATATCTTAGTTCGAAACTAGAGTAAAGTTGTGTTGTGTTGCTAATCTGAGGAATTTATAGGCCGTTGAAGTAGACAATCAATACAGAGGCGTTATTTGACTTGACACTGAAATAAAGAATATACGTTACACATTTTATGCAGCGCCACTAGAGGGTTGCGTTCCGTTACTAGCCACTTTCGCCATAGTTGTTGATCTGTGGTCGAGCTCAAGAAACATCATTGTGACGTCACGGACGTCGACTGCGACGAGCCCACAACGCCCGCGGTGCGAGGTGGGTCGGCGCGGGCGTCTAGTGACAATGACAACTGAAGTGAGTGAAAAGAGCGCGAAATGTCAAAGTCAAAGTCAAATATATTTATTCAGTAAGATTTTTTAGTATCACTTTGAAACGTCAAATCTACCGCCTGTTCGGAATCGCGACCAGCACACAAGGAGAAAGGCAAGAACCTCGGGCTAGTTTTTTTTTTCATGATCCATTACAATAGCTTAAAATTATCTAATACTAATTACAATTTATTCACTGGAGCAAATTCATTTTTTTTAATGCCAGGCTTTCTTATCTTCTAGGTAATCTGAAATTTTATAATAAGCTTTCCTGGATAGCTTTTGTTTTACAAAATTTTTGAATTTTTTATTTGACAAGCTTAGCACATCACTTGGCAATTTATTATAAAAGCGTACAGTTTGCCCTATGAATGATTTATTAACCTTATGGAGCCTAGTTGTGGGAACAGCGAGTTTATTCTTATTTCTAGTATAATAATTATGTTTATCACAGTTTTTGTCAAATAAGCTTATGTTTTTACGCGCGTACATAATATTTTCATAAATATATTGGCAGGGCATAGTCAATATATTTATTTCTTTAAACTTGTCTCTTAATGAATCTCTGGGACCCATTTTGTAAACAGCGCGAACAGCCCTCTTCTGCAAAACGAATATCTGCAGCACTTCCCCACAGTATTATGCCATATGACATAATACTGTGAAAGTAAAATGCAAATCATGAAAAACATAATTTTAATTTCAGATTCATTTTTATTATAGTTTCTCATGATTACGTATACATTACAATATTACAATTATATCCACTTCGTTTTTTGTTCTGTTGGGATAGTACATTCATAGTGCATATAAAATTATAAATGATCACAAGCAGGTATTGCAAAAAAGACCTCGACTGTTTGGAAATAACAATAGTTATTTACTATGAATATTTTATTTTTATTACAGTCAAACTTACTATGTACCAAGTAAAAAAACATAATAAATTAACAACACAATCCTGTTTTATTTCCATTAGTACTAAACATTCTAATAGGCAGGTACATATACCTAGCTAGGACTCACTGTAGTTATACAGGTAGGTATCACAGTTACAAATTTCGGGGATCTCCTAATGTACAAAGACTCCCGTTTCCGCACTTAGACTCGTGGTCCATTGAGCGTGAGGAATGTCCGGCTAGTATAGTCAGCCTAACTCCGACCAGAAGCGCAAAATACTCCTGGGGTCTTCACAATCCTCAAGGATTACCTTGGGTTGTGCTGTTACTCCCACACATACTACGTATACTACGTGGGCAGCTGATTCCTCTTCGGTTAGACACCCTCTGCATAGGGGTGTCTAACCGGTTTCGATCCCCATGGGGAATACAATATATTGTGCTTGGTTTGGTTGGTGGTAGGATCTTGTTTGGGTCCACCTGGCTAGGTACCACCATCTTACCTAATTCTGTCGCCATAATAACAATTCTAAAATTGTTGTGTTACGGCATTTAGAGCTTAGATAGCCAGTTCCTCAGTTAGTCGAGGATTCCAGGTGAAGTGCGCCTCCACCTTCGGCCTTATCTCAACTTGTAACCATGTGTGACACGCTTCGCCGTCATACAATAAAAAAAAAGGCGGTTGTCCGTTGCTCCAATGGTGAACAAGTTTAGTGGGCAGTTGCCCGTTAGTGTCCCCACTATGATTCGGAGTGTTTTGGTGAATAAGTCGGTAGCGCTGCTCTGGCCTGTCGACATTCGGTAGAGTTGGTCCAGCGTTCGGTGTTTAGGTCCCGGGTGTGAAGCCCTATCCATGTGCGGATCTGTGAGAATGGCAGGGGGAGGGAATGGGACGGGCCTTCTGTGGTGGTTTCCGACCCTCTCCTAGCCAGTTCATCGGCGGCGTCGTTGCCCAGTGACCCGCTGTGTCCCTTAATCCATTGAAGGGTCACCCTGTTCTTAGTTCCCTTTCCAATGCTAGGTGGCATTCGTGAATGAGCTTTGAATTAAAGTTTTTGCTTTCCAAGGCTCTGAGTGTGGCCGTGCTGTCAGAGAGGATTCTTATTCAGTAGTCATTGATTCCTCGTCTGCATATTGCTCTTGCGGCCTCGGTGATGGCTGCACATTCGCATTGAAAAATGGAACTGTGTATGCCTAGTGACATGGATATGCTAATGTTGAGGTCCAGAGAGTGAATTCCAGCGCCTGTGCCTTGGTTGGTCATGGAACCATCCGTGGAGACACGGACTTCGTGAATTCCTGATTCATGCTTCTTGTTGTATGTGTAGGTCGAGTGGCGCTAGACCCAGTATAATCTCGAGAGCGGCACAGTTATGGCGGAGCATGCCAGTCTTTGGAAGAGCTGTAGTTTTGCTATGGCAATACTTAGTTTGGTTCTCGGCCACCATACGATTGCTCCGTATGCTAGTTTCGGCCTTATGACGGCAGTATATAGCCACATAGTTATTTTTGGTGAGATGCCCCAGGTTTTATCGAGCATTCTGCTACATTGGGGCCTTTCTTGTTTTTAGTATATATTAATGATCTGCCCCAAATAATTAAAGATGACCATGAGATTGTACTGTTTGCAGATGATACGTCACTTCTATTTAGATTGAAGCGACAAATGACTAACTTTGACAACGTAAACAAGGCAATCTCAAAAATTGTTAACTGGTTTAATGTAAATAACTTAGTACTCAATCAGAAAAAGACCAAATGTATTCGATTTATTTTACCAAATGTAACTGAAGTTGAAGCTAATGTAAAAGTTAAAGAGGTAAACATAGAATTAGTCAAAACCACTGTATTTTAGGATTAACTTTAGATAATAAACTTCAATGGGGCCCGCACATAGAAATATACACTGTAAATATTCACTAGGTAGTCTGCTAGTAGTTCGCCGCTCCACTTTAGTAAGCCGGGGAAGATTTCATCAAGCCCCGTCGACCTAAATGGAATGAAGCTGTTGATTGTCCATAGTACAATTGCCTAATCAGTGATCTCCTAGCTTGACAAAATCTGTATTTACAAATATAAGACCTAGAGGCAACATTCGTTGGGAGTTCCGTGCTCTTACCAAGCTAAAACTTGTGTGTAGAGGAGAGGCGAGGGCTACCTGACTCCGAATACCTATTATGAGTAGGCTAGGTACCTACTGCAGTAGTTATAATTCAATTGGTTCCTCTAAATTAACTTTTATAATCATTGTCCGCACATTGGGCAATAAGATCTCTGTACGTGGTAATGTGCGGACGAAGTTCCCGTTTTCTTATTTCCTGCAACTATAGGGCTTCACTCCAGCACCTGCTCGCACTTTCTGATTCCAATGGATTACATTTACGGCGCATCCCACTGACTACCGATGTAATCATCAGGCATAGTTACTAGCCGCTTAGGTACCTACCTATGGATTAATTTAGTCTTTTGGGTTTTTTTAGGATTTCGGTCGCGGGCTTTGTGGTCGAGTATCGGAACGTACCCATCATAGAATACTATTGGTACCCATTGTCACTAGACGTTCGCGCCCACCCACATCGCACCACGGGAACGGGCTATGTCGGCTCGTCGCACTCGATGTCGTCGTCGGTGACGTCAAAACGATGTTTCTTGAGCTCGACCGCGGCGATCACGGCTACAAACGGAACGGCAAAATGGGCGACTGCGGCTAAAGTGGCTAGTAACGAAACGCACCCTTAGTAGCTCGGTTTTTTTAGCTCGAGAGTCTCGCTCGTCTCCAACGTAGGTAGGTAGTAGCGTAGTATTGTAGTCTCTTTGTTAGACTCGTTCTTTCTGTTCTTCTCTCTTTGGGTTGGACCAAGGAGTAAATAAGATAGTAATAATAGGGCATGTGGGTTTTAGGTTGGACTGGTCCAAAGAGTCTTTGGACTGGTTATACTATAGTCTATACAGACTAATAGGAAGATACTATACATACAGCTATATAGCTATACATGTACATAGCTTACTAGCACAGACTAGGAAGCTAACGCTTCTTACTAATACTCGTATATTGTTATATATATTATTACTTAGATAGTTTATGCATGACTGGATTGGATTACATAGATATTTATTTTTCACGTATTGTACGTAGGTACCTATCGTACTCGTACGTAGGCTACTATAGGGATCGATCATCATTTCATTTCAGTGTAGTACGGGAAGGGCCGTGTTTTCGTTTTTAGCGTTTGTAACATCTGTTCTGTATTTGTTTACCCTACAATGGCTGCATCTGTGTGCCGAGTTTGTCTCGTTGGCGATGTTAGAAGGTTTTACATAGAAGATGACAACATGCTATTAATATACAGAAAACTAACAAGCACAGAGGTACTTACCTAATTAAGCGAAGCGTCTTGTTTATAAAAAGCACAATAATCATTAGAATACCTACCTTTTTTTAATAAAAAATGGCCCCTCTTACAAATTAATTGATTATTCATTCCAGCTAAACACAGTACAGAGGCCTCGAGGGGTGTGCTACATTTGTCTCTCGCTGCTGCAGAAGTGCTGTAGATTCTCTGAGATGGTAAACAGATCAGAACGGATACTAACTGATCTGCTCAATCAAGGGATTGTGGTAAGTTCAGTGAATAGACATTGAGGACTACCAATGTATAGAGTAACTAAGACTGTCTTGTTATTTAGTTTTGTGATTATTTTTGTCATTATTCTCAGGTATCAGATGGCATGCCTATATCTGCTCTGGATCTTGGTGTACAGTCAATGTTATCTGTAGCCTCCATGCAGTCCTTGACCATAGACGGTGATAATACAGTTGAAGATATTAATCTCACCATTAAAGATGATTTACATGTTGAAACAGAGAGTGTATTTGAAAAGGAACATTATACAGAAGGCAAGGTATCTAGTGATTTTAACCAAACCATGGCTATAACCCTCAATACTACTACAAATAACTCTGATTTACTATCTGACAATGAGCCAAAAGACATAAAACCAAAGATCTCTACATCGGAGGATACATTTATAAAATTTGAAGTAACAATAGATGAGGATTTTGATAAAGTAATCACTGACAATGATTCTGCGAATGATGTGCCCACAATTAAAATTGAGCTAAAAGATGAGACAGTAGAGAATACAGCATCTGAAAATGAACACCTCATGCACCCACTTTTGGGGGAGTGGGGGCGCTCAGAACTTAATGATCTCGATGGAACCATCACTGAGCAACATCAATCTGCATCACCTAATATAATCGTAACAAAAGACCATAAGGGTCAGAGAAGTAACACTTGTCATATTTGTAATAAAAAGTTTAAAGAAGGATTTCGCTTAGCAAGGCACATGCGAATTCACTCTGAAAGAAAGTTACACACATGTAATCAATGCAATAAGAATTTTACATGTCCCAACTACTTAGTAAAACACATGCAAATCCATTCCGGAGTTAAGCCGTTTGCATGTCACTTGTGCAATAAAAGTTATGCTCAAAAAAGTTATCTGACCACACACATGAGAATCCACACAAATGACAGACCATACTCATGTCAATATTGTGATAAAAGCTTTTCTATGAGCAGTAACTTCGCCAGTCACATGCAAACACACTCCGGAGAAAAGCCATTTGCATGTCAGAATTGCAACAAAAGATTTGCTCTCAAAAGTTATCTAACTATACACATGAGAATCCACACCATAAACAAACCGTTCTCATGCGAACATTGCGATAAAAGTTTTACAGATTACAGTAAGCTAATCAGACACACAAGAGTGCACACGGGAGAAGCACTGTACACATGCCAGCACTGCAATAGAGGTTTTTGCCACACCAGCCGATTGATTAGACATATGAAAATGAACCCTGAAAATAAAACATTCACCTGTAAACACTGTCAGAAGAATTTCACACAAAAATGTATATATTTAGCTCACATGAAAACTTACACAGAGAAAAAACAGAATGTTATGTGTAATCTTTGCAACAAAGTATATGCCTCTAAGGATAGTTTAAGACATCACACTACATTGGCTCATGCTAAAGACCACCCATTCAAATGTAAAGATTGCGATAAAAGCTTTGTAAAGAGATGCTTGTTTATAAGACATGTGAAAACTCACAACAAAAAAAATAACTCAAGGTTTTCCCGCTAGGTACAGGTAGGTACATAGACCACTAGTTAAACCTTAAAGATAAAGATAACAGATAGACAAGTTGTACCTACTAAACACCAGAAGCCTAATGCTGAGAGTTGCACCTGTTCGTTTGTCTAGAGTTTGAACAGAATCAGTGGAAATAAAATATGATACTTGTGTGTAGTTACCAATGATATTTTTGTTCATATAATTATGCCTGTTATTACTACTATTCACTCCGCTGGCTCAGCGACGCGAAGTGTCTTGGCCTCCGACAAAAGAAGACGCCATTTGCTATGTTGAGCTCGCGCCAGTCCCCGGCATCGAGCTCCCGCAGGTCCACCTCTACGTTCGGCATAGATCTGATGTATTTACATAAATTTAAAGAAGTTTATATTTTGGTTAAACTTTAGTACATGGACCGTCGAATTTAAGGGTGGGGTAGGTTGGGGGAACCCCCCGTAGCGAAGGGGGGGTTGAGGAACCTTGTCGTTTTGAGAAAAATTAAAAAAAAAAAAAAGTTTTAAGGTTAGGTCGAACTGTACTGAGCAAGTAGCAAGCAACCATGTTTTCTGGGTCGAGCTGGGTCGAGAAAGCTCGCTCGTCGCCCCTGAGAATCGCATCAACCACTCAACCTGCGCTATGCATATTTTAATAGTAGAAGCCCCTTGTGACAGGGCTCGTCCGGATAATTACTACCACCATACCTATTTCGGCCGCCAGGCAGCATTGCTGTGTTCCAGTTTGAAGGGTATGGTTGCCGGTGAAATTACGGGCACGCGATTACATTTTTTTTTTTTTCGAAAACTAAAAGTTTCCGCATAGGTACCTATTGAGACTTCGCATAGGTACTTATAGTCTTCTATTATTAGGACCTATCTGCAAAAAAAATATGTACCTCGAACTCGACGGTCCATATAGGTACCTACTAAAGTTTAGCCCACTGTATCCTATACCAAAGTCAAGTCAAATATGTTTATTCAGTAAGATTTTTTAGGATCACTTTGAAACGTCAAATCTATAGCACTTAGGGATAGTGTTGCTTTTGTTAGTGAAAGAGCTTTCAAGAACGCTTTTGTAGTTTATTTCACACTTGAGGTCTGATGATGCGACTGTCAATAACCATATTACCACGATGACTCGGACTCGTGTCATGATTCATTTTTGTCTGACGAGTGATAAGTCAAACCATGGAAACTCATTTGTAGTCCTATGAGTTGAGAAGGACTATGAGAATAGGTAGGTACGTGATACTTTGTCCGATGAATAGAATCAACAGAAAAAAAGAGTAGGTACCTAGGCGTTCACAGGGACATAATAAGCCATAAGCTTTTTCTCATGTAAATGTACCTACCTAAGTGAAATGTTAAATATATTTGAGAATAAAGTAGGTACTCTGTAGGTATAGGTACTTAACCTTGTTTAACATTGAACTATAATGGACACCACAACTGAGAACAAACTATAATATATGTTATTCTGCCTCATGTACCTACATTGCAGGCCTGGGGGTGACCACGACCTCTTAAAGCATTCTTGTTTTGATTACCTACTTTATACTTTTGTCAATATTTGTTCAGTGTAGAAAAACGAGACAAAAGTTGTGTAAGATCAAAACGATAATGCTTATAGAGGTTGTGGCTATGCCCCTAGATGTGTTTGGATGTTGCATTAATAAAAATAAAAAGGTACCTACCTGAGTAATTGATTTGTAAGTAATGTATTTACAAAAAAAATGTAGGTAAGTAGTAAAAAGTATTTTATCCGTAATATATGTACCTAATTTCCATATTACAAGCTTTGCTTAGTTTGGGGCTAGGCTAGGTGGCGCTGTGTGTGGCCGTCCTGAAAGATATCTGCGTCGAGGCTGGTAACGCTTCTATTTCTTCTTATCTAATTTAGTGTGATTGTTGTTTGTAATAAAAAATAAAACGATACCCATACCTACATAGTTTAGGTACCAACCTACCGTAGCCGACCTACGCGGCCGTCTTCTCCGTCAAGGGGCTGTGCGTTCACTTTGTTTGTTTATTTTTTATTTTATTGTACGACGGGGAAGCGCTTGGTCTTCATCTCACCTGGTAACAAGTTGAGATAAGGCCGAAGGTGGAGGCGCACTTTACCCGGAATCCTCAACAAACTGAGGAACTGGCTATCTTACCTCTGAATGCCGGAACACATTTTTTTAAGAATTTTTATTATGGCGGTAGAATTAGGTAAGATGGTGGTAGCTAGCCAGGCGGACTTAAACAAAGTCCTACCACCATCCAAACCAAGAACAATAAATTGTACTCCCCGTGGGAATCGAACCCGGGACCTCTGGATCTGAAATCGGTGGGTTGAACCACTTGTTGTAAAACAAAAGCTATCCAGGAAAGCTTATTATAAAATTTCAGATTACCTAGAAGATAAGAAAGCCTGGCATTAAAAATAATAATTTGCTCCAGTGAATGAATTGTAATTAGTATTAAATAACTTTAAGCTACTCTAATGGATCATGTATAAAAAAAAACTAGCCTGAGGTTCTTGCCTTTCTCCTTGTCTGCTGGTCGCGATTCCGAACAGGCGCGGTAGATTCGACGTTTCAAAGTGATCCTAAAAAATCTTACTGAATAAATATATTTGGTTTTGACTAGACCACAGAGGCGTTTAAAATGTTTCGAAACAAAACAAAAAGTCAGGTCGAGCAACACTGGACCGGACGTAGGTCCTAGGTACTGAGGTGAGGACCACAGGCGCGCAATACGTCACCGCTGGCGCTGGCAAGTTAGCATGCACAGTGTGGCAACTCCGTTAGGATATTAGTGTTCTGTGGTGGCAACGATTCGCTAATGCAAAGAGTGATGACGCGGCAGGTAGCATTAATAGCCACTTCGGGCTATTAATGCTACCTGCCGCGTCATCACTGCTTGCTAAGCCCACCCCAAGATGTCACTGAGATCTAGATATGTTGCGCTGAGCAGGATCGCTTTCCGTTGAACAATATATATAGATATCATTCGCAAGAAAGTACCTACTGTGAATTCCTGCCTTTGTACATTTTCCACGTTTTTCTTTTTCTCGCGGGTAGATCGTCGCCACAGTTACTGCAATCCAACCCTTAAATATCTAGGTCTTGATTGTCTAGTCTAGATAATCACTTATTTAAACAGTTCTAGTAGGCAGACTAGGTAGGTAAAACAATCAACGGACCACCCAGGTGGTCTAAGGTGGGCGGTGGGCAGTTACCGATAGTACCTACCTAAGTACATAGGTATATCGAAGTGGTCAACTATGCATGTACCCACTATGTAGTACGCCTATCTATGCTATTGATTTTCTTTCTCGATATTATCGAGACCTTAAATTCAGATGAAATAGTAGATAGCAACTTCTAGGTAAATAAAGCTGGTGGTAAGTACCTACCTAGCTCTGTGCGATTTGAATTGTATTTTAGTGTCGTGGCGTCGTCGTCGTAGGTATATTAGTGTTAGGTGCCTAGCGAGAGACGCTGTGAGACATCATTTTTTATCATATTTTTGTATTTCAAGTGATTGAACTTGGTCACACAACACAACCTATACAAATGTTTGACTTTAGGAAAAGATGCGGGTTTGAGGCCCGTCGCGGGTTGTGAATTTTTGTACCCTTATAACAATTATTGTAAAATATTTATAAAATAGGCATAAAATTAACTAGGCATTAGCCTTGCCAATGATATCAGTAATAATTTATGCAGTTTCATCCAAATCAAGCCTCCCTGGGTAGGTAAATCGATCTATTTTTTTGATTATTTTTTTTAAATGGAATGTTCGATTTGAATAATTCAAAAAGTCATCTACAGGTAGGCACTGAAACAACCATGAATACGAAGTGATTTATTTGGATAAAGATTATTACTAATATAATTTTATTTCAGGCAAGGCAAGTAATATAAACCCATAGTCATGTATAGTAAAACGAACATTCATAAGTAACTATAGCTATATATTGGCACGTAAAGTCTGTACCTACGTGATTTACTAGTGTTGTGTTCAATCATCCGCGATACCTTCTAAATACGGCACCTTTCGGCCAAAGTCCTGTATTGAAGATCAATAGATGTTCATTAATACCAAGGTAGGTACTACACCACGTAATTTATGATACCTACCTATCTTTTTAAACATACAAAAGTAACTACTTACTTACCTACTAACTTATATAAATAGCATAACTAGGTATAATAGTTTGACATATTAAGCTGTCGCTGACTTTTTGTAGATGTTGATGTGTTCTTTAAAACTGTAGAATATTACTTTGATCTGTCATCAATAGTTTCCGCAGCACAAGTCATTTTCGTCCACCTTCGGTTACATTATTAGAGTTTTCTCAAGTATCCCTAATAAAACCTGATAACAAAATACAGCCTATATACTCGGTGATAGGTACTTTAACATTCTATTGGTGATTTTTTTTTCAATCTGTCCTGTAGTTCTTGAGTCTATTCAATACAAACAAAAATACAAAACTACAAATATTTTCTCTTAAGTAATAATAAAGTCGATAAATTATAAAAGGTACCTACCAAATAAATAAAAAAATGTACAATTAAACTAACTATGTACAAAGGAATCAGTCAGATTACCTAAGGACCGTTACAAATAGCCTATAGGTAACTCGACTGTTCCAGACCAGTACCAGACGGAAGCGTGCCCAACTAACTGGCTGCATAGCTATGCTAATTCGCTGGATTAAATAAGAGTCAGCCCTTCGGTCACGTGTCGCCTCAATCAAAAGCCCCGCAAGATTTTTGAAAACCCGGAGGGCACCGGCTCCCCACGGACCCAAGGTCTCCACCCCAAAACTATTTAACAAATTACCTCCAAACATGAGAATGTCCATCAATGACACCGCATTTTCAAATAAAGTAAAGGCCCTTTTATTAGATAAAACCATTTACAAGGTAAATGTTTTTTTGGACAATTACTATAAATATTTGAATAATGAAATTAAACAATAAATGACGGGCTTATTTGAAGTGCCTACAAATACTAACAAATACTACACTCTGGATATTACTATACATATCATTAATGACATTTTTTTATCATATCATAAATATTTTTGACTTACCTATTCTATTTTGACAATACCCGTCTACAGCTGAATATGTAATAGACTGAAACATTGTATTTCTTATTATAATTTAAATTATTTTGTAACACGCCCGTATACAGCGTTTCCAAAGGAACAATGTTTGTAAAAATAAATCTTTCATTATTTTTAATCAATTATAAATCAACGATAAATTTGTGATGTTTTTTTTGTTATTATGTATGTAATTTAATTTAATATAATGTAGGTAGGTACTTATACCTTTGTTTAGTGTTAAGTTACGCCATAAGACGAGAAACTGATCACAGTTAACTTTGTAAACGGACAGTTTTTTTTTTTTACTTTTTTAACATTCATTTATTTTATTCAATAAAAAGTACAATTAAACTAACTATGTGAAAAGGAATCAGTTAGATTAAAGAAGGACCGTTACAAACGGTCTATAGGTAACTCAACTGTTCCAGACCAGTACCAGACGGTAGCGTGCCCAAGACACTGGCTGCATTACCGCGGAGGGCACCGGCTCCCCACGGACTCAAGGTCTCCACCCCAAAAGGCCTAAATAGGTAAGCTCTGTCGAGACCACTATATTTGCGCCTTTTGTGATTCTCGGCCGAATCAGCCGCCGCACCAGCCCTGACGGATGTATTACGTTACTGCGAATAACAGACTTCGAACAACGTTAATGCGGTTGTTTCCAATCACGTAACCATCCGTCGACGTTTTATATTATTGCGGCGCATCTTACGGCGAAAGTTCAAAACTTCGAAAGAACAAAACTGCGGTATGCATATAATTACGATCACTGAAACTGCGATGTTGATAGTAGATGAGTTTATGCTTATTAATTACCGTGTTGGCCTAGATGTACACATATAGGTATACAAATAATATAATTTTATTTTGTAATTTGCAATGCACATATTTATTTTAGACACATTAAAGTTTTAATATTTTAGCAAGACACTATTTTCCGAGATTAAACCGAGAGGGTAGTTGTTGAAAAAATATTTTTTATTATCATTTACGCTTAAAATCAGTATAGTTAGTTATCTCTATGTTTATGGTGTGCTTAAACCTCTTTTTTACATTTCTGATTACTTATCTGACACTTGTCAATGTAAATTGTATTTCTATCGTATAATTTATGTGGAATAAAAGCATACATTTACCACATTTTTTAATTTACAAGACATTATTAAATTCTAGGCTAACTCCAAGTTTGTAGGTGTCATGGAAACGCCATGCACAGTTATATCTAGGAAAGGTAAAGACCAATTTGTTTTGGACGGGTTCATTTATATTTTGAACAAAGCGTGTGACGACATTTTTACTGGTGCTGTGTCAGAAAATGTACAGATAAATGTGGTGCGGCTGTGAAAAAAAAATGGCAATCATCATTTTGTGCTCAAAATCTGCATCATTTAGGTACATATTTCTGGATTAATCCTGCTTTCTTGAGGTGTTTTATGATGACGTTTTGTGACAAATGAAATAAGCAATATTTTTGCTGGCTGTTGGGATATGCACGAATGCAGGCATTAATTACTGCAGTTTCAAAATCTGACACGATTATTTCGGGATTCAATTGTATCTGTAATTCATTCCATGCATAACGTTTAATGATCTCTAGAAATACAAAGTAAGAATGTTCTGTTTTATTGGATAACAATCCGTAAGCAAGAGGCATTATTGCTTTGGCTTACGTAGAACCGCATGATGTTCCACGTTCATTCCAATTTGTTTGCAATGAAGTGATACCAGAATATATAATACTGATTGGTTTTACAAATATTATGTTGGTGGCTCTTCTGAAAAATCAAAGTTCAGCTTAAGTGAATAGCCACCTATATTCCCACCTAGCATGTGGTCCGTATGGGATTGTTTTACTCGCAATATTCCAACCAAACAAAACTCAACATTAATAAAACATTAAGAGAATTGCAAAGAGAGCAAAAAATATTGAATTCGAGATTGAGAAATTGTCAGCCCTAGTGCCTAAAAAGGTTCGAAAGAATACAAAATACCAAAATAAAATTTGAGATCATGTGCTGAATAAAAACAAAATGATTCTAAAAAAGTACTTAAGTGGACTGGCATACATAATCTACGTTAAAAGTTAATTATTTGCATTCATTAATTTTAAGAGCAATTCTAGTGTGAGGAATAAAATCATCTTATTAAATAATTATTGTTTAAAATCCCAGACAAATTTCCAATTCTTATTTAGTACTTTCGTAGTTTTAGAAGTTAGCAGTAAAGAGCTTCGCAGTTTGTCATTTCGGGGTAATTATTCGCACTACCACAAAATAACAGTTCTGTTTTTTCGTGGTCTTTAGTTTTCGCGGAAACTTGCGTCGCAATGACATTATTCGAAGTCTGTTATTCGCAGTAACGTAATACAGTCGTCCCAGGCAGATGAGATGGCGCTAGGGTGTCGACGCAGGTAGCGTCCCACACCAAAGGCCTACCCATTTCCCAAGGGACAAGAGTCATACCGTCGGGCCGCTTACCATCATCACGTAACAGACCATTCGGTTCAAGAACGGCTGGCACATTGACACTGGTAAACGCTCGACGGATAATGTCATTAAGACTTGCGTGGCGCGAAATCCTGCCGGCAGACTTGGTGCACGAAACGTCCGTGAAAACCAAGTTCATCTACAGCCGCACCGCACCAGCACTAATAAATAAAGTTGGGGTTGATAATCTGTAAAAGTTTACTGGTAGCTTAAAACTCCTTGACACCTAGAGGTTGAACTTTCACAATGGCTACATGTTTATTGGTAAATTTTGTTGTGAGTTTTCATATGTTGTATAAACTCCTTCCTATCTACAAAGCTTTTATTACAAACTAAACATTCCAATGGTTTTTTTTTAGCATGAGATTTCCCTGTGTGACTTTGTAAGCGTTTCACAGTAGCAAAAGTTTTATGGCATAAACTACATTCATGCAAAATTTCCTCGGGGTGAGTTTTGTGATGTGCTAATAGCATACATTTTCGGTTGAAACTCTTTGTACAATATTTACAAGTCATTGTGTTTACTTCCGGGTTTAAATTCATGTGTCTTCTCAATTGGCCGCTTTGACGAAAATCTCTATTACAGTACTCACACGGGTACGGCTTTTCTCCAGTGTGTATCCGCATATGATTAGCTAGGCCACTACTTATAATAAAACTTTTATCACAATATTTGCATGAGAATGGTTTGACATTAGTATGGATCCTCATGTGTATAATTAGATAACCTTTTTGAGCAAAAGTTTTATTACACACATGACATGTGAATCGCTCTGCAGGGTGGGTTTGTATATGTTTTTCAAAAATTTTATAACTTGTGAAACTTTCTTTGCATTTTTTACACACGAATAACCTTTTTCTAGAGTGAACTCTCATGTGTCTTTTTACAAGAGATCTGTGCTTAAACTTTTTATTACATATATTACAAGCATGCAATTTACCAGTGTTCATTTTCTGACTACTAATGTCTTCATTCTCAATAATTTGAGGCGATGTGGATTTATTTTGTTCAACTGTTGCATAAAAATCATGTTTATCTGTTTTCTTCTCCATAAAGTGTTCATTTCTTAATGTTGTATTTTCAACTGTTTCATTTCTATATGTGGGCACAAGGTCGGTTGTAGTATCATTATTAGTGATTTTACCAAAATCCTCATCTATTGTTAGTTCAAATTTTATAAATTTATCCTCTGGTGCAGGGAGTTCTGGTTCCATGTGTTTTGGCTCATCATTATTTGTGATTACTTTGTCAAAATTCTCAACTAATGTTAGTTCTAATTTTATAAATTTATCCTCTGATTCAGAAGGCTCGGATATCATAGCTCTTGGCTCATTGTCAGATAGTAGATCAGAGTAATTTGTAGTATTGTGGGTTATAGCAACTGTTTCGTTAAAATCATTAGATACTGTGGCTTCGTCTGTAATATGTTCACCTTCAGATACACTCTCTGTTCCAACATGGGGTTCATCTCCGATGGTTAGATCTACATGTTCTAATGTATCAGCACCATTGATGATCAAGGTCTGCATGGGGGCTACAGATAACTTCGACTGTACACCAAGATCCAGGGCGGGCATAGGCATGTCATCTGATACCTGAGAATAATCACAAAACTAAATAATAAAACCGCCCTAAGGCGGTTTCTGTGTATCTAAATACACATCAGCAGTTATCAATGTCTATTCACTGAACTTACCACAATCCCTTGATTGAGCAGATCAGTTAGTATCTGTTCTGATCTGTGAACCATCTCAGAGAATCTACAGCACTTCTGCAGCAGCGAGAGACAAATGTAGCATACCCCTCGAGGCCTCTGTCCTATGTTTAGCTGGAATTAATAATTCATTCTTTTAAACGAGTCAAAAAGGGGCAATTTTAACCAAGCAGGTATTCTTATGATTGTATGATTATTGCACCTTATCTAAACAAGATGCTAGGTTTAATTACCTGTGTGCTTGTTAATTTTCTGTATATTTGTAGCATGTTGTCATCTTCGATGTAAAATCTTTTAACATTACCAACGAGACAAACTCGACAAACAGCAGCAGCCATTATTTAGGTACAGCTACCTACAGCTTCTGCTACAGAATATGTTACGAAGAAAAGAAACGATCAAAAATAAGGTTCGTCTGATCTGAAGTGAAAACTCTAAAAGAAGAAAAACGAAAACCAAGATAAGAATTTTACTAAAATAAAATATTAGAATGGAATGGATGGAGGATTGATAAAGCTACAGACAGACTACTATAATTAGCAGTAGTGCCACAGAATTATTAGGATGCTGCTAAAGCATAGTAAATTGATTTTATGCCATAGAATGTTATTACTCACAAATTCTATACTCTACGATACTTACATAGTGGTTACTCTTTGCATAACTATTAGACATATGCCACAGCCACAGACCAGCTACTATCTTTACTTTACTCAAAATGGAAAATGGCTGCGTCTTTCACATTCACTCTGTAATATTTAGTAAATAAACAATATTCTCAATTTACACCAGGAAATCATACATTAGTGACTGCATTTATATAAAGACTGCACAATGAATATGAATATAATATACGAAGTGCAGCCAGTGCAGGTGGAATCAACTCCTGTGGTTGTGATGAACCACGAACATCATCACCAACAAATGCACGAAGATGTTCCAATTCTCGTAAATATGCATCCCGTGCCTACAGTTGAGCCGCCGCCGCATCCGCCCGAAGACAAAAAACCCATAATAATCAAGGTAGAGAAGAAGAAAAAGGAGGCCATAGATGGACAAGCAAAAGAGGTGATCTTCAGAGTCATAAAGTTCTTTGAAAGCGAAAAACAAAACAGGGGCTACGCTTTCCCAGTAGAAAATGTGGTGAAACGAGCGTGCGCGGCCACCGGGCTCTCCGAGAGCACCATCAAAAGAATCAAACGAGACGGCATCCGCGCCGAGGCCACGCAAACCAAAATGACCGGCCCCAAAAAGAAAAGAATCAGAAAGTGTAAAGTGCAACTAGACTACTTTCAACTGTGCGCGTTACGAGGCATTGTCAACAGCTACTCCATACGAAAAGAAGTTCCTACTCTCGGGAAGATACTAGCGGCTGCGAGGAATGAACTGAACTACACTGGAGGCAAAGAATCTCTGCGGTTAATACTGCTGAATAAGCTCGGCATTAAGTTTAAGAAGTGTGAGAAAAAGAATAAAAAGCCACCAGAGCAGTCTCAGCAACCCACACAGCCCCAAGTCCAGCAGCCGATCCAACAGACCATGATGGTGCAGCACCCTCCGATGCAACAGATGAAGCAGCCCGAGACAATGTGTGTCTATTCGCACATGATGCCACACGTGCCTCCCATATCATACTGAACACTGAACACTGCACAGTGCCCTCTATACACCTTAGTTAGATAATAGCTTGTCTGTGCCTTGGGACACCGAGGACACCCAGGTAAGCCTACACCAGCATCGGCAAGCTGCTGGCCTTGGAGGACATTTGGTGGTTGGAATAACAGGAACCCACCCATCACGCAATGAGGGCCCACAGGAGGCCGACTTGCAGAAAATGATTTGTGCACCAAGTTGTCTGCACCATTTTGCCTACTATCTCCAACTGGCCTGCAAGTGTTGATAGTGGCATTGCCTCCTACAGTGAAAGCTCATGGAGGAGTGAATGATTAGCTGCTCAGAATCTCTGAAGTAGCTGTTCAGAGTTTGTGGGCTGGCCCACAAAGACAAAATCTTCTTTAGCTAATTGATAAGTGGCTTTTGTTTCAGCTTTCTCATTATCAAGAATATTTGCATAAAACTGAACAGACTCACGACCTTCCCATTCGAGGATTTACCTCTGATCACTACTTTAAGCGTGGATCTTACGAGGATCACCCACTAGGAATTAGTTAGAGGCAGGTCCTAACTTGCCCACGGTGGGCAAGTAGCTAGTATTAGTTGCATGCCCAGAGCCACTTAGCAGAATAATATCTAATGACACATGCTATGCAGGTTTTTGGTCCTAGACACAAGATGGTTTCCTCACAAAGTGACCATAACTGTTGATCATGAGTCAAATTAAAAAACAATCAGACCAGAATTTCTCCCATTCGAGGATTCATCTCTGATCACTACTCAGAGTGCGGATCTAATGATGATCACCTACTAGGGGTAGTCAGATGCAGATCCAAACTTATGTACCGCACATGTTTGCTAGTAGCTATGCAAAAAACTAAAATTTACCAAATCACGTGTATCGCTGCTGAACAACAAAATATTTATAAAACATAACTTTTTTACGAAATAAACTAAATTATGTAAGTATCTATTGTTAGTGTTTTAATTTTTGGTGTTATCCTGTATATAGCTTTTGTGTATAGTATAAATTAATTTAAGTAAGAATAGTTAAGTGTACCTAGTTATTAGAAATAAAATAAGGCTGAATTTAAATTACTATACTGTATTTAAGTGAATAAAATATACAATATAAGTGGAATTTTTTTATTTAAGTATTATAAGGGAGGTACATTAATTTATGTATAAAATAAATATTTTCTTAACTTAAATATCACTAACTATTATGTATGTACTATACTAATACTATTAACTGTATATTCTATCACTTAGAAGACCTAGTATAACCACTCTCCCAAAGGAAGCCCTGTTGCACTATTGATTGTGGCTCTGCCATGCCATATATTAGTAGTTTGACATTCACTATGAAAAAGTACATTTGATTTTCATTGTATTTGAAAAAAAATTAATTACTCTGTGACCAACTGAGCATTTCTTATTTTTTCTGCCACAAATTTTATAATTCATCATAAAAATGTTATTGATCGGGAAAGTTAGAAAGGAAGGAAGC
This sequence comes from Venusia cambrica, assembly GCA_951394065.1. Classification (NCBI taxonomy): domain Eukaryota; kingdom Metazoa; phylum Arthropoda; class Insecta; order Lepidoptera; family Geometridae; genus Venusia; species Venusia cambrica. The sequence goes on from OX596066.1 coordinate 576,055, forward strand.
AATACCTGATCGGCTCGGTGGATGAGATGATAGACATGAGATGGCGGCGATTCGGTATCTTCTGATTCTTGGTTATTGGTTTTCTTTTCTTCCACGATCGTTCTTTTTGATGATGTTGGCGGAGGGCGCTGAATTTGTCTTTTTGTTGTTCGCGTTTATAAACTTTTGATGAATTTTGGGAGCGAGATGGCTCGACCAGTTGTTGCGACGCGAACGGACGTGAGAGTCAGAGTTTTTTGCTTGTCCAGGTAATGAGGGTGGAATGTATATATTGGATGGGAAAGGTGGGAGGGTAGGTAATAAATTTATGGTTGTTGTGAGTTTCCTGAACATACTGGCCCCAAAAGAGCTGCTAAGCTCTTTAATAATATCTGCTTAAAAAAAATACAGTAGAATTTATTAACATAGGTAAACCTTGAGAACGTTAAGCTGGAAAAATAATATATGTGTATGGTAATATTTCATACAATTAAAGTAGGATTTAACTCTAAGGTAGGACTGATGTCAGTAATGAGATAGAAAGAGATAAAAAAAAAATGAAATGCATAAATAAGCTAACATGAGATAAGGTTAAGGTTAAATTTGTGTGATGAAGTTAAACGTTTGGTAATAACGGACAAAGTTTCACGACAGGTCTCAAAAGCTTGCCGGACGGGGTGGTCAATTCTACGATTCTAACCGTGCCGTCAGTACCAGGACAAATTTTTGAAACCCGAGCTCTTCTCCAATTTAGCGGAGGCAAATGTTGATCTTTTATTAGAACCAAGTCTCCAACTTGCAGGTTCGCAATTTTGCTCAGCCATTTCGGGCGTTGTTGAAGTGAGTGTAGATATTCTGAGTACCAACGCTTCCAGAAATGTTGAGTGATCTGCCGAAGCAATTGCCAACGCCTTGCTGGATTCAACGGGATTTCGGTTGAGTCATGTTCTGGCAGAGCTTGTAGAGGTTGACCAATCAGGAAATGTCCGGGTGTTAAGACTTCAAAATCGTTAGGATCGTTGTTGACCGGGCACAATGGGCGCGAATTTAAAGCTGCTTCCACCTTGGCAAAAATTGTGGTTAATTCCTCAAACACAAGGGGTCGATCACCTATAACCCGAGCTAGGATTTGTTTGGCTGATTTCACGGCACTTTCCCACAATCCGCCCATGTGAGGGTTTGCAGGACTATTTAAATGCCAAATTACTTGTTGCTGCGTCAGAATTTTATTTATCTCCTCATTATTTTCCTTTAAGAGTAAACCAAAATCCTTTAAATAGTTGCGAGCACCTACGAAGTTGGTACCACAGTCGCTATATACATCAGTAGGTAAGCCGCGACGAGATACGAATCGGTCGAAGCAGGCTAGGAAAGCCTCTGTGCTTAGTTCGGAAATGAGTTCCAAATGACAACATTTTGTCGTGAAACAGACAAATATACATAAGTATGATTTTAATATCCTTGTGTTTCGCAATCGCGATGATTTTAGTGCGAACGGTCCAGCACAATCGACTCCGATTCGCTGGAAAGGCCGACATGAGTTGACCCTATGAGCGGGTAGGTCACCCATGTAAGGTTCCATGGATTTGGGACGTAATCGATAACATCGTTGACAGCGAAAAATTTGACAACGAATGGATCGTCGCGCAGACAAGATCCAAAACTTTCTTTGTAGTAAATTGTTGAGAGCCATTAGACCAGGATGAAGGTACACCCGATGGTAATGATCAATGATGAGTTTGGTAATATGGTGAGCCTTTGGAAGGAGTAGAGGATGTTTGGCTTCATAATCAAGAGTTGAATTTACGAGTCGACCCCCAACTCGTAACAATCCGCGGTCATCAAGGAAGGGGTTTAGTCGACGGAGACTGCAGTTTGGTTGTTTTCCGCTACTCAACGACTCGATAGCTGTGGCAAATTCCGTGGATTGAACGTGTTTCACAATGAAGAGTAAGCTGTCGTTGAGTTCACGAACTGATAACGGTCCGGTACGACGGTCAGCTGGATGACGTAAATTGTTTAAGAAACGCAAGGTCCATGCGATCACCGACTGTAATTTCGACCATGAGCTAAATTTTGTGAACACCGGTAGTGGATTGAGAGCGATCGTAGCGGCTGAGATCAGGTTTGATGACTTGATGCCTGGTAAGTTTGCTTCTTCAATAATAGAAGTAATTTTAGGCCATGTTGATTCACAGGCTTCTAGCCATGGTGGGCACCACCATAATTTATGTTGGGCCAATTCATGCGGTGTTAGACCTCGACTAGCCGAATCCGCGGGATTCAGAGTTGATGGCACATGGTTCCATGCAGCGTTTGGTATCAGAGCTTGAATTTGCGAGACACGGTTCCCTTCAAAAGTTTGTAATTTATGGGGAGAAGTCTGGAGCCACGAAAGCACGATAGTTGAGTCGGACCAGGCAACAATTCGGCTGATTTTAATATGACTGGATATAACTCCAAGAATATGATCAAGTAAGCGTGACAGGAGGTACGCACCGTTTAATTCCAATTTGGGAACCGTTAGTTTCTGTTTGAGAGGAGCCACCCGCGACTTCCCTGACAACAATTTGACCGTATGGACTCCACAGACGTCAGTGGCACGCAAATAAACACATGCGGCGTATCCTCGCTCAGAAGCATCACTGAAACCATGCAATTGACATTCCATCACTTGGTCACTTAATGCCCACCGTGGAATGGAGATGTCATTCAAATGTTTGAAGTTCAGCATAAAATTAGCCCATAAAGTTTGAGTTTCTGGAGGTAGAGCATCATCCCAGCCACGATCTAGAGACCAAAGTTGCTGCATGATCATCTTTGCATAAAATATTACAGGAGTCAGAAAACCGCACGGATCATAAAGTCTCGCGATGTCTGAAAGGATACCACGTTTGGTCATAGTTCCCTTCAGGGTTGAGACATGGTAAATGAAGCTGTCTGTTCCAGCATTCCACTGTATCCCAAGAACCTTAAAAATATTGTCACCGTCACCTTGAAAACGGTAAGGTTTTTCACAATGGTCGGCGTTTTGGTTTTCCAAGAAGAGTTGCGAATTACTCGACCACTTACGCAATTCGAAACAACCCTGTTCCAGAATACTAACAATATCCCGTTGTAATTCTACAGCTGCATCCACGTCAACCGTCCCACTAACCACGTCATCAACAAATGTGTCCTCCAGAAGAACACGAGAAGCCTCTGGATGCTGAACTGCATTGAGACGAGCAAGTTCGTGAATGATACGAATTGCGTGAAATGGAGAACTCGTGACACCATAAGTCACTGTTGTGAGCTCGTATTGGCAGATAGGCTCGCTTGGTGAGTCTCGCCAAAATATTGTCTGGTATTTACAATGTTCAGATGCCATGAGTACTTGGCGATACATTTGCTTGATGTCACATGTAAACACCACCTTGTGGGTCCTAAATCGCAGGATGATGTCCTCAATGTTTTTTTGCAATTTAGGTCCGCTCATGAGAACTTGGTTGAGGGAAACTCCCGTGGAACTAGGTGCAGATGCATCGAAAACTGCTCGAAGTTTTGTCGTACTACTATGTTCTCGAAGAACTCCATGATGAGGAATATAATAGCGATCGTGAGTGTTCGAAACATTTACCTTTCGCATGTGACCAGCATCCAAATAATCCTGCATGAATGCAACATAGAGTCTGCGAAACGTATCGTCTTTTAATAGACGTCTTTCCAAGTTGTAAAATCTTTTTAAAGCCATAGTGTATGTATCACCTAATAGTTGATTTGCCTTAAAAGGTAACTTAACAATAAACCGCCCATTTGGATCACGGCTGTGTGTTTCAGTAAAGTATTGTTCGCATCGAACCTCTTCAGGATCCGGAATTACTTTCAACTCCTGGAACTGTTCAGCTTCCCAGAATCTAGTAAGTGCACGATCCAAGTCAACGTTATTTACCAGGGTGACCACACTGTTTTTACTAACTGTTGCAGCGGGTGCTTTTCCCATGATAATCCAACCAAAAATTGAGGAATGAGCAGTGGGCATGTTATTTCCTAAATTTAGTCTTCTACCATCTAGCACTTGGTCATAAACATCAATGCCTAGGAGCATATCTATAGGCCCAGGAATTGTAAAATTTTTGTCAGCTAAGATTAAATTTTTACAAGTTTGAAGTACTGCCTGATTTACTGGAACTGAAGGAAGATGTCCAGTGATTTTACTCATGATCACACAATCTGTAGATATACTCTGCGAAGATATCATTGACTTGATATAACATGATGATATGCCACGAGTTTGCTGAGCTTCAGAATCACCAATGCCGTGGATAGTTCCAGATAGAGTGCGTGGAAGTTTAAGTTTTTGAGCCAAATTTTCCGTTATGATAGAAATTTGCGAACCACTATCAATTAACGCTCGAGCGGATTGGTAGTGTCCATTTTTATCCTTGACTCTGATACAGACAGTTCCTAACATCATGGTGGATATAAGATCACTACCATGCAAAGATGTGGGTTGCACACATGACAAGTTTGGTGTTGATTCCTCAGTTGTTGGATCAAATGTTGGCATAGTTTCCATAGATGATTGATGAGAGGATCCTTGATGAGGCAGGTGAAGCTTTGTATGGTGACGTCCACGACATACTTGACACACACTACGCGATATACATCTTGATACATGATGGGTGCGTAAACAATTGAAACATAATTTCTTTTCAATCACAAGTTGTTTTCTCTCTTCTGGAGTCATCGCATCAAATTTTGGGCAATAGTATATAAGATGATCATCGCTACAACACATACATGAGTGGGACTCTGACTTAGTATCAGAATTGACCAGATTGACTGTCTTGAATGCATTTTGTGTTGAACCGGCCACATTCTCTAAAACACGACCATATGTTTCCAAGAACACGGTTAGTTGCTTGAAGGTTGGGATTCCATGAGGATCAACAGTCATCTCAAACTTGGTGCGAAGATCTGAATTAAGTTTTCTTAACACAATATGGAGCAGCAAAAAACTCCATGTATCTACTTCGAATTTTAATGCCATAAGAGCCTGAATGTTTTCTTTGATTGTGTTAATAAACTTGATTAAAGTTTTAAAGTTCACTTGTGTTAGATTTGGAAGGTTAAGTATAGCCTCCACATATTTGTCCGCAATTAACCTTTTATTTTCATAGCGTTGAGTTAATAAGTCATATGCCACTTCATAGTTTGAAGTTGATATGACTAAATGTTTAACAAGTGCAAGTGGTTCTTTGTCTAATACTCCAAGTAAATAGTGCATTTTCTGAACTGAAGTTAGCCTATTATTTTCATGAATTACACTATTGAAAATTGCTATAAAATTAGGCCATTCCGTATGTACTCCAGAAAATCGAGTAAGAGATATTTTAGGTAAATGATATTCAACCTCATTTTGCTTAGACATAGGAACCGTATCAGATCGGCTAGGCAACATAGTTGGACTTTCAATCAATGTTGAGTATACAACTTGTGTGGAATAAAACATTTCCATGCAAGTATCATAAGATTTTTCAACATCAGGGCGTTGCTCTGGTATACACTTTTCCATTATTAGTACGTAAACTTCATCTAACTGTGTACGCGATCTTTCCATATCTTTGTATCGCGCAAGAAAACGATTTTTCTCATAACTTGTTATCTCCTTCATCATACTGACATCCTGTCCCACCTTGTAAGCCTTTTGGATGGCCTTTGAACACATATCATACTTAACTTTAAGAACTTCTGTCATTTTTGAAACAAACTATCGTATTCAATGCAAGTTTTACTTGAAAATAACAATAGCAAATAAACAAAACAAAACAAAAATGTAATCGGCTAATTGTACTTTCGATTACAGTACGCAACTCTCGGTTTATTAGATGGTAATCTATGTGCCCAACTCTTACCGTAGATTATCAAGAGTTGACAAACAAATGAATGAACGATATGATTGCACAATAAAATTGTTTGCTGTCTGTTTGCTATGATTGCTAATGTGGTAAGTTCTGTCGCAAATAAGACAACGAGGCAAAGAGTATAAAAAGTAACATGGATGACTACGCTATTTTGATGAAATTTTTACAACAATGTGAAAAGTTTGGGAATTATAGAGGAATGGGGCATCGAAGGACCATAAATGATCGGGAAAGTTAGAAAGGAAGGAAGCAATACCTGATCGGCTCGGTGGATGAGATGATAGACATGAGATGGCGGCGATTCGGTATCTTCTGATTCTTGGTTATTGGTTTTCTTTTCTTCCACGATCGTTCTTTTTGATGATGTTGGCGGAGGGCGCTGAATTTGTCTTTTTGTTGTTCGCGTTTATAAACTTTTGATGAATTTTGGGAGCGAGATGGCTCGACCAGTTGTTGCGACGCGAACGGACGTGAGAGTCAGAGTTTTTTGCTTGTCCAGGTAATGAGGGTGGAATGTATATATTGGATGGGAAAGGTGGGAGGGTAGGTAATAAATTTATGGTTGTTGTGAGTTTCCTGAACAGTTATAACAAATGTTTTTGGAAAACATTTTTAAGAAGATACATTAATTATTTTTTCTATTTTGTAGCTTAGGCTCTAATTCAGCGAGAGATACTTAAAAGAAAAAAAAAAACGATTTGTTACAGGATGGTAGAAATTTGGTTTAGCTTTGTTACTCTATGTTTGATAAATACCTATGTCATATAATAAGATGATTGTACAGTCAATTTTTAGGTTTTATAATAGTTATTGAATTGAAATGCTTAATACAATGTTTGAACAATAAATCAATTAAGAAAATTCCTTTAAGATCAATAAATAACTTTTTTTTTGTTACTTATTCCTTATACTTCTACTGATTATTTTTTTGTTTCCGATTCTTAAGTATTGATTACCTACGTAAATGAAAAATAAACCAAGTTTTTATAGGTTTAAATTATATATTTTTTTTATTTTGTACCTACCAAACCGGCTTCAATGAAGAATATGATACAAAATCGTTTACCTGGATGACGTATTTTTTCCAATTATTTCGATGACAGATGGACGGACAGACATACGCGTGGTCCTATATGGGTCCGTTTTTTCCTTACTTTTCAGGTAATACACCCAAATCGGTTCAAGTGTGCCTATAATAATTAAAGAGCTGCCTTGATTTTTCCAGGATCCCATCATCAGAGACCTGGGACGCTACCGCCGACGGCGAAGCCGATCTCCATTGGCTTAAAATTAGCTTCATGAGAACTAGAAACGATTTTTACTACCGACCTAACCTATCCGAGGTTTCATAAAATGTGTACACTTTTAAGATGGGAAACGCCATTTTGGATATGACACATACCCGGTAGTAAAAATCGTTTCTAGTTCTCATGAAGCTAATTTTAAGCCAATGGAGATCGGCTTCGCCGTCGGCGGTAGCGTCCCTGATGACGATGGGATCACCTGGGAAGTATACCGACCCTAAAAATACCCAAATCACTTCAAGTGTGCATATTATAATATTTGAAGAGTTTCCTCGATTTCTCCAGGACCAGATGTGAATCGGTCGGCGTCTTCGAGTAATCGGGGAACAGACATAAAAAAAAAAGATTCCGACGAATTGTAAACCTCTTTTTTTTTTTAAAGTCTGTTAAAAAGTGAGGATGTGTGCAGACAGGAATGTCCTAGAAGTCAAATAAACAAAAAATATCGGGTGTACCTGATACACTGGCAACAGAAAATTCAGTTGCAGTTTATAAAAAAAAACTACAGGAAAATAATTTTACACAGCGCCATCTAGCCCCAAACTAAGGTACTAACTCTTGTAAATACAATGGTAGGTACCCATATAAGTACTATATGATACAACACCCAAACACAGAATTAACATCTATATTCATAACACAAATGTTTGTCCTAGGTGGGAATTGAACCCACAGCCTACAGCGCAGAAGGCAGAGTTACTACTAACTGAGCTATGAGGCTTACCAAAAAAATAAGGGTAAGTTTTGTGACAAAGTTCCAATTGGTTTCCATCAGATGATTAATTTACAATATTTGCTATGTTACAACAAATTAACGGTTAATATATTATCAAATTATAAAAAATATGAATACTTTTCTGGCCTCACACGTCCCGACGACTTTCACCGACCACTGCGACTAACTGACTGACAAAACAACAATATGGTGACTGAATCGGGAAATATTAAGTTGCCACAGTGAAAAAGCAATTCCATCTACCTAATGTATTTATATAAAAGTAATAAAAAATCAGTATTAACAAAGACGGAATTTAAATTACTTGGGACTGGAGTAATATTTGTTTTTGATTTGGTTTAAACAGTATGTAACGTTGCGTCTAGCGCCGTTACCTATAATTAGAATATGCATACGGAACCACAAAAATATTATTTAAAACAAAGGATCTTCTGCGCGACCATAGAAGCGGTGCGGAACGCCATCTCAAACCGGCCTCGGTGTACCACGTGACACCACCAGTTGATTGCCAATGCACTGAGAGATCGCTCACTACCGCCTTCGCGTGTGCACGTATAGAAAATTATTTAAAGTACCTACCTACGACCTACCAAATTTACTCAGGATCCCTCTAGGGTGAGTTTTTAATAAATGTAACCCCTTCACTATCACCTGCCGTAGCGCTTTAGCAATTGTAGATTAATATACCATTGTAAAGCTGTCTGAACGAGTCATGCTAAACTGCCGGTAGTTTCACCCTCACCGAATCGTTGGACCTTGCACCCACGCTACTGAGGATCAGCTGTCCTTCCGGTGACTCGCAGGCCTCCTAAAGAGCAGGCATTAAGTCTCTCCTTGTTCCAGGATTCCAGTACGGGAGTTTGAGGGATACAACTAATTGGTTGCCCTACTTACCTACCTACCTACCTACCTGCCTGCCAATCTCGTAGTCGCTACCGACACGACTGCTGGACTTTACTACAAATATTTCCTCATCCCTGAGAGCTGGAGCGTCTACCCACTACCGGAAGCAGCCTACTGGGGACTCGCGTGCTCAGGCCAGTGATTTGGTGTAAATAACTGTTGAGTGCGCAATTTGTGCGGCTGTGTAATTTTATAAGGACATTAAAAGTGAGACTGCTAAACCCTCTTTTAATACCCACTATACCTCCTACCTATCTGCGACCCTAACGTCACAGTGGCGCCCATTTACGTGGTAATTGCACAGCCTATCAGTTTTCGTACTCATCAGATTAACTAACTAGCAGTTTAGCCAGGTCTAGATCGGAACGTGTGAACGAAGCGGCGATCTGTGGCAGCCAACGCGAACTGGTACGTACCTACCTGCATTTCACGCTTTTGCTGGTGTAATGTAACGTGTCTTCTTCTATTATTTCGTTGTAAATTGTTACGTACTTGTAAAACTAACAATCTTTATTCTTGATCTATTATATACAATATCTAAATTCTACTAAATATAACATTGCAAGCATCTTAAAAGTTTTAAAATTATATACTACCTGCTAAATAAATAAATTATACGTAACAGTTCGCATATCACTTTCATGCCGATTTTGCACCATAATTCATTTCCATTTGCACCATAAAATCGCCGATTCGTAGTTATATATTCATTATCATTGTAACAGACAGCTATTTTTATTTTTCTATAGCGCTTGGCGGCGGTTGCAGTTCGTTCTCTTATAATACGTATAAGAGGCGATATTAGGGTACCTACCTGTATCTTACGTACCTACTTACTTTACAACTGTTTTAATTTTAATTTTCTTGTGTTTTTTATAATTGTTCTGTGTTCTTGCTATCATAATATCATATCATATCATTAGTAATGGAAACTCACCCTATTAAATTCCTGCTGCTAAACAAAAATGAGCTTTCGTATGAGGTCCTTATTAGAGGCGAGGAGCCAGCACCTACAGTTCTTAAGTTACGTAATCAAATTAACAAACTAACTACGATGATTCCATCTGAGGACATACAGGAGTCGGGCGTGGAACCCGAGGCTGATCTGGAAGGCGTTACGTTATCGATTAGGGAATTTATTTCGCGTATAAAAATACTTAGTGAGAAATACGAAACAAATCTTTTCGAGCGCACTAAAGCGTTAGCAAATCACATTTACTTTCGACTAAGCCGGATGGATAGAACTGATATTGCTGAGAGGGTAGATAAGCTACAAAAAGATTTCTATAACTACTACGCTACGCTAACTAAACTGGCTCAAAATTACATTACAAGCTTTGCATCGTCGTCATTCGAGCAGTCTAGCTCTAGCCAGTCGTTACCTACTAGTGTACCTACGGTTGATTCGTTCAGATGCGAACGTAATCATATATCCGACTTACAAAAACTAAAATTTGATGGGAAGTCGTGTGTGCGTGTGTTTATTCAAAGAGCGAATGAGTTTTGTACGTCTAGGAACATTTCACATAAAAAATTGTTGACCTACGCAACAGAAATATTTACAGACCAAGCATTACACTGGTATCGGAGCGTAAGACAGGAAGGTCATAGCTGGGATGATCTCACTAAGTTACTAATAGCTGATTTTGGTCAATTCGACTACGACTATAGGTTAGTGTCGGAAATTCGCAACCGTACTCAGGGCGACTCTGAAAATATTGTCATATACATGGCAATAATGTCTGAAATGTTTTCTAGGCTAACTAAACCTATGTGTGAAGCAGAAAGACTTGAGGTACTGCTACACAACATCAGACCCTGCTATGCGAATGTTCTGGTCTCGCATGGTGATGGTATTGACTCCATTGATACTCTTCGATCATTATGTCGTAACTATGAAAAAATTCAAGCGATGTCCGCTCAGTTTCGTGAACCTCCTAAGGTAACCACGGAAACCCTAGCTCCGGATTTAGCATTCTCTAGACCACAAGATGCGGTTAGTTCTAAAAACTCTGGGAAACCCAACTATTATTTTAACAGATATAGTAATAATAACTATAAATCTAACCAAGGTGTCGCAGGAGGCTCAAGCCAATCCTTTAACAGGAATAGTGCGATAAAACCTGCCCCCGGTAACTCTTACTCCGCGCGTGAACAGGTAGCTGCTATAAATCCTACCATGCAGTCAAACGAGAGACGCTATTGTCCTCGCTGTCGCGTGAACTCTCACACTCTGGGGCAGTGCAGGCAAGACCGTTACGTCGTTTGTTTTAAATGTGGAAAAAAGGACGTTAAATATCCGGACTGCACGGATTGCAATCCTTCTGAAATGTCGCAGTCAAAAAACTAGACAACTCAGATTGCTGCAATGTTAGTACTACCACTATTAAAATACCTAAAACTACTAAATCGGAGTGGAATGAGTGGCTACACCTAATAAAAGTATTTTCTTCTAGTTACTCCATTGCATCAATCTTAGATCAGAAACCTGCTAACGACGTGCGTCCGTACGCATATATAAAAATAGGCGACATATCTACCTACGGGTTACTCGATTCAGGATCGGCGGTAACGATACTAGGTAACAACTCACACCTACATGTACTTGCTACAGGACTTACACTGGTTGATACTGGCCTATCGAAATTGTTTGTGGCTGCCGGTGGCCAATCACTTACTGCCATTGGATATATCTACCTACCTATTCATTTCGAGAACATCTTCCATGTCATAAAAGCATACGTCATACCTGAGGTAAAATCATCCCTGATTTTAGGGGTTGATTTTTGGCAAAAATTTGAGCTATGCCCTAAGTTTCTAAACGCAATAACATTGACAAATAAAACTGGGAACTGTATCGGTGAACTAAATCATTCTCCTGGCATCCTACAATCCTACGATGAGCTAATAGGCGTGGAACGAGTGACTGCCGACAATGTCGTGGATCAGTTCAAATCTATTTGTTCTGAACGATGCGGTCTAGGTCGTACACAACTCGTGAATCACTGTATTGATACAGGTGAGTCTGCCCCTATTAGGCAGCGATATTACCGACTCTCACCTGAAAAACAGCGAATATTAGGAAAAGAACTAGATGAAATGCTTCGCCTGGGTGTCGTCGAGCCCTGCGAAAGTCCTTGGTCATCACCGGTATTGTTGACCCCAAAAAAAGATGGCTCATTACGATTCTGCTTAGACAGCCGTAAACTAAACGCGGTGACTAAGAAGGACGCATACAAATTACCGTACATCTCGGAAATTCTAGACAACCTAAAAAACGCTCGATACCTATCTAGCATCGATCTCTCCCGTGCATACTGGCAGTTACCAATTTCAGATCAGGATCGAGATAAGACTGCGTTTTACATACCTAATAGAGGGACGTTCCGTTTCGTCACAGTACCTTTTGGTTTAACCAATGGACCTGCTACTCAACAGAGACTAATGGATCTATTATTTTATGGCCCTGAATTCGAAAACTCAGTCTTTGTATTTATTGATGATGTAGTCATCGCATCTCCTGACTTCCAGACTCATATTGCTCTTCTACAAAAAGTGAAAGAGAAACTAAAAATGGCAAACCTAACTATTAACTTTGAGAAATCCCAATTCTTTCGGAATGAGCTGAAGTATCTCGGTTATGTGGTTAACTCTAAAGGCTTACACGTTGACCCTGGGAAGGTTGAAGCTATCCTCAACTTTCCAATACCTACGAACAAAAAGGAGGTTAAACGATTTCTTGGTACCGCTTCGTGGTACAGAAGGTTTGTACCAAACTTTAGCGCTATTGCTGGTCCTCTAAATTGCCTAACTTCTACCAGCAAAAAGACCAAGTCATTCACGTGGACCGAAGAGGCGGATAACGCATTTTGCAAGCTAAAAGAATGCCTGGTTTCAGCTCCGATTCTAGCATGCCCTAATTTCGATTTACCGTTCGAGGTCCATACTGATGCCAGTGATTACGGAGTAGGTGGCTTACTCACGCAAACCATTAATGGTGTAGAACACCCTATTGCATATATGAGCAAGTCCTTGTCCGCTCAAGAGAGGAACTACAGTATCACGGAAAGAGAAGCCCTAGCAGTCCTCGTAGCCCTCGAACACTGTAGGTGTTATCTAGATAACGGGAATAAATTCACTATTTATACTGATCATTCTGCACTAAAATGGTTCCTTAATCTGAATAACCCTACTGGTCGTCTCGCACGCTGGGGTGTGCGAATATCTTGTTTTAATTTTGAAATCAAACACCGTCGTGGTTTGGATAATATCGTACCGGACGCGTTGTCACGCGCATGTTCGGTCGCTGTGATCGATACGTCCCTTAAAACTACAAATACTAAGGACGAGTGGTACCTAAATATTTACCACGGCTGCCAAAGCTCACCAATTTCATTTCCTAACTACACGATTAAGAATGATAGGCTTTACCGCTTCATGAAGGGTAAATGCTCACTAACGGAAGAATTCGAGTGGAAAGAGGTTGTACCTAATGAAGTGAGAGAAGCTATTATAGTTGAAAATCACGCAGAACCTATAGCAGGTCATCTCGGTATTTTCAAGACCTACAAACGTCTATCCTTAAAATATTACTGGCCGGGAATGCATGCGGACGTAGTAAAAGTAGTTACATCGTGTGATACCTGTATCGCTCACAAACACCAGAACCATGCCACTCTAGGTGAAATGGGAAGACCTAAATCTTGTTCTAGGCCATTTCAAATGCTCAGTGTTGACTTGGTCGGCCCACTACCTGTTTCTAGAAAGCAAAATACCTACCTACTGGTTATAACATGCTGCTTTAGCAAATATTGCCTTTTGTTCCCTATTAAACGTGCTACCGCGGAAGTAGTAACAAGGATTCTAGAAGAGAACGTATTTTTGGTCCACGGGATTCCCGCAACTATCATTATGGATAATGGGAAACAGTTTGTCAGCACCACTCTAAAACAAATGCTATCTAAATATAACGTCCCCCAACTACACTATACTCCTAAATACACTCCTCATGTAAATACTGTAGAGAGATATAATAAAACTATAGTAACTGCAGTTTCTACATTCATTGCTAATGACCAACGCATCTGGGATACGCTAATTACTAAAATACAATTCGCGATCAACAACTCCGTAAACGAAGTCACGGGCTACACACCGTCATTCTTAGTGCATGGTCGAGAATTGGTTACCTGTGGTTCCCACTACACGAATAATGAACCTGGTGCCGTGGAAGACCTAATCTTCCAACCACGGGATCAATACGTTGATAACCTGGGTAATCTTGCATCTATATTTAATAAAGTACAAAAATCCCTTTTGCAAGCACATAGTCGAAACTGCAATTCTTATAATTTGCGAAAAAAAGCGATGGAATTTAATGTAGGTGACGTAGTGTGGAAGAAAACCTTTTATCAAAGCGATAAAGATAAATATTTCAACAAAAAACTAGCTCCTAAGTACATAAAATGTATCATTACTTCTAAGAAATCTCCTATTGTTTACGAGCTTAGCGACATGAATGGTACTAATATTGGCTCATGGCACATAAAAGATTTTAAATTAATAAACTATATGGTCTAACTAATATAAAATGTACATACAAATTACCTAATTCATTATATTAACCTAATTATTATACACATATACCTAACTAAATTAATTTTAAGCAGTTTTTAAATATTATTAAGTATTCAATTCCTACGGCTAAAGTGCTACTAGGTAATAAATAAATAAAGTACTACTAAATACATACCCATTTAAGTTAGTTACAGTTCTAAGTTAGTATTTAAAATAATCCAATTTAATTTTGTTCGTTCATAGATAACGCGGTACCTACTCGAATAGTAATGTTACTATCGCGCTGCAACTGTAGTGCGCGATGAATCATCGCTATACAATACATAGCTATAGGTATTGACTTAGCCATCTATTGGTTGTTGTCATGCTGCGCTAATGACTGGTAGATGGGTAAAATAACACCTTCAATCAGTAATTACGAATCATTATTTACTTACCTATTGAATATACCTACGTGTTGCGTTATTTCTGGTTACCTACTCAGCAAATATATTTCAGTACCTACGTTTAATTACCTACATAATATTATGAGTTGTAGTACCTATTCTAAAAATTGAACTCCTCAATTACTGTTTCGAGTGTACATGTTCTGTTTAGCAAGTATACTCTGAATGTTAGGGTCTTATGGCACCCCTAAAGTGACTACAGACAATATGTTAGGAATAATGAAAGATGAAGTATGATTGTTATAATGAATGTAGGACAGTACTATGGAATTTCAGTGTAGTAAGTCGGATTTTCTTAAGTAAAATCCTACGTTTTTTGGCGGGGTACTGTAACGTTGCGTCTAGCGCCGTTACCTATAATTAGAATATGCATACGGAACCACAAAAATATTATTTAAAACAAAGGATCTTCTGCGCGACCATAGAAGCGGTGCGGAACGCCATCTCAAACCGGCCTCGGTGTACCACGTGACACCACCAGTTGATTGCCAATGCACTGAGAGATCGCTCACTACCGCCTTCGCGTGTGCACGTATAGAAAATTATTTAAAGTACCTACCTACGACCTACCAAATTTACTCAGGATCCCTCTAGGGTGAGTTTTTAATAAATGTAACCCCTTCACTATCACCTGCCGTAGCGCTTTAGCAATTGTAGATTAATATACCATTGTAAAGCTGTCTGAACGAGTCATGCTAAACTGCCGGTAGTTTCACCCTCACCGAATCGTTGGACCTTGCACCCACGCTACTGAGGATCAGCTGTCCTTCCGGTGACTCGCAGGCCTCCTAAAGAGCAGGCATTAAGTCTCTCCTTGTTCCAGGATTCCAGTACGGGAGTTTGAGGGATACAACTAATTGGTTGCCCTACTTACCTACCTACCTACCTACCTGCCTGCCAATCTCGTAGTCGCTACCGACACGACTGCTGGACTTTACTACAAATATTTCCTCATCCCTGAGAGCTGGAGCGTCTACCCACTACCGGAAGCAGCCTACTGGGGACTCGCGTGCTCAGGCCAGTGATTTGGTGTAAATAACTGTTGAGTGCGCAATTTGTGCGGCTGTGTAATTTTATAAGGACATTAAAAGTGAGGCTGCTAAACCCTCTTTTAATACCCACTATACCTCCTACCTATCTGCGACCCTAACGTCACAAGTATTAAAGTAACTTGAGGTATTAGGTGTAAAATTTTAACTTAATACATGTTTTAAAATCATACATTTAATATGTAGGTATTCCTTAGGACCAACATGGAAACAACAAACTTTCAAAATTGGAATCCCTGCTTGGCATTAGATTCTTCATATATCCGAAAATTATTTTCGTATAATTATTTATTATTATGAAAAACTCTTTAATTGCATTTTATAGCGTTATATTCAGAAAACAAATGTGCTTTTTTTAAATTTTCGCGGTTTTTTTTTGTGATTTTATAGCTTAACATAAAAAGGTACGCGATGAAGACTCGTTTTTGTTATTAATTATTAAACAAATGCTGCTCTAAAAAATATACGGGTTAATCTAAATTTGAAAATCAATTAATAAAAGTTTATTCATTTTCAAAATAATGGGACCATGCAAAATGTGTAATTTAAAAAAAAAAAGAGAAATGCTCAACTGCGGTAAGAAATACCTAGTCACAATAATTTATTGCATGAATGATGTTGAGGTACAATGGTCCTATACAAGTTATACATACGAGTAATTACCTTGTGCATACAGTTGTAGCAGAGGGAAAGTGAACCAACGCGTTAAACAACCTTTATGAATTCAGTTAGTAAAAGTTCAATCAGAATTTGTTGAACGGATTAAGTACCAAAAACAGGGAAGATAGATATCCAGCATTCACTTTCTAGGAAGCAATGATTGGCCATGGTCAAGGTAAGTCCGGAAACGAAAATTCCTCGTAAACACTGTCGCGAGGTGTTGCATGTTTAGACGAGGTGTAACTTTTCTACAAGAGGTGTTGTATGTTAAGACGAGGTGTAACATGTACGGTGGTTTCGATTTCCCAACAATATATTGGAGGTAAAGGCCTTCATAAGTCTTACGGTGATGCATGTCGATTTCATTTGATGTAAAGCTTGCCCGTAATGTCGATGTACGTTGACCTGTTGACATGATGTCGTTGTTGCATATATCCACGAGATGCATGTCTACATGAGGTGGTGCATGTCTACACGAGGTGGTGCATGCCTGTCTACACGAGGTGGTGCACGCCTGTCTACAAGAGGTGGTGCATGATGTCGTTGGAGCGCACGGCGTGGCGGTGCTGGGTACGCATGTGCGTCTTGCACGCCGTGCTCTGTGCGAAGGAGGCACTGCAGTGCGCGCACTGGTAGGGCCGCTCGCCCGTGTGCGTGCGTCGGTGCTTTATCAACACGCCGTTTGTCTGGAATTCAAAGAGATATACACACATCAACAATGTCTAAGGATATTGTATCAATGCCCTCACAGCCCCCGCTTCCTCGCACCTTCACCGCACTCAACAGAGTACTCGCGGCCAACCCTGACTGTGATATATTCGCCGACGAATGGTAGGTGCTAGTGTCTGCTTGAGCTACTGTGAGAGTGATGGATATTTTTTTTTAATGTTATTATATAATTATATTGTTTTGTCTTCATTAATTTCGATATTTCAAATTATTTAAATGTATTATTATTTTTTCGATTTGTATTATCAATTAATTATTATTTGTTTTCTGTTATTGTTTTTAAGATCCATATTTTATTACTGTAATTGGTTTGTCCGTGCTAATTTAAATAAATAAATAACTATTCGATTGAGATGGTCACAAAATTAGTTCTTCAGACAAATGTATAATCGCTTATTTTATCTATTTATTTTATTTTATATTTGATTTATCAAATAAAATGTTATTGTTTCATCCATTTTTCTTGGTTCCTAACTAAGTGAACTTTTTTTACATTACATTTATGCAATGTAAGACCTGAAGCCATTTGCGAATTTAAAAAAATATGACTCACATAAAATAAGCTTTAATTCAATCTTTAGTCTTCATAGTAAAAACTTTTCTAAATTTCTAAAAGTCAGGGTTAGTTCAAAATATCAATAGACATTGTTGATGTAGGTAGGTACATCAATTTAACTCGTGTACCTGTTTATGGGAAAGGGTGAAGTCGATAGTCAGCTAAGATAGTAAGTATACAATATATACGTAGATTGGTATTCAGGCTCCGACGTGTGGGCTGGGTTCAGTTTGATCACGTGCCGACTGCCGACGAATTTGTATTTTGTAAGTGATGAGCGTGTACGTACGTGTCAACGTCAAACTCAACAAACATACTTATTGTTTTAAGTCAAGGATTCCGGTGAAATGCGCTTCCACCCGACCTTATCATAACTTGTCAAACACACGGATAGTTTTCGGATCGGAAACATAACTTTTTGTCGGATTCGACTTAGAATCCAACAGATTTCAACGCTATTCTCACACTATTTCTGAAAGTCTTCTGTGGATTTTTTTTTTGTATTTCGGAATAGCGTTCTCGGTATCTCCATCGGAAGTTTTCGAATTCGATCCAATAAGGTGAAAACGTATGTTAGAGAATGGAGCCGGTGGGAGAAATATCTACTGGTGAGCTGAAAATCGCTTCCCCGTTGCACAGTTAAGTGGAATGTAAATGTAAGAAGAAGTGGTCCACTGTGCGTGACAGTAAAGTGTTGATAAAAGTGCATAAAGATCATAAAGATTTTATTGGTGCCAGGGTAGGCAACTATGAAACTAAAGTATTTTTTTTTAGTCATTAACATTATTCAGGATCATTTTTGTAACGTCAAATCTACCACGTGTTCGGAATTGCGAGCGCTGAGCTAGCAATTTTTTGGATAGTTATTTTATTATAAATTAGCTATGACTAGATACTATGGCAACTGGATGTATCCAATCAATTTTACACTAGCTTAAGTGCTTTTCGATTTAATTAGTCAATCTTCGCAAACATGCTGGAAATAATGAGCACGAAATGGTTTTAACGACCTGAAGGGAACGCTTGGTTGATTGCCCACCGGCTTGTGTTGTAGTGGCGTTATGGACGATGTCAACATACTTTTAGGTAATCCATGCAAAGTTTTTTTATTGTACTCCAACTTTATCTGAACTATTTTCTTTGTTTCAAGCTAAGATAAGGCCGAATGTGGAAGCGCACTTCACCCGGAATCCTCAATAGTCTGAGAAACTGCCGAAACAAAACAATTTAAGAATTGTTGTTATGGCGACAGAATTATGTAAGATGGTGGTAAGTCCAAGCGGACTTAAACAAATTCATCAACCAAATCAAACACAATATTGTACTGCCCTTGGGGACAAACCACTCACGAACCAACAATACCAACGAATCATCTTACCTAAGTCTGTCTCCCTAACAAAAATTCTAAATGGTTGTGTTCCAGGATTAAGGGTAAGATAGCCAGCTACTCAGACTGTTGAAGATTCCGGCACTTCCAAGCACTTCCGCATCAACAAACAAAATAAAAGTTTGATGATATAAGTGGTAACAGTTACTCAGACTGTTGAGGATTCCAGGTGAGGTGAAAGCCAAGCACTTCCCCATCCACAACAAAAAATAAAAGTTTGATGATTTATGATTTCAGTGGTAATCGCCGCGATGATGCCAAACTTCCTTATAAGCGGGCCGGTCGCCGGAAGCCTGCTCCCGGACCCCCGCAGCCCGAGCAACGAGCCCACCATCGACCTCTCGTTGCTCCGCTCGGGCTGCGGGTGCTCGGCAGACGTCGCGCCGGTCTGCGGCACCGATGAACGCACATACCCCAACTATTGCAGGTGGGGTTTTCATATACTTATGTATCAAATGGACGTATCCGTTTGTAATGTCAAAATAACAGCTTTTTACTTAATGCCTGTGAAAGTATCAGCTGCGACGGTTGCGGCTAAAGAATCGCCCCATCCAACTCAGCCCGTGGATGTTGTATAAGCCAACTAAGGGATCTCACCAGAAGAAGGCAGCAGCGTCTTTCTGTGTATTCTTATCTACACTGTGATTATGGCCAAACCCTCCAGCTTTGGAGGAGGCTCTATCCAGCAGTGGACACTAATGGGCTGTTGACGTGATGATGTTGATGTACCTACGATGAATATAATAATCTTTAAAATACTAAATATATTTTTATACACTACCTCCTAGCCGCAAACAAAGCATAGAACATTAAAACGTGTATATGTATGCGATGTTTCGATTAGCATGATGTGCACACACGTCGAGCTGGCCTACCAAGGATCGTGCGACCGGCCGCAGCAGTTTGATCAAGGTGCCCTCGCGTCGGGCTGCCAATGCCGAGACACCTCCTTCCCTGTCTGCGGGATAGACGACGGGGTAACGTACGGGAATCTTTGCAAGTGAGTCAGGCTTTTACTAATTTATTCATGAGCAATATTTTCTAGTGTCATCTGTTTATACCCGACTGCCTGGACAGGAGGGTCATGTTTTTCAAGAGTATGAATGTATGTATGTCTATTTCATTTACTATAGGATCTGCAACCAAGGCGGCTTGATAGATTTTGACATGTGTGTTCGTTTGGTTCCTCTGGTAGGATGTATCTTGTAGGATTTTCGTCAGATTATATAAGTCGACCAAATGTAATGTACATTTGGTCGACTTATTATACAGATTTTGACCCGTTCCAGTTTTATTGTAAGTATAGATTATTACACATTTTAAGGCGACATGAGATATTTTTAATTTTCTCTTTAAACAATGAAGTTTGAAATTTTACAGTCAGATTCCAGTTTTTCATGCATCGATTGTAGTAAAACACGAGTCGATTGGATTTTTTTCAGGAACTAAATTTTGGATTTTTTAGTAAATATTTTACCCTTTTTACATTGCAATGGATCTCCGCAAAGTGACGCCTAAATCAATAACTTTTTCTGATTTCACGTTGCAATGTATCTCCGTAAAGTGACGTCTGAATCGATTAACTATTTATGTTTTCACGTTGTATAATGTATCTCCGAAAAGTTTCGCCTGAATAAATGAACTATTTCTGTTTTCACATTGTAATAGCTCTCAAAAAAGTGACGACTGAATCAATTAACTACTTCTGTTTTCACATAGCGATAGATCTCCGCTTCATAGTGTCGCCTTAGTCAAGCTGTCTTGGTACGGACTACAGATGATGTGTTTTCGATTCTTGCAGATTTTACTGTAATGGGGTTCAAAATGAGAACGGTGTACAATACGGGGCCTGTAAGCCGCATGCGGCCAAGCAAGCACGGTGCCGCAAGGCGTGCGAATCGGTTATCAAGAAGGAGTCTATCTGCGGAGACGATGGCTACAGTTACAGGAATACATGCGAGTGAGTGTACCTACAGCTCAATTTGTTAGCCCTGCCGTCTGCGCCGTAAGCTGTGGGATTGATTCCCACTCGGGAGAAATAAACTGGTTCATTTCATAAACATACCTCGTGCCCTGCGCAACAAGATGTAATGTAATAGGCTGGCGGACAGGATCAGATGTAATTCCCGCTACAAGTTTTTTTTTTTTAATTTTATTAGGGATTTTTTTGAAGTTAAACTTTTTATGGGAGGGTTTTGAAATTCTGCTCCTCAACAATTTTGAGTGATTTTTATGTTAGCATACACACATAGAATTAACAAGTATGGCAAAGGCGATCCTAAAAAGAGCATCTTCCAGCAAAGCTAGGTACAGAAAAACAAAATTCAATAGAAGGGAAAGTGTTCAACATTAATAAAAAACATACCAAACTTAGGAATAATACGATAAACTACAATAAATAACAGTGTTAATATAACATATACTATATACATACATACTTGTTCTTTCTATCACCTAACAGTTTTAAAAGCGCCATCCTGAATTCTGTTGTGAATTCAAATCAAATTTAACTTGTAGGTTGTTTAAAATTTTGTATTTCTGGCTTCATATTTTGTTGAAGGTTTGTTATTTTGCATTTTGTCCACTTTCTTCCTTTTGTGTTACTTCAAAGTGGAAACTTTGTTGGATTAGGAATTATTTTTAATGTACTACCTTTTTATATATTGTATCTGTATGTTTCCAGAAAAAAATAAAAATAAAATAAAATATATGATGATGGTTTTGTTGAAGGTGGAAATGTATGGGGGTGATGTGGGCCCACTTCTACGATTGCAAGGAGGACCCCGACCACCAGCTGTACATGAGATGTAAACATTGTTACGACGAGCCAGAGGAATATGTCTGCGGCAGCGACGACATCACCTACTCAAACAAATGCTTGTGAGTGCAATACGTTGCTACATGTCGACTAGTTGAGCAGTGGGTAAGAACTGGTTTTAGTTGATCAGAGGGTTTTATTACCCACTGCTCAACTATGAATAGCTGAGCAATTAGGTACCAATTGAGCAGTGGCTAAGAAGTGGTTTTAGTTGATCAGAGGGTATAACTCACTGCTCAACTATGAATAGATGAGCAATTACTAGTTGAGCCGTGGGTAAGAAGTGGTTTTAGTTGATCAGACGGTATTGCCCAGGGTTCAACTATGAATAGTTGAGCGATTAATAGTCGAGCCGTGGGTAAGAAGTGGTTTTAGTTGATCAGAGAATATTACCCGATAATTATCTATGAATAGTTGAGCCGTGGTTATGAAGAAGTGGTTTTAGTTGATCAGAGAATATTACCCGATGATTATCTATGAATAGTTGAGCCGTGGTTAAGAAGTGGTTTTAGTTGATCAGAGGGCCCACTCAATTACTAGTTGAGCCAGACTCGTCGTGATGCAGTTGAGCAATTTAGTTGAGAAGCGGACGGTTAGTCATGTTCCATTGTGCGCAGGAGACCCAGTGCCTTCTGGGAAAGTCAGCTCTACAGATCTCCGGGTTAAGAAGGCCCAGTACTCTCACTTACCACCTCTGTGGTCTAGTGGTCCACCCACCGGTGTCAGATCCTAATGTCCCGGATTCAATACCCAGTCCACCTGGCTAGCTACCGCCATCTTACCTAATTCTGTCGCCATAACAACAATTCTGAAATTGTTGTGTTCCGGCATTTAGAGGTAAGATAGCCAGTTCCTCAGTTTGTTGAGGGTTCCGAGTGAAGTGTGCTTCCACTTTCGGCCATATCATAACTTGAAAAGTCTGGTGGCGATTTATTGTTTTTTTTATAATAAAACCAAAATTCGCCTATATTAGATATTTGAATTTTCCTCTCTTTTTCAGATTCACATCCATACATGAACATAAATAGCAAAATTAACATTAGAACTAAATATGATCGAATTACATTTATATGATAAAATTCAATTTAAATGAAGTCCATCAAAATCTTCATCCACTATTTTGGATAGGGCAGTCCGCTCGCGCAACAAACATCTGCAGGATTGCCATTTGTTAATGTATCACGTAGCTGGGGTGAGCTGTATATTGTTTTTGTTATTGTTTTAGCATGAGCTGCAGGCATATCCAATTAGCCTACATGGGCGAATGCGTTTATTCACCGACTTCAACTAGAAGACCAATCAAAACCACAACCAGAAGACCAATCACAACCACAACCCGAAGACCAATCACAACCACAACCAGAAGACCAATCACAACCACAACCAGAAGACCAATCACAACCACAACCAGAAGACCAATCACAACCACAACCAGAAGACCAATCACAACCACAACCAGAAGACCAACGACAACCAGAAGACCAACCACAACCATGAAATCGACCACAACTACAACCACAAAATCGAGCACAATCTGGCCCACTAAGTTCGACACCGACTCCATTATGTGTGACCACTGCTTGGAGAAAGAGACCAAGCCTGTGTGCGCTTCCGATGGCCAGACCTACAGGAACAAGTGCATGTGAGACATTCCTTGTAATGTGTGTCCTTTTTTATTAAAGGGAAACTTTGTATCGGTTTAGAAATTCTGATCCGCAACTTTTAGCAATCGTTAGCATTAAATTACTTATTAGCCTACATAGGACATAGTAATATAGAGCATATATCAATTTAATATGCACTAAATATTTTAAAATATCGTGCCTTTACGACACACCCTGTTTTTTGCTTGACGGCGATGCGTATGGTATTCATCACTAGAGACAAGAACCAAGCAAGCAGCCAACCTGATCTCTTGACCTGCATCTCCTGCCTGTAACAAAGTCTTACTGCGTTGGTCACATCCAGCTTCCAGTTCCTCAATATGTCGAGGATTTTGGGCGAAGTGCGTTTCCACCTTCGGCCTAGTCGTAACTTGAAAATCAGGTTAGATGAAGGCCACGTCGTACAAAAAAAAAGAACCCTGTCGTTCTTAACTCAAAACCTCCCGATCGGATTGCGGGCCCATACACAATTGGTCACACAGCCGTTCTGATTGGTTTCAGGTTAGGTTGCGATTATGTGTTTTATGTGCACGATGGCCCGTGCGAGACGGGGAGACAAGTGCTGTCAGGCCCCATGCACCCCTCGAAGGAATGCAGCGGCTCATGTCACACAGACCACAGCCCGGTCTGCGGAGCCGACGGAATCACATATGGCAACATGTGCAGGTGAGCGCTACCCCGATGATCTTTATGATTAATTATTAAAAAAAGTCAAATGCCCATATTTTTAACCGCCTTTGTGGATTAGTGGTTCGCCTACCGGTGTCCATAGGTCCCGGTTTCGATCCCCAGGGAGAGTACAATATTATGCTTGATTTGGTAGTTGGTAGGACTTTTTTTTAAGTCTTCCTGGCTAACACCATCTTACCTAAGTCTGTCGCCATAAAAACAATTCTTAAATTGTTGTGTTCCGGCATTTAGAGGTAAGATAGCCAGTTCCTCAGTTAGTTGAGGATTCCGAGAGAAGTGCGCTGAGCTGATTTTCCAAGCACCTCGTGCAATAAAAAAAATGTAGAAGGTTGCACCAAAAGAAAACCAGTGATCGGCACTGAACGAAATGAATTTACATAGAACTTACAACAAATAAAATAATTTTCATCATCTATTTAAGGATGATATGTGCAAACGTCGAGCTCAATTACAACGGACCTTGCAAGTCAGTGAAGAGCTGGAAACAAACATTGAAAGGTCCCATTATGACCTTGAAGCAAACGTTGAACTTGAAGCAAACATTGCAAGGCCCCATGCTCCCCTCGAAGGAATGCAGCGGCTCATGTCACACAGACCACAGCCCGGTCTGCGGAGCCGACGGAATCACATATGGCAGCATGTGCAGGTGAGTGCAACCATCATTCAAGAGGTTCTTGTCTATATCACATAGGACACTCATTCTCTCTACTCTGAGCCGCCATCATCACGACTTTGGATCTCTTTCACGGAGACTCAGGAGTCTTGTGAAATGATTGACATTAGATTTCAAAGTAAGTAAATGAAATCCGCCATCTTGAACCGGCGGCCATATTGAAGTTAGTGTGATGTCACTAACAATATCGTTTTCTACTTATCAAGCTCTTTCAAATGATACACATATTAACAGGGGCTTCAAAATTTGACAACTCATTGTAAAACATTGTTGTAATCTGCCATTTTGTGGCGACGGCCATTTTTAAAGTAGTTCAAAATGGAGTATTGCATTTTGTACTGTCACCAGAACGTGTACCTATGTTAACGTGTATGCAAAATGTCAAAGCGGATTTTAAGAAGTATTTCCAATTCAGCATTGATTCGGGTGTTACTATGCGAAAGTCCGTTTTAATTTTAACCTTTGTCACGAAATATGTTTATCAGGTTAAAATGAACTATAATTAACTATATTTGTAAAAATCAAATTGGCCGTGTACACTTGTCAATACGAGTATAAGTTTTTAAAACACCCAGTGAATTCGTTGCCAGATGTATTTAATTCGCGGTACATGTATACTCTTCTTCATAAGGTTGAAATGTGCAAGAGTCAAGCTCGCTTACAACGGACCATGCAAGGCTGGGAAATTAAAACAAACGATGAATGGCGCCAAGCCAAGCGCCTCGAAGGACTGCAGCGGCTTGTGTGACAATGATTACAAACCGGTCTGTGGTGGCTACGGGATTACCTATAGAAACATATGCCGGTGAGGACTTACACGAATATACTCGAACTAATGATGAAATAGGTATAGACAGGAGAGTGAATGCGGGTCAATGGGCACTTCACGCCTTACGAGTAGTCGGCAAGTCTCGAAGACGAATAAGACTCGACAGACCATACACGGTGAAGTGTTATTGCCAACTTTAATATGGAACTGAAAGTTGGTGTGGAATAAGAAGTATGAAAGTATAAAGGAGATGTGAGCTTTGATGGTTTTACTTTAATAGATACTGATAGAGTAAGGAACATTGTAGTGAGACAGCGGTCTGCTGTGAAAGAGGATGTAGTGACAAACATTGATAAAGGTATGACAATATGATCTGGGCTGATGAGATTTTTTTATTGGATAGCCAAGCGTTTGAAGCCCAGCTTACTTGAAATGCGTATCCACGGATACCGGGTATTAGCAAATCATTGATGTGAAGTAGGAATAGAGTTGCTGATAGAACAGACCCTTGAGGTACCTCGGAATTGATAGCTCACTAGATAGATTGATAACACATTGATCAGACGAAAAGCCACCAATGACTACTCGAATCGATCGATCCCTCAGAAAGTCTGTGATCCACAGTAAAAGGTTGAAAGGTAATGTGTAGAAGGAAAGCTTGCTAATGAGACCCTTGTAGCAAACCAATCAAAAGCCTTCGAAATGTCCAGGGAAGCTGCGATTTGTTGTCTGAGAAATGTTTTTTCTGTAAATTTTAGCTTGTATATCATATACAATTTAAAATGTAAACTAAGTATACTATCTTATGGATTATCTATAAAATATAAATAAATACAAATATAATTGTGTTAATATTCCAAGCAGTTTAGAAGAAGATGCAGCCAGCGATTACATTGGCCTGGTTAGACCAGATTTAACCAGGCCCATGTAATCGCTGGCTCTTACTAGGACCTGTATAGGCCCACCTGGCTCGCCTTTTGCTCAGTCGAGGAATCACCTCTGATCACTACTCAGGGCGTGGATCTTATGAGGATCACCTACTAGGGGTAGTAAGAGACACACTTGACTTGAATTTACTTGCACATATTTTTTTTTTTTTAAAGCATAAAAGTCGATGTGTATTCCCTCCCTATGGACTCCAAAACGTCTGGACCGATTTTGAATAAATTTACAGGCTTTTTTCAGATTACTTTAGCGATTCTATGTTTTGTTTTGGCAACTTTGCGCAAGTGTTACTGCGCGGGTTCAGGTCGTATATATAAAGCAGGTAGCCGTGGCGTTCGCGGCTTGAGAAGCGACCCCTACAACTAAGCCCATGGATGTAAAAGTAAAAGCCGACTAAGGGATCGCACCAGAAGGGCAGTTTTCACCCAGTCCCAGTTTTTGTTATTTTGTAATTGTAGTGCGTAAATTATTTTTAAACATATGTACCAATTCAGTGATGTATGAAATGAAAATATGTTATTATTATTAATGCAACAGATTGACATGTGCCGGCTCTAAGTTGGCACACGAGGGTAGATGCACAAAAGAGAAGTCCCACTACACAGCTATACATAGCCGAACCGGCAGATGTGGGAAGTGCCACATGGATTACTTCCCCGTGTGCGGCGCCGACAACACCACGTATGGAAACCAGTGCTTGTGAGTTTATATTATGTAAAGTGTCCGATCCAGATATCCCGGGTTCGATCTCCTGGGGAGTACAATATTGTGCTTGGTTTTGTTGGTAGGGCTTTGTTTAAATCCACCTAGCACCACCATCTTACCTAAATTTAATTTAAACAAGCCTCATAGCTCAGTTGGTAGTAACTCTGCCTTCTGCGCTGTAGGCTGTGGGTTCGATTCCCACCCAGGACAAACATTTGTGTGATGAATATAGTTTGTTCTGTGTTTGGGTGTTGTATCATATAGTACGTATGTATTTACAGAGGTATTGTATCCGTAAACTAGTTCCCATATTACAAGCTATGCTTAGTTTGGGGCTAGATGGCGCTGTGTAAAATGAATGTCCTGTAATATTTATTTATTTAATTCTGTCGCCTTAACGACAATTCTTAAATAGTCTTGTTCCGACATTTAGAGGTAAGATAGCCAGTTCCTCAAACAATTGAGGATTCCGGGTGAAGTGCGCTTCCACCTTCGGCTTAACATTACTTGACACCAAGTGATATAAAGGCTAATCTTCTCCGTCGGAAAAAAATGTTGATGATACCGAAACAGGACTAAGGTTAGGGCTAGATGGCGCTGTTTGGTATTAATGTCCATCAATGTGTATTTTCAATAAGTTTTAGCTAGATAACACTGAAAATAAATATTTTCCTGCCCAGTAATAATTAATGATCTTTCCTGTCCTTTAATCAATGTGTGTTTTCAATAAGTTTTGGCTAGATAGCACTGAGTAAAATTATTGTCCCGTCCTGTAATTATTAATATATTTTTCTGTCCTATAATCAATGTGTGTTTTCAATAAGTTTTGGCTAGATAGCACTGAGTAAAATTATTGTCCTTTCCTGTAATTATTAATGTCCTGTCCTGTAATCATTCTGTATTTTCGCCAAGTATGGGGCTAGATGGCGTTGAATTACATTTATATCCTATTCTGTGATCAACGTGAATTTATGTTAAGTTTGGAGTTAATTTTTCTAAAAATGTATGTCCTGTCCTGTAATCAATGTGTGTTTGTTACAGATTGAAATGCGTATCAGCAAAGTTTATGCACCTCGGACCTTGCGGTGATAAGCGGATAGCGCTTTCTTACGGGAAGTAGTCGATAAAGCAACACTCAATAAAAATAATTAAATAATAAATATAGCGAGTAGACTTTATAACCGTCATTCAATCATGGTGACCTGTAATACAGGTTCTCAAGTACCTACTTCAGGCACCAACCTCTCACAATATAATTAGGTGCCTCTACATAAATTGTTTACAGAATATACCGTACTCATTTCGTGAGAGGAAATATACGTTTTGTTTATTAATTTTAATCATTTATTCATTGTTTGAATTTGATCATGAAGTTGAATTCCATGGGTAGAGTTATATCTGCGAGAGAAAGTCCCGTTGAAATATGTACAGCAGGTTTGGAGTCTGTTGTTTTGGATTACACACATCGACTTTTATACATAAGAAATGATTGATTATGAACCGGATAACGGCCGAGGTAACAATATAACCCTTTTTAAACCGCCTCTGTGGAGAGTTCCAGAGGTCCCGGGTTCGATTCCAGGGGGGTACAATATTGTGCTTGGTCTGGTTGGTGGTAGGACTTTTTATAAGTCCGCCTGACTAGCTACCACCATCTTACCTAATTCTGTCGCCATAACAACAATTCTTAAATAGTTGTGTTCCGGCATTTAGAGGTAAGATAGCAAGTTCCTCAGTTAGTTGAGGATTCCGGGTGAAGTGCGCCTCCTTCGGCCTTACCATAACTTTTAAATCAGCTGGTAAAAATACCTTTTAATATTCCATTCATTTTCGATTGTTTTACAACAGTCGTGGTCATGGGAAGACTTAAATAAATAATCGCTTTTTATAAACTCCCCGGCGCGAAATTAGTAACAAATATCCTGTTGAATCACGAATTTTCTTTCCGTTTATGTCAATAAACCATCAACTAACTAGCATACATATCTGTTTACCATCTTATTCTCTCGCAGAATAAATCCTACAGGTGTACCTATAATTTTCTTTCTATTTAGTGTCGCTTTTTCGTTTCATGGCGTCTAAAATCACAACGGTTCAAAAAATCCAAAAAAAAAAACATCAACATTTTATAATAATTACATAAACAGATAAAAGAAGGACAAAATAATACTACCTTCGAATATAAATTGAAATTATGAATAAATGCTATTAAACTAACTATGTACTAAGGAATCATTACTTGAACCGTTACAAACGGCCTATAGGTAACTCAACTGTTCCGGACCAGTACCAGCATTGCCACGCTGAATAGCTATGCTAATTCGCTGGCCTAAATAAGAGCCAGCAGGGTCACGTGTCTCAATCAAAAGCCCCGCAAGTTTTTTGAATCTATTATAATCTATTAATATAATGGTATTATAAAGAATTTTAGACTGGTACATGACATATATCTACAAAATAAACGCTATAAAGACCTAAGAAAGTTATAGAGTTGTAACATATAAGTACTCACATGAAAGCCGCGGCCGCAGATGTCACATATCTTGTCTTTGAGTTTGGGAAGTTTCAGATGTACGCTCTCTCTGTGGTGTCTCAGACCGTAGCCGTTCGCGTAGTACTGGAAACGAATACAATTAAATGTTTAAAACAAGTATTCAAGTATTACATCCGTTATCTCGTTCCCATGACAAGCTTTGCTTGGTTATAAATAAATAAAATACATTTTATTTTGTACATTGATAGATTTATAGATAATAATGTATACATAGTAAATATTATACGAGAATGCCAGTTAGAATTTTGCAAATGTCATAATGACACAAAAAATCACAACTCGCGACGGGACTGGAACCCGCATCTTCTAAAGCCGGAAACGCTCTGCCGAACTGAGCTACGAGCGTCCCGACGCAGATTACGAATGTTTGTGTCATATTGATACTCAGCCGGAGCGCTGAAAACGCCATCTAGCAGAGATACACAGAACTGTGATCTGCCGAGAAATGGAGTTTATACATTTTATACAAATTTTGTATTTCAAGTGATCGCACTTGGTCAAATGTTGTGTGTCATAACATTTGTAAAATGTTATGACACACAACCGAGTGCGATCACTTGAAATACAAAAATTAAATAATAAAAAATATATGACAGCACATTAATTTCACACAGCGCTATCTAGTCATCAACTAAGCAAAGCTTGTAATATGGGAACTAGATTACGGATATACCTAACATTCATGTTTTTTTTTTGTGAATACATACTTATCATACAATACAACACTCAAACACAGAACAAACATCTATATTCATCACACAAATGTTTGTCCTGGGTGGGAATCGAACCCACAACCTGAAGGCAGAGCTACTACCAACCGAGCTGTTAGGCTTGTAAACATGTGTACATGTGTTTCTCCACTCTCTTCTATCGGATCATTTCATCTCTCTCTCCTTTCTTGTCCATTTATCTCTCACACATCCCATCCATCTCTCTACCTCTACCCATTAGATGATATTACAATACTGTGGGTGTAAATTTACTAACCAGCATATTGTTTTAGTATACCTACCAACTTGTACATATTTGGATACAGTTTCTACGGAGGGCGTTAATGGTTTCGCGACACAGTTTTTGTAAAACTCTTGCGAGCACTATCGTAGCATCACTTTTTGTACATTGTTTTAAATCCAAATAAATCATTTTGAATTTTGAAAATTGAGGTGACGTCACTAAGCCTATAAAAACAGTGCGCGCTCTCGGCGCGGGGCATTATCGCGCCAGCCGTCAAAGAGTGAACAACTCGCTATTTCGTAACATTTTGTGACAATAAGGCGCTACGATGCCCAAATCGGTATCGAGGTCGCTATCATTCTAATAACCTTTAAAAACAAGGCTAGTACGAGTAGCCATATCTCTAATGACTAATTTCCAGAATTCAGCTAATAATATATACACAATGTTTTTCTATCAGCGAACACAGTACCTTGTTGCAGGGCTCGCAGTAGAACTTGGTGACTTTGAGGTGTGTGTGTCGGTAGTGGTTATTCATGTAACTCTTCCGGGAGAAAGTCTTTCCGCATTCCGGACACGGAATACTGGAATCAACACACGTCCGTGTCAATACTGGTACTATATACTAGCTTATAGTACACGCGGAAGAAGTAGCATATAACCCCTGATGAGTGTGTATTTTACAAGAGATAGATTGCGGGTATTACGCAGACGAAGTGGGCTAACGGTGAAATATTCAGAAATAAAAAGGGATAACATAAAGTTTTTATTGAATAGTACACACTCGGAAACCGCTATTGCACTCTGTAAGTTTAATCGTGATCAAGTGATGAGTCATAGGAACGGCTGGTACAGTTGTGGGTAGTTGTAGCTGTATATTCGAAGATCGTAGGTTCAAATCTCCAGACACCATATTTTTTTCGGACTTTTTGCATTTTTTTTCTTCTATAAATTGTCAAATTACAACCGCCTTTGTGGTCTATTGGTTTGCCCACCGATGTCCATCCAGATGTCTCGGGTTTGATCCCCAGGGGAAGCAATATTGTGCTTGCTTTGATTGGTGGTAGGACTTTGTTTAAGTCCGCCTGGCTAGCTACCACCATCTTGCCAAATTCTGTCGCATAACAACAATTCGTTCCGGCATTTAGAGTTAAGATAGCCAGTTCCTCTGACTATTGAGGATTCCGGGTGAAGTGCGCTTCCATCTTCGGCCTTATCATAACTTGAAACCAGATGAGGTGAAGGCCAAGCACCTCCCTATCAACTAAAAAAACCTTGAAATGTTTGTTTTTTCTGTACAAATACTTAGGTTAAATCACCAATCTAAACATATTTTCATACAAATCTAATATAAAAATCGTTGTTTTTACAAAATTCTATTATTTATGGCGGCATGGATGGATTGGACAATTCAATTCCAATCGCTATTAGTCCATTCAATCTCCACACAACATGAAATCAATTTGGCGCTAGATTCGCATTGAAGAGTGTTCAAGAGTAAGAAATAACACAAATTCAATACCGATCGATCGGAATCGTGTTCAAGGGTAAGCCAACTGTTTTGTAATGTATTAGGTAGGTACTCACGCGACAGGCACTTTGGGCGTGTGTTTGTAATGTATTAGGTAGGTACTCACGCGACAGGCACTTTGGGCGTGTGTTTGTAATGTATTAGGTAGGTACTCACGCGACAGGCACTTTGGGCGTGTGTTTGTAATGTATTAGGTAGGTACTCACGCGACAGGCACTTTGGGCGTGTGTTTGTAATGTATTAGGTAGGTACTCACGCGACAGGCACTTTGGGCGTGTGTTTGTAATGTATTAGGTAGGTACTCACGCGACAGGCACTTTGGGCGTGTGTTTGTAATGTATTAGGTAGGTACTCACGCGACAGGCACTTTGGGCGTGTGTTTGTAATGTATTAGGTAGGTACTCACGCGACAGGCACTTTGGGCGTGTGTTTGTAATGTATTAGGTAGGTACTCACGCGACAGGCACTTTGGGCGTGTGTTTGTAATGTATTAGGTAGGTACTCACGCGACAGGCACTTTGGGCGTGTGTTTGTAATGTATTAGGTAGGTACTCACGCGACAGGCACTTTGGGCGTGTGTTTGTAATGTATTAGGTAGGTACTCACGCGACAGGCACTTTGGGCGTGTGTTTGTAATGTATTAGGTAGGTACTCACGCGACAGGCACTTTGGGCGTGTGTTTGTAATGTATTAGGTAGGTACTCACGCGACAGGCACTTTGGGCGTGTGTTTGTAATGTATTAGGTAGGTACTCACGCGACAGGCACTTTGGGCGTGTGTTTGTAATGTATTAGGTAGGTACTCACGCGACAGGCACTTTGGGCGTGTGTTTGTAATGTATTAGGTAGGTACTCACGCGACAGGCACTTTGGGCGTGTGTTTGTAATGTATTAGGTAGGTACTCACGCGACAGGCACTTTGGGCGTGTGTTTGTAATGTATTAGGTAGGTACTCACGCGACAGGCACTTTGGGCGTGTGTTTGTAATGTATTAGGTAGGTACTCACGCGACAGGCACTTTGGGCGTGTGTTTGTAATGTATTAGGTAGGTACTCACGCGACAGGCACTTTGGGCGTGTGTTTGTAATGTATTAGGTAGGTACTCACGCGACAGGCACTTTGGGCGTGTGTTTGTAATGTATTAGGTAGGTACTCACGCGACAGGCACTTTGGGCGTGTGTTTGTAATGTATTAGGTAGGTACTCACGCGACAGGCACTTTGGGCGTGTGTTTGTAATGTATTAGGTAGGTACTCACGCGACAGGCACTTTGGGCGTGTGTTTGTAATGTATTAGGTAGGTACTCACGCGACAGGCACTTTGGGCGTGTGTTTGTAATGTATTAGGTAGGTACTCACGCGACAGGCACTTTGGGCGTGTGTTTGTAATGTATTAGGTAGGTACTCACGCGACAGAAACTTTGGGCGTGTGTTTGTAATGTATTAGGTAGGTACTCACGCGACAGGCACTTTGGGCGTGTGTTTGTAATGTATTAGGTAGGTACTCACGCGACAGGCACTTTGGGCGTGTGTTTGTAATGTATTAGGTAGGTACTCACGCGACAGGCACTTTGGGCGTGTGTTTGTAATGTATTAGGTAGGTACTCACGCGACAGGCACTTTGGGCGTGTGTTTGTAATGTATTAGGTAGGTACTCACGCGACAGGCACTTTGGGCGTGTGTTTGTAATGTATTAGGTAGGTACTCACGCGACAGGCACTTTGGGCGTGTGTTTGTAATGTATTAGGTAGGTGCTCACGCGACAGGCACTTTGGGCGTGTGTTTGTAATGTATTAGGTAGGTACTCACGCGACAGGCACTTTGGGCGTGTGTTTGTAATGTATTAGGTAGGTACTCACGCGACAGGCACTTTGGGCGTGTGTTTGTAATGTATTAGGTAGGTGCTCACGCGACAGGCACTTTGGGCGTGTGTTTGTAATGTATTAGGTAGGTGCTCACGCGACAGGCACTTTGGGCGTGTGTTTGTAATGTATTAGGTAGGTACTCACGCGACAGGCACTTTGGGCGTGTGTTTGTAATGTATTAGGTAGGTACTCACGCGACAGGCACTTTGGGCGTGTGTTTGTAATGTATTAGGTAGGTACTCACGCGACAGGCACTTTGGGCGTGTGTTTGTAATGTATTAGGTAGGTACTCACGCGACAGGCACTTTGGGCGTGTGTTTGTAATGTATTAGGTAGGTACTCACGCGACAGGCACTTTGGGCGTGTGTTTGTAATGTATTAGGTAGGTACTCACGCGACAGGCACTTTGGGCGTGTGTTTGTAATGTATTAGGTAGGTACTCACGCGACAGGCACTTTGGGCGTGTGTTTGTAATGTATTAGGTAGGTACTCACGCGACAGGCACTTTGGGCGTGTGTTTGTAATGTATTAGGTAGGTACTCACGCGACAGGCACTTTGGGCGTGTGTTTGTAATGTATTAGGTAGGTACTCACGCGACAGGCACTTTGGGCGTGTGTTTGTAATGTATTAGGTAGGTGCTCACGCGACAGGCACTTTGGGCGTGTGTTTGTAATGTATTAGGTAGGTGCTCACGCGACAGGCACTTTGGGCGTGTGTTTGTAATGTATTAGGTAGGTACTCACGCGACAGGCACTTTGGGCGTGTGTTTGTAATGTATTAGGTAGGTACTCACGCGACAGGCACTTTGGGCGTGTGTTTGTAATGTATTAGGTAGGTACTCACGCGACAGGCACTTTGGGCGTGTGTTTGTAATGTATTAGGTAGGTACTCACGCGACAGGCACTTTGGGCGTGTGTTTGTAATGTATTAGGTAGGTACTCACGCGACAGGCACTTTGGGCGTGTGTTTGTAATGTATTAGGTAGGTACTCACGCGACAGGCACTTTGGGCGTGTGTTTGGGCGACTCCTTGATATGTATCTTGTACTTGTACACGCTCGGGTACTGGCGGTCGCATTCCACGCAGTACGCCAGCTCCAAGTCCTCGTGGTGGTTCAGCTGCACCGGATGGTAGAGGCGCAGGTGGTAGCGGTACTTCGTGTAGTTTTTGTACTGGCGGTTGCATTTTGTGCAGTAGTGGTTACCGTGACGGTGTCTGGAAGGGCAATTATGACATATTTTTTTACGGGGAAGCTTAGCATTTATCTTACCAGTATTAGTACCTATTGATTCTGTTAGCATTTTTTATGTTTCCTCATTTTATAAGTAATCGTGAAAACTTCTTATTGGCCTTCTGTATTCTAATTATGTTTTAATGTTAAAAATGTTGCCTTTTGAATAAATTCATAAATAAATAAATAGCGAAGCTTCAACGGATCGAATTCGGGATCTTTTAACGGAGATTTCGGAAACGCTATTACTAAATCCGATATAAAAAATGCATAAGAGACTTCCATAGATTTTCAGAAGTAGTTTGGGTATAGCGTTGCAACTACTTGCTACTTTTTTAATTTGATTAGTTTGCAATAGCACTCACGCTATGTGCTTCTCAATCATCCTCTTCTCGCTGTGGACCTTGCTGCAGTAGTCGCACGTGTACGTCCCGTGGGCTTCCTTGAAATGAATCGCAAACTTCGTCAACGAACTGTAACAACCATTTAACTTTATCCCGACGCACGGACATGGGTGCAAGCTCGCCCAACGTCGCCAACGTTGGCGATACCTTGCACATGCGGCACTGCACTGGATCGTGTATAAATAGACCTATACACAAATCGACTCACCCAAACTCGCACCGGCAGTTGACACACCCGTACACCTTGGTGTGTTGTTGGTTCAGATGTCGCTTGAGGAAGCGCGGCCGACAGAAGTCGTGGCACATGTCGCAACGGTAGAGGTTGCAGTGTTGGCGCCAATGCTCGCCCAACGCCGCCAACGTTGGCGATACCTTCTTGCACATGCGGCACTGGAATGGCGTGTCGGGCTGGAATAACACATTTGCTAAACTTTAACTCAAAAGCCGTCTAGTGAAAATACGTGGAAAGCTAGTATTCATATACTATACATGGTCAGCTATGTATAAGCGCAGTTAAACTTTACGCCAAAAGTGCATCACTATTATTAAGTCCATTTAAGCCCACTGCTGAACAAATTTCGCTCCTTGTAGACCTCATTACTGCCCAGGCAAGTCTCGAGATCCATGGCTGAGGTCCACCGGCTTCAGATAAACTTACTGTATACCAGATGTCATCTCAACCTGTTCAGCGGTTGCCGAGTAACAAACATACAAACATTGACATATGCAATATAAGTAGGTAGGTAGTTACTTTACGAGGCTTACCTTATGGTGGTTCAAATCGTTGTGTCTGTAAAAGTCCACCGGCTTCAGATACGCTTTGGAGCACTCCTCGCACTTGTAGGGGAAGTTGGCGAAACTCCGCTGGGTCCTCTCCGTCTGGTTGAGGAACGTCTCTATTTCCGCTTCCGTTAGAAACGCTTTGGAGAAGTACTGTTCGCAATCCGCGCCCCACTCTTTCTTCTCTGTTCGTATCAATCTAGAATACTCTCTGTACTTTGACACAAGGCTCACTGTTTTTTCTTTTTTTACCTGGAAAATATATAAAAAAAAAAATTACAACCGCTTTAGTGGTTCACCGATATCAGATCCAGAGGTCCCGGGTTCGATCCCCAGGGGAGTACAATATTTTGCTTGGTTTGATTGGTGGTAGGACTTTGTTTAAGTCCGCCTGGCTAGCTACCACCATCTTACCTGACCCTGTATCCATAACAACGATTCTTAAATTGTTGTGTTCCGTCATTTGTAGGTAAGACAGCCAGTTCTTCAGTTTGTTGAGGATTTCGGGTGAAGTGCGTAACTTCGGCCTTTATCATAACTTGAAAATCTGGTTAGACGAAGGCCAAACACCACCCCGTACTACAATAAAAAATAAATGAGGGTAGTTGTTAAAACGCTTTCACTTCTCGACAGAAGCTCCCAATTTCTTTTTGCACGACCACGGCTAGACTGGTGCAACCCCGCCGATACGTCGGGATAAATAAAGGTAAAATACGCGATACTATGTTTTTATTAATGAAAACAATGTGTTCTAATCGTGTACGCTTAAAAAAAGACTCTTACTCACAAACATTGCACTTTCTTTCAAGAGCCAACCCATTAAATACAAAACTAACCTTCTTATTTGATTCTTTGACTTCAACTTTTAATTTCCTTTTACCGACTTTCAATTTCCTTTTTTCAACTTTCAATTTCTTTCTTTTCTCCGTCTTCATTGGGATATTATCTTTCGTATCGTACATGTAATCGGTGTGTGTATCATAATCATTGTCAGGTATATCAATATCATTGTCAGGGACTTCCATATCATCGTATATATCAATATCATTAGTTATTTCCTCCTTGACAGCTGGTAGTTCGAGTTTTGTATCTATTTTGTCGGGCAGTTTCGTTTCTATATCACAATATTCGAGTTCAAAGTCGTAGTTTCTGTTATTCTTTGTTGAGAGTTTCGATAATGGAGCCACATCAGCTTTCTGCAATAAAATAGGACATAGGGTGTATTAAGGTAGGGCAGCCTTCTGTCGTGGATTTGATTCCCACCCAGGGGCCCAACCGGGTATTTCGTCGAAGTTCATTGCCATCTTATGATTTCATCTCCATCTTCACCTCTAGATAAGTCTGCAATGCTACCGCCATTCTTTATGAAGTTCATCAATGTTATGATGGGATTCCTAGCATACAATGGAATAAGAATTTCAAAAGGAAACAAGTATAACATGAGCGAAACGCAACGATTTTATAAAAATGCGATATCACATTTTTTTTCAAAATTAGAATGTCATTTATTGATACTCTACTGCTTATTATTTTTTATTTCAAGGTATAAAACAGTAATTTTACCCTAAAACGAATTATTTTAAGCGCAACAAAACGCTATGGCCAATATAAGAAAGTTTCCTAGCATGTGTTCACTTTTCAGATGGGAAACGCCATTTTGGATTTCACACTTGTGATACCCGGTAGGTCAAAATCGTTTCTATTTCATATGAAGCTAATTTTAAGCCAATGGAGATCGGCTTTGCCTTAGGCGGTTCGGGCCCTGGTCAAACATTTGTGTTTGATTTGTGAATATATGTACATAGACATTTGTTATGTGTTTGGGTGTAATATTGTATGGTATAAGTTCTAATATTGAACACATTATTATTTTTCCCAAATCTATTTTGTTCATATTCTAGATTACCATTTTATTATTTAGGTGCACGTTATTAATTTTATAATTCCCGATATTAAACATTATGAATTTACCATTACGTTACATTACATTATTACATTACAAGGTTCTCATATACTCGTAATAAGTTTTGCTTAGTTTGGGGGACACTGTGAAATGATATATAGAATGAAATGTATATGTCCTATAATATAAAAAAATGGCAACATACAATATTATTAAGCTGTCAGTGTTCCACTGCTCGACAAAGGCCTCGCCCCACTCCAGTCTTTTAATTTTTCATTAATCCACCTGTATTCTAAATTTAGAGGTAACTTATGATAAATAAATGTTGTTAACTTTTCAATATTAAAATTAGGCAGGCCCATACAAACAACATGAGTTTTGTCTTTAAATTTGTGTCGGTTCACCAGTGTCAGGCTCTTGGTTTACTTTATGACAATTACTCAGAATTCTGAATCAACCTTTACTTTTAATATAAAATAAAATTATGAATGACATTAGTATAAGCTCATTATCATGCCAACGTGACATATAATATCCTCACCACTTGGTACATCATCTGTAGGAGGAAGTCTTGAGCAGATTTCAACTGCGATTGAAATGTCTTGAGTCTCCTTAATAGGGCAGTACATTCCCAACATAGAATTGCTTCGTTATTACTCTGTGGATAAAGGAAAACAAGAATTTCGTTTGTTTATTGTGCAACCATACCTATAATAATTCTAATTCTATTTGGGGGGGGAAAATGTTCTGCTATGATGTCCCGCACTGAGGTGTTTTGTGCATTGCCCCCCTGCTATCCTGAACCTAGCCAGCCCAACTCCTTGAAGTAACAGAGAAGGATCATCCAGGATCTTGCAATAAGATTCGCGGACAGAGAGAGGAGAGTCACTGGACTTGGCTCTCATACAACACAACATCTTCAGACACCACTGGATTATTGTCAAAATTGACAGATGGCCAATATGCAGAATAGAAAATGAAAAATATATATATATATGCAGGAGCTACCCTTCCAGTGTTCATTGATCCTGGAAAGTAGACTTATACAATTTAAACATTTAAAAAGCTTAATGCTTTCTTTAAAACTTATGGCATTCATGAATAATAAAGGATTATGAGAATACATTAGATACATAATTTGTAATTCAAATAATAGTTAGCAAACTGTAAACAAATGCATCATCATGGAATAGTGTATACAGTACAGTGACACACGCACATGTGGTACAGTGCTGGTTACTTGTTAGTAGTTAGTTATGTTGCTTAGGCTGCCTGCGTCTAGATGTACAAATAGGCTTGCAGGTAACTTTTTTGTGTCGCATTGATATGATTCTATGCTGTATAAGGTTGATAGATAATGTTATCCCTCGAAGGTGGATAAAAATAGAGAACAAATTTTTAAACCAACCCCCTGCTGATTCCGCTGGTAGAAAATATTATAAATTTAGTATATTTTTTATAAGCATTATCTGGAACAGTTGAGTTACCTTTAAGCCGTTTGTAATGGTCCTTAGGTAACCTGACTGATTCTTACTTAGTTTAATTACATTTTAATGAATTTAGTAGCCAAGTGAGATGAATCAGGCTTATATAGATATGTGAACAGAATTAACCAGACGCAAATATTAAAGTACTGGTTTTTTTTTTTATTACACATACATAAATGGACAAACAAACAAGGAGCATAGTAAATGGAACGGATTTCCATTTAAGGGTACTTCTGACCTGGCTTTTTCTATATTATATATATTGGCAATCTGTATAATTCAGGTATTCTATACAATAACTCGGCAATGTAGAATACCTGGAGCAACCAGGCTATGCATAACACTTCACCTAGGTACTCTTTACAAGCCCTTAGAATTGTATACATTATCTAGGTAAAGTATTGTACAGAACACCTGAATTATATAGTTTGCCGGTACTAAACATACTATTGCAGGCGGTTAGCATATTATTACATAGGTACCATGCACCATACTAATTTAAAAATACTCACATGAATGGTATACTGCTGCAGAGGGCCAACCAGACCATAATACATCTCAGAAAAGCCTCCGAGAGGAAAAGTCCTGCGCCCTAGACTGAGACAGCCGTGGCAGATGAGACCTGCGCTGATTTCCACTTTAACACCACTCATTTTAACTAGCCGGTCTAAAACTGTTTGCGCATCACATTCATAGACCGAGATTTTATTTTCTATAAATTAAAGGACCTGTGTCCGCAAAATAAACCAAAATCACATTACTATAATTGTGTCTAAGCAACGCAACGCGAGCAACGTAGGTATGTTCACGTATTTTTATACGGACTTTACCTTCAATTCATAGTCTTGTGACAATAAATAACCAAAACGATGATAACGAAAGACACGAAACGAAATAGAATAGACGTATGTATAGTACCAAAACCTACCTTCGTACGTAAGGTAAGAGACTACTTCCATCCGTGAAAATAGACGCACGCTGCGTTTCTGGTTACAGCTTATTCGTTCCCTTCACCACAGAGCACAAAGCACCATGTAATATTTCCTCAGCAATTACCGTCGTCAACCTACTAAAAAAAAAAGCTCACTAATGGAACGCAAGTTTAACTACACTACGTCTATTCACTGTACGTATACGTACGTACGTGTGTGTATCTCAATCGTTAATATTACATTTTATATGTACTCTTTCTTTGGTATCCCTTAATTTTAGTTGAGTACACTTTGTACATACACGTAGTAGGTACAAGGCGGTATGATTGCAAAACCGTAGCCTTCCCGTAATCGTCCATTCCATTCCATAGTTAAATACATAGGTAGTTATTGATCTGTGGTCCATACCAAAAAAAAATCGTGTGTACGTAGATTTATTCATATTATTTTCGAAAATAATTTTGAATGAAGAATTATTCTACTCATCTAGCTAGTAAGGAAATGTTTACGTAGAACAGACTCTCCTGAAAATAAGTGTTAGGTAATGGTAATTGTGGTGAAACAAAGTTACACTGTAATCATTTACCAATAAAACTATCTTTCAGATACTGTGGAGGCCTTAAATCCCTGGTGTACTTTCTCTCGTTGCTACGATGTAGTAGATTCTCAGAGATGGCTCACAGATCAGAATATATAACAACAACGAACCTGCACAGTATGGAGTCTCTTGTAAGTTTATATATTTATGTACTGTTTCTCTCTGTGTAATGTACCTACTTACTTAAATTGGACTGATGATAGTTGTTCAATCCACCGATTTCAGATACAGAGGTCCCTGGTTCAATCCCCAGGGAGAGTACAATATATTGTGCTTGGTTTGGTAGGTGGTAGGATCTTGTATAAAGTCCGCCTGACTTGCTACTATCATCTTACCTAATTCTGTCGCCAATAACAATTCTTAAAAAAAAATTGTGTTCCGGCATATAGAGGTAAAAGATCCAGCCAGTTCCTCAGTTTGTTGAGGATCCCGGGTGAAGTGCGCCTCCACCTTCGCCTTATCTTAACTTGTTACCAGGTGAGATGAAGGGCAAGCGCTTCCCCGTCGTACCAAAAAAAAAATTAAATCTTCTGTACCATTTCTATATTTTTTGCTTATTCTCAGGTATCAGATGACTCTGCACTGGATCTCGGTCCACAACCAACATTTTCAACAGCCCCGATGCAGCCCACAACCAGCAGTTATGATCATGTAATAAATACAGCTAGAGATAAACCACATATAAAAATAGAGAGGCTATCGACTGAAGATGAATATTTACCGCAAGAGAGCTTGACACTTAATAGTTATAATGAATTTGAAAATGAACCAAGAGACATTAAAGTGGAGAACACAGCTGAAATCAATGAATTTATGAAGGTTGAGATCACCGTAAATGAGGATTTTGATGGAGAAAGCACTAATATTGATTCTGTTTCACTAGTTAAAAATGAGTCAAATGATGTTAAACTTGAAAATATGCCAATGTCAGATAAGCATTCTGCGGAGAACACATTACATGAATACTTTGATGTACCAATAACTGAAAAGTTAGAAATAATTCCAATAGTCCATGATAAGTATGAGAAACAAAGTAATTCTATGATTAAGCTATACACATGTGAACATTGTGATAAAAGTTTTGATCAAAAAGGTACTATAATAAAACACATAAGAAGTCACAGTGACGATAAGCCATTTACATGTAAAGAATGTGATAAAAGTTTTAACACAAAAGGCAATTTAATACAACATACCAGAACTCACACAGGAGAAAAGCCGTATGCATGTGAACAGTGCAGTAAAAGATTTTCTCA
This sequence comes from Venusia cambrica, assembly GCA_951394065.1. Lineage (NCBI taxonomy): Eukaryota > Metazoa > Arthropoda > Insecta > Lepidoptera > Geometridae > Venusia > Venusia cambrica. The sequence goes on from OX596066.1 coordinate 619,044, forward strand.
AAAAAGTAGTTTAAAGACACATCAAAGAATTCACACCGGAGAGAAGCCATTTCCTTGTAAACTTTGTGGTAAAAGTTTTGCTCAAAAAGGTAGTTTACAAGTACACATGAGAACTCACACAGGTATAAACAAGCATACATGTAAACAATGTAATAAAACCTTTATTGTAAAAAGTGACTTAATAAAGCACATGCAAACCCACACAGAACAAAAAACATATTCATGCACATACTGTGATACAAGTTTTACACAAAGACAACAATTACAGATACACATTAAAACTCATAGTGGAGAAAAACTGTTTACATGTAAACATTGTCATAAAGATTTTTCAAAAAAAGGTAACTACATGACGCACGTAAGAATCCACACGGGAGAGAAACCATTCACATGTAAAGATTGCTTTAAAAGTTTCGGAGTCAAAGATACTTTGGTAAGACATATGCGAATCCACACAGGGGAAAAACCATTTACATGCAAACATTGCGATAAAGGTTTCGCTCAAAAAGAAAACTTACAAAAACATGTAAAAACTCACACCGGTGATAAACAATATACTTGTGAATATTGCAATAAACAATTTGCGATGAGAGATACTCTGATAAACCACATTCGGACTCACACAGGAGAGAAACCATACATGTGTAGTTTTTGTGATAAAACTTATGCTCGAAATATAGTTTTGAAAGACCACATGCGAACGCACACTGGGGAGAAGCCATATCCATGTAATTACTGCGGTAAACGTTTCGCAGACCGAAGAGTATTAAGGGGCCACTTGAGAATCCACTCCGGAATAAAGCCGTACAAGTGTCAACTTTGTGATAAAAGCTTTACTCAAAGCGCTCATATGAAGCGTCATATGAGAACGCACACCGGAGAAAAGCCTTATACATGTGTTTTGTGTAATGAAGGGTTTTCTAGAAAAGATTCATCAATAAAGCACATGCAAACTCA